>OX463866.1:5269053-5869053 GCA_949825065.1 Odontocerum albicorne | reverse complement strand
TCTTCTTTATGAGAGATTCATCATGTCGGCAAGTGTTTTTTTTATTTTCTACCATCTTCTTTGTGAGAGATTTATCCAGTTGGCAGGTGTTTTCCTATATTATACCATCTTCTTTGTGAGAGATTCATCATGTCGGCAAGTGTTTTCCTATATTCTACCATATTCTTTGTGAGAGATTCATCCAGTCGGCAGACGTTTTTCTGTATTCTACCATCTTCTTTGTGAGAGATTCATCCAGACGTTTTTCTATATTCTACCGTCTTCTTTGTGAGAGATTCATCCAGACGTTTTTCTATATTCTACCGTCTTCTTTGTGAGAGATTCATCCAGACGTTTTTCTATATTCTACCGTCTTCTTTATGAGAGATTCATCATGTCGGCAAGTGTTTTTTTTATTTTCTACCATCTTCTTTGTGAGAGATTTATCCAGTTGGCAGGTGTTTTCCTATATTATACCATCTTCTTTGTGAGAGATTCATCATGTCGGCAAGTGTTTTCCTATATTCTACCATATTCTTTGTGAGAGATTCATCCAGTCGGCAGACGTTTTTCTGTATTCTACCATCTTCTTTGTGAGAGATTCATCCAGACGTTTTTCTATATTCTACCGTCTTCTTTGTGAGAGATTCATCCAGACGTTTTTCTATATTCTACCGTCTTCTTTGTGAGAGATTCATCCAGACGTTTTTCTATATTCTACCGTCTTCTTTATGAGAGATTCATCATGTCGGCAAGTGTTTTTTTTATTTTCTACCATCTTCTTTGTGAGAGATTTATCCAGTTGGCAGGTGTTTTCCTATATTATACCATCTTCTTTGTGAGAGATTCATCATGTCGGCAAGTGTTTTCCTATATTCTACCATATTCTTTGTGAGAGATTCATCCAGTCGGCAGACGTTTTTCTGTATTCTACCATCTTCTTTGTGAGAGATTCATCCAGACGTTTTTCTATATTCTACCGTCTTCTTTGTGAGAGATTCATCCAGACGTTTTTCTATATTCTACCGTCTTCTTTGTGAGAGATTCATCCAGACGTTTTTCTATATTCTACCGTCTTCTTTATGAGAGATTCATCATGTCGGCAAGTGTTTTTTTTATTTTCTACCATCTTCTTTGTGAGAGATTTATCCAGTTGGCAGGTGTTTTCCTATATTATACCATATTCTTTGTGAGAGATTCATCATGTCGGCAAGTGTTTTCCTATATTCTACCATATTCTTTGTGAGAGATTCATCCAGTCGGCAGACGTTTTTCTGTATTCTACCATCTTCTTTGTGAGAGATTCATCCAGACGTTTTTCTATATTCTACCGTCTTCTTTGTGAGAGATTCATCCAGACGTTTTTCTATATTCTACCGTCTTCTTTGTGAGAGATTCATCCAGACGTTTTTCTATATTCTACCGTCTTCTTTATGAGAGATTCATCATGTCGGCAAGTGTTTTTTTTATTTTCTACCATCTTCTTTGTGAGAGATTTATCCAGTTGGCAGGTGTTTTCCTATATTATACCATCTTCTTTGTGAGAGATTCATCATGTCGGCAAGTGTTTTCCTATATTCTACCATATTCTTTGTGAGAGATTCATCCAGTCGGCAGACGTTTTTCTGTATTCTACCATCTTCTTTGTGAGAGATTCATCCAGACGTTTTTCTATATTCTACCGTCTTCTTTGTGAGAGATTCATCCAGACGTTTTTCTATATTCTACCGTCTTCTTTGTGAGAGATTCATCCAGACGTTTTTCTATATTCTACCGTCTTCTTTATGAGAGATTCATCATGTCGGCAAGTGTTTTTTTTATTTTCTACCATCTTCTTTGTGAGAGATTTATCCAGTTGGCAGGTGTTTTCCTATATTATACCATATTCTTTGTGAGAGATTCATCATGTCGGCAAGTGTTTTCCTATATTCTACCATATTCTTTGTGAGAGATTCATCCAGTCGGCAGATGTTTTTCTGTATTCTACCATCTTCTTTGTGAGAGATTCATCCAGACGTTTTTCTATATTCTACCGTCTTCTTTGTGAGAGATTCATCCAGACGTTTTTCTATATTCTACCGTCTTCTTTGTGAGAGATTCATCCAGACGTTTTTCTATATTCTACCGTCTTCTTTATGAGAGATTCATCATGTCGGCAAGTGTTTTTTTTATTTTCTACCATCTTCTTTGTGAGAGATTTATCCAGTTGGCAGGTGTTTTCCTATATTATACCATATTCTTTGTGAGAGATTCATCATGTCGGCAAGTGTTTTCCTATATTCTACCATATTCTTTGTGAGAGATTCATCCAGTCGGCAGACGTTTTTCTGTATTCTACCATCTTCTTTGTGAGAGATTCATCCAGACGTTTTTCTATATTCTACCGTCTTCTTTGTGAGAGATTCATCCAGACGTTTTTCTATATTCTACCGTCTTCTTTGTGAGAGATTCATCCAGACGTTTTTCTATATTCTACCGTCTTCTTTATGAGAGATTCATCATGTCGGCAAGTGTTTTTTTTATTTTCTACCATCTTCTTTGTGAGAGATTTATCCAGTTGGCAGGTGTTTTCCTATATTATACCATCTTCTTTGTGAGAGATTCATCATGTCGGCAAGTGTTTTCCTATATTCTACCATATTCTTTGTGAGAGATTCATCCAGTCGGCAGACGTTTTTCTATATTCTACCATCTTCTTTGTGAGAGATTTATCCAGTTGGCAGGTGTTTTCCTATATTATACCATCTTCTTTGTGAGAGATTCATCATGTCGGCAAGTGTTTTCCTATATTCTACCATATTCTTTGTGAGAGATTCATCCAGTCGGCAGACGTTTTTCTGTATTCTACCATCTTCTTTGTGAGAGATTCATCCAGACGTTTTTCTATATTCTACCGTCTTCTTTGTGAGAGATTCATCCAGACGTTTTTCTATATTCTACCGTCTTCTTTGTGAGAGATTCATCCAGACGTTTTTCTATATTCTACCGTCTTCTTTATGAGAGATTCATCATGTCGGCAAGTGTTTTTTTTATTTTCTACCATCTTCTTTGTGAGAGATTTATCCAGTTGGCAGGTGTTTTCCTATATTATACCATCTTCTTTGTGAGAGATTCATCATGTCGGCAAGTGTTTTCCTATATTCTACCATATTCTTTGTGAGAGATTCATCCAGTCGGCAGACGTTTTTCTGTATTCTACCATCTTCTTTGTGAGAGATTCATCCAGACGTTTTTCTATATTCTACCGTCTTCTTTGTGAGAGATTCATCCAGACGTTTTTCTATATTCTACCGTCTTCTTTGTGAGAGATTCATCCAGACGTTTTTCTATATTCTACCGTCTTCTTTATGAGAGATTCATCATGTCGGCAAGTGTTTTTTTTATTTTCTACCATCTTCTTTGTGAGAGATTTATCCAGTTGGCAGGTGTTTTCCTATATTATACCATATTCTTTGTGAGAGATTCATCATGTCGGCAAGTGTTTTCCTATATTCTACCATATTCTTTGTGAGAGATTCATCCAGTCGGCAGACGTTTTTCTGTATTCTACCATCTTCTTTGTGAGAGATTCATCCAGACGTTTTTCTATATTCTACCGTCTTCTTTGTGAGAGATTCATCCAGACGTTTTTCTATATTCTACCGTCTTCTTTGTGAGAGATTCATCCAGACGTTTTTCTATATTCTACCGTCTTCTTTATGAGAGATTCATCATGTCGGCAAGTGTTTTTTTTATTTTCTACCATCTTCTTTGTGAGAGATTTATCCAGTTGGCAGGTGTTTTCCTATATTATACCATATTCTTTGTGAGAGATTCATCATGTCGGCAAGTGTTTTCCTATATTCTACCATATTCTTTGTGAGAGATTCATCCAGTCGGCAGACGTTTTTCTGTATTCTACCATCTTCTTTGTGAGAGATTCATCCAGACGTTTTTCTATATTCTACCGTCTTCTTTGTGAGAGATTCATCCAGACGTTTTTCTATATTCTACCGTCTTCTTTGTGAGAGATTCATCCAGACGTTTTTCTATATTCTACCGTCTTCTTTATGAGAGATTCATCATGTCGGCAAGTGTTTTTTTTATTTTCTACCATCTTCTTTGTGAGAGATTTATCCAGTTGGCAGGTGTTTTCCTATATTATACCATATTCTTTGTGAGAGATTCATCATGTCGGCAAGTGTTTTCCTATATTCTACCATATTCTTTGTGAGAGATTCATCCAGTCGGCAGACGTTTTTCTGTATTCTACCATCTTCTTTGTGAGAGATTCATCCAGACGTTTTTCTATATTTTACCGTCTTCTTTGTGAGAGATTCATCCAGACGTTTTTCTATATTCTACCGTCTTCTTTGTGAGAGATTCATCCAGACGTTTTTCTATATTCTACCGTCTTCTTTATGAGAGATTCATCATGTCGGCAAGTGTTTTTTTTATTTTCTACCATCTTCTTTGTGAGAGATTTATCCAGTTGGCAGGTGTTTTCCTATATTATACCATCTTCTTTGTGAGAGATTCATCATGTCGGCAAGTGTTTTCCTATATTCTACCATATTCTTTGTGAGAGATTCATCCAGTCGGCAGACGTTTTTCTGTATTCTACCATCTTCTTTGTGAGAGATTCATCCAGACGTTTTTCTATATTCTACCGTCTTCTTTGTGAGAGATTCATCCAGACGTTTTTCTATATTCTACCGTCTTCTTTGTGAGAGATTCATCCAGACGTTTTTCTATATTCTACCGTCTTCTTTATGAGAGATTCATCATGTCGGCAAGTGTTTTTTTTATTTTCTACCATCTTCTTTGTGAGAGATTTATCCAGTTGGCAGGTGTTTTCCTATATTATACCATCTTCTTTGTGAGAGATTCATCATGTCGGCAAGTGTTTTCCTATATTCTACCATATTCTTTGTGAGAGATTCATCCAGTCGGCAGACGTTTTTCTGTATTCTACCATCTTCTTTGTGAGAGATTCATCCAGACGTTTTTCTATATTCTACCGTCTTCTTTGTGAGAGATTCATCCAGACGTTTTTCTATATTCTACCGTCTTCTTTGTGAGAGATTCATCCAGACGTTTTTCTATATTCTACCGTCTTCTTTATGAGAGATTCATCATGTCGGCAAGTGTTTTTATTATTTTCTACCATCTTCTTTGTGAGAGACTTATCCAGTTGGCAGGTGTTTTCCTATATTATACCATATTCTTTGTGAGAGATTCATCATGTCGGCAAGTGTTTTCCTATATTCTACCATATTCTTTGTGAGAGATTCATCCAGTCGGCAGACGTTTTTCTGTATTCTACCATCTTCTTTGTGAGAGATTCATCCAGACGTTTTTCTATATTCTACCGTCTTCTTTGTGAGAGATTCATCCAGACGTTTTTCTATATTCTACCGTCTTCTTTGTGAGAGATTCATCCAGACGTTTTTCTATATTCTACCGTCTTCTTTATGAGAGATTCATCATGTCGGCAAGTGTTTTTTTTATTTTCTACCATCTTCTTTGTGAGAGATTTATCCAGTTGGCAGGTGTTTTCCTATATTATACCATCTTCTTTGTGAGAGATTCATCATGTCGGCAAGTGTTTTCCTATATTCTACCATATTCTTTGTGAGAGATTCATCCAGTCGGCAGACGTTTTTCTGTATTCTACCATCTTCTTTGTGAGAGATTCATCCAGACGTTTTTCTATATTCTACCGTCTTCTTTGTGAGAGATTCATCCAGACGTTTTTCTATATTCTACCGTCTTCTTTGTGAGAGATTCATCCAGACGTTTTTCTATATTCTACCGTCTTCTTTATGAGAGATTCATCATGTCGGCAAGTGTTTTTTTTATTTTCTACCATCTTCTTTGTGAGAGATTTATCCAGTTGGCAGGTGTTTTCCTATATTATACCATATTCTTTGTGAGAGATTCATCATGTCGGCAAGTGTTTTCCTATATTCTACCATATTCTTTGTGAGAGATTCATCCAGTCGGCAGACGTTTTTCTGTATTCTACCATCTTCTTTGTGAGAGATTCATCCAGACGTTTTTCTATATTCTACCGTCTTCTTTGTGAGAGATTCATCCAGACGTTTTTCTATATTCTACCGTCTTCTTTGTGAGAGATTCATCCAGACGTTTTTCTATATTCTACCGTCTTCTTTATGAGAGATTCATCATGTCGGCAAGTGTTTTTTTTATTTTCTACCATCTTCTTTGTGAGAGATTTATCCAGTTGGCAGGTGTTTTCCTATATTATACCATATTCTTTGTGAGAGATTCATCATGTCGGCAAGTGTTTTCCTATATTCTACCATATTCTTTGTGAGAGATTCATCCAGTCGGCAGACGTTTTTCTGTATTCTACCATCTTCTTTGTGAGAGATTCATCCAGACGTTTTTCTATATTCTACCGTCTTCTTTGTGAGAGATTCATCCAGACGTTTTTCTATATTCTACCGTCTTCTTTGTGAGAGATTCATCCAGACGTTTTTCTATATTCTACCGTCTTCTTTATGAGAGATTCATCATGTCGGCAAGTGTTTTTTTTATTTTCTACCATCTTCTTTGTGAGAGATTTATCCAGTTGGCAGGTGTTTTCCTATATTATACCATCTTCTTTGTGAGAGATTCATCATGTCGGCAAGTGTTTTCCTATATTCTACCATATTCTTTGTGAGAGATTCATCCAGTCGGCAGACGTTTTTCTATATTCTACCATCTTCTTTGTGAGAGATTTATCCAGTTGGCAGGTGTTTTCCTATATTATACCATATTCTTTGTGAGAGATTCATCATGTCGGCAAGTGTTTTCCTATATTCTACCATATTCTTTGTGAGAGATTCATCCAGTCGGCAGACGTTTTTCTGTATTCTACCATCTTCTTTGTGAGAGATTCATCCAGACGTTTTTCTATATTCTACCGTCTTCTTTGTGAGAGATTCATCCAGACGTTTTTCTATATTCTACCGTCTTCTTTGTGAGAGATTCATCCAGACGTTTTTCTATATTCTACCGTCTTCTTTATGAGAGATTCATCATGTCGGCAAGTGTTTTTTTTATTTTCTACCATCTTCTTTGTGAGAGATTTATCCAGTTGGCAGGTGTTTTCCTATATTATACCATCTTCTTTGTGAGAGATTCATCATGTCGGCAAGTGTTTTCCTATATTCTACCATATTCTTTGTGAGAGATTCATCCAGTCGGCAGACGTTTTTCTGTATTCTACCATCTTCTTTGTGAGAGATTCATCCAGACGTTTTTCTATATTCTACCGTCTTCTTTGTGAGAGATTCATCCAGACGTTTTTCTATATTCTACCGTCTTCTTTGTGAGAGATTCATCCAGACGTTTTTCTATATTCTACCGTCTTCTTTATGAGAGATTCATCATGTCGGCAAGTGTTTTTTTTATTTTCTACCATCTTCTTTGTGAGAGATTTATCCAGTTGGCAGGTGTTTTCCTATATTATACCATATTCTTTGTGAGAGATTCATCATGTCGGCAAGTGTTTTCCTATATTCTACCATATTCTTTGTGAGAGATTCATCCAGTCGGCAGACGTTTTTCTGTATTCTACCATCTTCTTTGTGAGAGATTCATCCAGACGTTTTTCTATATTCTACCGTCTTCTTTGTGAGAGATTCATCCAGACGTTTTTCTATATTCTACCGTCTTCTTTGTGAGAGATTCATCCAGACGTTTTTCTATATTCTACCGTCTTCTTTATGAGAGATTCATCATGTCGGCAAGTGTTTTTTTTATTTTCTACCATCTTCTTTGTGAGAGATTTATCCAGTTGGCAGGTGTTTTCCTATATTATACCATATTCTTTGTGAGAGATTCATCATGTCGGCAAGTGTTTTCCTATATTCTACCATATTCTTTGTGAGAGATTCATCCAGTCGGCAGACGTTTTTCTGTATTCTACCATCTTCTTTGTGAGAGATTCATCCAGACGTTTTTCTATATTCTACCGTCTTCTTTGTGAGAGATTCATCCAGACGTTTTTCTATATTCTACCGTCTTCTTTGTGAGAGATTCATCCAGACGTTTTTCTATATTCTACCGTCTTCTTTATGAGAGATTCATCATGTCGGCAAGTGTTTTTTTTATTTTCTACCATCTTCTTTGTGAGAGATTTATCCAGTTGGCAGGTGTTTTCCTATATTATACCATATTCTTTGTGAGAGATTCATCATGTCGGCAAGTGTTTTCCTATATTCTACCATATTCTTTGTGAGAGATTCATCCAGTCGGCAGACGTTTTTCTGTATTCTACCATCTTCTTTGTGAGAGATTCATCCAGACGTTTTTCTATATTCTACCGTCTTCTTTGTGAGAGATTCATCCAGACGTTTTTCTATATTCTACCGTCTTCTTTGTGAGAGATTCATCCAGACGTTTTTCTATATTCTACCGTCTTCTTTATGAGAGATTCATCATGTCGGCAAGTGTTTTTTTTATTTTCTACCATCTTCTTTGTGAGAGATTTATCCAGTTGGCAGGTGTTTTCCTATATTATACCATATTCTTTGTGAGAGATTCATCATGTCGGCAAGTGTTTTCCTATATTCTACCATATTCTTTGTGAGAGATTCATCCAGTCGGCAGACGTTTTTCTGTATTCTACCATCTTCTTTGTGAGAGATTCATCCAGACGTTTTTCTATATTCTACCGTCTTCTTTGTGAGAGATTCATCCAGACGTTTTTCTATATTCTACCGTCTTCTTTGTGAGAGATTCATCCAGACGTTTTTCTATATTCTACCGTCTTCTTTATGAGAGATTCATCATGTCGGCAAGTGTTTTTTTTATTTTCTACCATCTTCTTTGTGAGAGATTTATCCAGTTGGCAGGTGTTTTCCTATATTATACCATCTTCTTTGTGAGAGATTCATCATGTCGGCAAGTGTTTTCCTATATTCTACCATATTCTTTGTGAGAGATTCATCCAGTCGGCAGACGTTTTTCTATATTCTACCATCTTCTTTGTGAGAGATTTATCCAGTTGGCAGGTGTTTTCCTATATTATACCATATTCTTTGTGAGAGATTCATCATGTCGGCAAGTGTTTTCCTATATTCTACCATATTCTTTGTGAGAGATTCATCCAGTCGGCAGACGTTTTTCTGTATTCTACCATCTTCTTTGTGAGAGATTCATCCAGACGTTTTTCTATATTCTACCGTCTTCTTTGTGAGAGATTCATCCAGACGTTTTTCTATATTCTACCGTCTTCTTTGTGAGAGATTCATCCAGACGTTTTTCTATATTCTACCGTCTTCTTTATGAGAGATTCATCATGTCGGCAAGTGTTTTTTTTATTTTCTACCATCTTCTTTGTGAGAGATTTATCCAGTTGGCAGGTGTTTTCCTATATTATACCATCTTCTTTGTGAGAGATTCATCATGTCGGCAAGTGTTTTCCTATATTCTACCATATTCTTTGTGAGAGATTCATCCAGTCGGCAGACGTTTTTCTGTATTCTACCATCTTCTTTGTGAGAGATTCATCCAGACGTTTTTCTATATTCTACCGTCTTCTTTGTGAGAGATTCATCCAGACGTTTTTCTATATTCTACCGTCTTCTTTGTGAGAGATTCATCCAGACGTTTTTCTATATTCTACCGTCTTCTTTATGAGAGATTCATCATGTCGGCAAGTGTTTTTTTTATTTTCTACCATCTTCTTTGTGAGAGATTTATCCAGTTGGCAGGTGTTTTCCTATATTATACCATATTCTTTGTGAGAGATTCATCATGTCGGCAAGTGTTTTCCTATATTCTACCATATTCTTTGTGAGAGATTCATCCAGTCGGCAGACGTTTTTCTGTATTCTACCATCTTCTTTGTGAGAGATTCATCCAGACGTTTTTCTATATTCTACCGTCTTCTTTGTGAGAGATTCATCCAGACGTTTTTCTATATTCTACCGTCTTCTTTGTGAGAGATTCATCCAGACGTTTTTCTATATTCTACCGTCTTCTTTATGAGAGATTCATCATGTCGGCAAGTGTTTTTTTTATTTTCTACCATCTTCTTTGTGAGAGATTTATCCAGTTGGCAGGTGTTTTCCTATATTATACCATCTTCTTTGTGAGAGATTCATCATGTCGGCAAGTGTTTTCCTATATTCTACCATATTCTTTGTGAGAGATTCATCCAGTCGGCAGACGTTTTTCTGTATTCTACCATCTTCTTTGTGAGAGATTCATCCAGACGTTTTTCTATATTCTACCGTCTTCTTTGTGAGAGATTCATCCAGACGTTTTTCTATATTCTACCGTCTTCTTTGTGAGAGATTCATCCAGACGTTTTTCTATATTCTACCGTCTTCTTTATGAGAGATTCATCATGTCGGCAAGTGTTTTTTTTATTTTCTACCATCTTCTTTGTGAGAGATTTATCCAGTTGGCAGGTGTTTTCCTATATTATACCATATTCTTTGTGAGAGATTCATCATGTCGGCAAGTGTTTTCCTATATTCTACCATATTCTTTGTGAGAGATTCATCCAGTCGGCAGACGTTTTTCTGTATTCTACCATCTTCTTTGTGAGAGATTCATCCAGACGTTTTTCTATATTCTACCGTCTTCTTTGTGAGAGATTCATCCAGACGTTTTTCTATATTCTACCGTCTTCTTTGTGAGAGATTCATCCAGACGTTTTTCTATATTCTACCGTCTTCTTTATGAGAGATTCATCATGTCGGCAAGTGTTTTTTTTATTTTCTACCATCTTCTTTGTGAGAGATTTATCCAGTTGGCAGGTGTTTTCCTATATTATACCATCTTCTTTGTGAGAGATTCATCATGTCGGCAAGTGTTTTCCTATATTCTACCATATTCTTTGTGAGAGATTCATCCAGTCGGCAGACGTTTTTCTATATTCTACCATCTTCTTTGTGAGAGATTTATCCAGTTGGCAGGTGTTTTCCTATATTATACCATATTCTTTGTGAGAGATTCATCATGTCGGCAAGTGTTTTCCTATATTCTACCATATTCTTTGTGAGAGATTCATCCAGTCGGCAGACGTTTTTCTGTATTCTACCATCTTCTTTGTGAGAGATTCATCCAGACGTTTTTCTATATTCTACCGTCTTCTTTGTGAGAGATTCATCCAGACGTTTTTCTATATTCTACCGTCTTCTTTGTGAGAGATTCATCCAGACGTTTTTCTATATTCTACCGTCTTCTTTATGAGAGATTCATCATGTCGGCAAGTGTTTTTTTTATTTTCTACCATCTTCTTTGTGAGAGATTTATCCAGTTGGCAGGTGTTTTCCTATATTATACCATCTTCTTTGTGAGAGATTCATCATGTCGGCAAGTGTTTTCCTATATTCTACCATATTCTTTGTGAGAGATTCATCCAGTCGGCAGACGTTTTTCTGTATTCTACCATCTTCTTTGTGAGAGATTCATCCAGACGTTTTTCTATATTCTACCGTCTTCTTTGTGAGAGATTCATCCAGACGTTTTTCTATATTCTACCGTCTTCTTTGTGAGAGATTCATCCAGACGTTTTTCTATATTCTACCGTCTTCTTTATGAGAGATTCATCATGTCGGCAAGTGTTTTTTTTATTTTCTACCATCTTCTTTGTGAGAGATTTATCCAGTTGGCAGGTGTTTTCCTATATTATACCATATTCTTTGTGAGAGATTCATCATGTCGGCAAGTGTTTTCCTATATTCTACCATATTCTTTGTGAGAGATTCATCCAGTCGGCAGACGTTTTTCTGTATTCTACCATCTTCTTTGTGAGAGATTCATCCAGACGTTTTTCTATATTCTACCGTCTTCTTTGTGAGAGATTCATCCAGACGTTTTTCTATATTCTACCGTCTTCTTTGTGAGAGATTCATCCAGACGTTTTTCTATATTCTACCGTCTTCTTTATGAGAGATTCATCATGTCGGCAAGTGTTTTTTTTATTTTCTACCATCTTCTTTGTGAGAGATTTATCCAGTTGGCAGGTGTTTTCCTATATTATACCATCTTCTTTGTGAGAGATTCATCATGTCGGCAAGTGTTTTCCTATATTCTACCATATTCTTTGTGAGAGATTCATCCAGTCGGCAGACGTTTTTCTGTATTCTACCATCTTCTTTGTGAGAGATTCATCCAGACGTTTTTCTATATTCTACCGTCTTCTTTGTGAGAGATTCATCCAGACGTTTTTCTATATTCTACCGTCTTCTTTGTGAGAGATTCATCCAGACGTTTTTCTATATTCTACCGTCTTCTTTATGAGAGATTCATCATGTCGGCAAGTGTTTTTTTTATTTTCTACCATCTTCTTTGTGAGAGATTTATCCAGTTGGCAGGTGTTTTCCTATATTATACCATATTCTTTGTGAGAGATTCATCATGTCGGCAAGTGTTTTCCTATATTCTACCATATTCTTTGTGAGAGATTCATCCAGTCGGCAGACGTTTTTCTGTATTCTACCATCTTCTTTGTGAGAGATTCATCCAGACGTTTTTCTATATTCTACCGTCTTCTTTGTGAGAGATTCATCCAGACGTTTTTCTATATTCTACCGTCTTCTTTGTGAGAGATTCATCCAGACGTTTTTCTATATTCTACCGTCTTCTTTATGAGAGATTCATCATGTCGGCAAGTGTTTTTTTTATTTTCTACCATCTTCTTTGTGAGAGATTTATCCAGTTGGCAGGTGTTTTCCTATATTATACCATCTTCTTTGTGAGAGATTCATCATGTCGGCAAGTGTTTTCCTATATTCTACCATATTCTTTGTGAGAGATTCATCCAGTCGGCAGACGTTTTTCTGTATTCTACCATCTTCTTTGTGAGAGATTCATCCAGACGTTTTTCTATATTCTACCGTCTTCTTTGTGAGAGATTCATCCAGACGTTTTTCTATATTCTACCGTCTTCTTTGTGAGAGATTCATCCAGACGTTTTTCTATATTCTACCGTCTTCTTTATGAGAGATTCATCATGTCGGCAAGTGTTTTTTTTATTTTCTACCATCTTCTTTGTGAGAGATTTATCCAGTTGGCAGGTGTTTTCCTATATTATACCATATTCTTTGTGAGAGATTCATCATGTCGGCAAGTGTTTTCCTATATTCTACCATATTCTTTGTGAGAGATTCATCCAGTCGGCAGACGTTTTTCTGTATTCTACCATCTTCTTTGTGAGAGATTCATCCAGACGTTTTTCTATATTCTACCGTCTTCTTTGTGAGAGATTCATCCAGACGTTTTTCTATATTCTACCGTCTTCTTTGTGAGAGATTCATCCAGACGTTTTTCTATATTCTACCGTCTTCTTTATGAGAGATTCATCATGTCGGCAAGTGTTTTTTTTATTTTCTACCATCTTCTTTGTGAGAGATTTATCCAGTTGGCAGGTGTTTTCCTATATTATACCATATTCTTTGTGAGAGATTCATCATGTCGGCAAGTGTTTTCCTATATTCTACCATATTCTTTGTGAGAGATTCATCCAGTCGGCAGACGTTTTTCTGTATTCTACCATCTTCTTTGTGAGAGATTCATCCAGACGTTTTTCTATATTCTACCGTCTTCTTTGTGAGAGATTCATCCAGACGTTTTTCTATATTCTACCGTCTTCTTTGTGAGAGATTCATCCAGACGTTTTTCTATATTCTACCGTCTTCTTTATGAGAGATTCATCATGTCGGCAAGTGTTTTTTTTATTTTCTACCATCTTCTTTGTGAGAGATTTATCCAGTTGGCAGGTGTTTTCCTATATTATACCATCTTCTTTGTGAGAGATTCATCATGTCGGCAAGTGTTTTCCTATATTCTACCATATTCTTTGTGAGAGATTCATCCAGTCGGCAGACGTTTTTCTATATTCTACCATCTTCTTTGTGAGAGATTTATCCAGTTGGCAGGTGTTTTCCTATATTATACCATATTCTTTGTGAGAGATTCATCATGTCGGCAAGTGTTTTCCTATATTCTACCATATTCTTTGTGAGAGATTCATCCAGTCGGCAGACGTTTTTCTGTATTCTACCATCTTCTTTGTGAGAGATTCATCCAGACGTTTTTCTATATTCTACCGTCTTCTTTGTGAGAGATTCATCCAGACGTTTTTCTATATTCTACCGTCTTCTTTGTGAGAGATTCATCCAGACGTTTTTCTATATTCTACCGTCTTCTTTATGAGAGATTCATCATGTCGGCAAGTGTTTTTTTTATTTTCTACCATCTTCTTTGTGAGAGATTTATCCAGTTGGCAGGTGTTTTCCTATATTATACCATCTTCTTTGTGAGAGATTCATCATGTCGGCAAGTGTTTTCCTATATTCTACCATATTCTTTGTGAGAGATTCATCCAGTCGGCAGACGTTTTTCTGTATTCTACCATCTTCTTTGTGAGAGATTCATCCAGACGTTTTTCTATATTCTACCGTCTTCTTTGTGAGAGATTCATCCAGACGTTTTTCTATATTCTACCGTCTTCTTTGTGAGAGATTCATCCAGACGTTTTTCTATATTCTACCGTCTTCTTTATGAGAGATTCATCATGTCGGCAAGTGTTTTTTTTATTTTCTACCATCTTCTTTGTGAGAGATTTATCCAGTTGGCAGGTGTTTTCCTATATTATACCATATTCTTTGTGAGAGATTCATCATGTCGGCAAGTGTTTTCCTATATTCTACCATATTCTTTGTGAGAGATTCATCCAGTCGGCAGACGTTTTTCTGTATTCTACCATCTTCTTTGTGAGAGATTCATCCAGACGTTTTTCTATATTCTACCGTCTTCTTTGTGAGAGATTCATCCAGACGTTTTTCTATATTCTACCGTCTTCTTTGTGAGAGATTCATCCAGACGTTTTTCTATATTCTACCGTCTTCTTTATGAGAGATTCATCATGTCGGCAAGTGTTTTTTTTATTTTCTACCATCTTCTTTGTGAGAGATTTATCCAGTTGGCAGGTGTTTTCCTATATTAAACCATATTCTTTGTGAGAGATTCATCATGTCGGCAAGTGTTTTCCTATATTCTACCATATTCTTTGTGAGAGATTCATCCAGTCGGCAGACGTTTTTCTGTATTCTACCATCTTCTTTGTGAGAGATTCATCCAGACGTTTTTCTATATTCTACCGTCTTCTTTGTGAGAGATTCATCCAGACGTTTTTCTATATTCTACCGTCTTCTTTGTGAGAGATTCATCCAGACGTTTTTCTATATTCTACCGTCTTCTTTATGAGAGATTCATCATGTCGGCAAGTGTTTTTTTTATTTTCTACCATCTTCTTTGTGAGAGATTTATCCAGTTGGCAGGTGTTTTCCTATATTATACCATATTCTTTGTGAGAGATTCATCATGTCGGCAAGTGTTTTCCTATATTCTACCATATTCTTTGTGAGAGATTCATCCAGTCGGCAGACGTTTTTCTGTATTCTACCATCTTCTTTGTGAGAGATTCATCCAGACGTTTTTCTATATTTTACCGTCTTCTTTGTGAGAGATTCATCCAGACGTTTTTCTATATTCTACCGTCTTCTTTGTGAGAGATTCATCCAGACGTTTTTCTATATTCTACCGTCTTCTTTATGAGAGATTCATCATGTCGGCAAGTGTTTTTTTTATTTTCTACCATCTTCTTTGTGAGAGATTTATCCAGTTGGCAGGTGTTTTCCTATATTATACCATCTTCTTTGTGAGAGATTCATCATGTCGGCAAGTGTTTTCCTATATTCTACCATATTCTTTGTGAGAGATTCATCCAGTCGGCAGACGTTTTTCTGTATTCTACCATCTTCTTTGTGAGAGATTCATCCAGACGTTTTTCTATATTCTACCGTCTTCTTTGTGAGAGATTCATCCAGACGTTTTTCTATATTCTACCGTCTTCTTTGTGAGAGATTCATCCAGACGTTTTTCTATATTCTACCGTCTTCTTTATGAGAGATTCATCATGTCGGCAAGTGTTTTTTTTATTTTCTACCATCTTCTTTGTGAGAGATTTATCCAGTTGGCAGGTGTTTTCCTATATTATACCATATTCTTTGTGAGAGATTCATCATGTCGGCAAGTGTTTTCCTATATTCTACCATATTCTTTGTGAGAGATTCATCCAGTCGGCAGACGTTTTTCTGTATTCTACCATCTTCTTTGTGAGAGATTCATCCAGACGTTTTTCTATATTCTACCGTCTTCTTTGTGAGAGATTCATCCAGACGTTTTTCTATATTCTACCGTCTTCTTTGTGAGAGATTCATCCAGACGTTTTTCTATATTCTACCGTCTTCTTTATGAGAGATTCATCATGTCGGCAAGTGTTTTTTTTATTTTCTACCATCTTCTTTGTGAGAGATTTATCCAGTTGGCAGGTGTTTTCCTATATTATACCATATTCTTTGTGAGAGATTCATCATGTCGGCAAGTGTTTTCCTATATTCTACCATATTCTTTGTGAGAGATTCATCCAGTCGGCAGACGTTTTTCTGTATTCTACCATCTTCTTTGTGAGAGATTCATCCAGACGTTTTTCTATATTCTACCGTCTTCTTTGTGAGAGATTCATCCAGACGTTTTTCTATATTCTACCGTCTTCTTTGTGAGAGATTCATCCAGACGTTTTTCTATATTCTACCGTCTTCTTTATGAGAGATTCATCATGTCGGCAAGTGTTTTTTTTATTTTCTACCATCTTCTTTGTGAGAGATTTATCCAGTTGGCAGGTGTTTTCCTATATTATACCATCTTCTTTGTGAGAGATTCATCATGTCGGCAAGTGTTTTCCTATATTCTACCATATTCTTTGTGAGAGATTCATCCAGTCGGCAGACGTTTTTCTATATTCTACCATCTTCTTTGTGAGAGATTTATCCAGTTGGCAGGTGTTTTCCTATATTATACCATATTCTTTGTGAGAGATTCATCATGTCGGCAAGTGTTTTCCTATATTCTACCATATTCTTTGTGAGAGATTCATCCAGTCGGCAGACGTTTTTCTGTATTCTACCATCTTCTTTGTGAGAGATTCATCCAGACGTTTTTCTATATTCTACCGTCTTCTTTGTGAGAGATTCATCCAGACGTTTTTCTATATTCTACCGTCTTCTTTGTGAGAGATTCATCCAGACGTTTTTCTATATTCTACCGTCTTCTTTATGAGAGATTCATCATGTCGGCAAGTGTTTTTTTTATTTTCTACCATCTTCTTTGTGAGAGATTTATCCAGTTGGCAGGTGTTTTCCTATATTATACCATCTTCTTTGTGAGAGATTCATCATGTCGGCAAGTGTTTTCCTATATTCTACCATATTCTTTGTGAGAGATTCATCCAGTCGGCAGACGTTTTTCTGTATTCTACCATCTTTTTTGTGAGAGATTCATCCAGACGTTTTTCTATATTCTACCGTCTTCTTTGTGAGAGATTCATCCAGACGTTTTTCTATATTCTACCGTCTTCTTTGTGAGAGATTCATCCAGACGTTTTTCTATATTCTACCGTCTTCTTTATGAGAGATTCATCATGTCGGCAAGTGTTTTTTTTATTTTCTACCATCTTCTTTGTGAGAGATTTATCCAGTTGGCAGGTGTTTTCCTATATTATACCATCTTCTTTGTGAGAGATTCATCATGTCGGCAAGTGTTTTCCTATATTCTACCATATTCTTTGTGAGAGATTCATCCAGTCGGCAGACGTTTTTCTGTATTCTACCATCTTCTTTGTGAGAGATTCATCCAGACGTTTTTCTATATTCTACCGTCTTCTTTGTGAGAGATTCATCCAGACGTTTTTCTATATTCTACCGTCTTCTTTGTGAGAGATTCATCCAGACGTTTTTCTATATTCTACCGTCTTCTTTATGAGAGATTCATCATGTCGGCAAGTGTTTTTTTTATTTTCTACCATCTTCTTTGTGAGAGATTTATCCAGTTGGCAGGTGTTTTCCTATATTATACCATCTTCTTTGTGAGAGATTCATCATGTCGGCAAGTGTTTTCCTATATTCTACCATATTCTTTGTGAGAGATTCATCCAGTCGGCAGACGTTTTTCTGTATTCTACCATCTTCTTTGTGAGAGATTCATCCAGACGTTTTTCTATATTCTACCGTCTTCTTTGTGAGAGATTCATCCAGACGTTTTTCTATATTCTACCGTCTTCTTTGTGAGAGATTCATCCAGACGTTTTTCTATATTCTACCGTCTTCTTTATGAGAGATTCATCATGTCGGCAAGTGTTTTTTTTATTTTCTACCATCTTCTTTGTGAGAGATTTATCCAGTTGGCAGGTGTTTTCCTATATTATACCATCTTCTTTGTGAGAGATTCATCATGTCGGCAAGTGTTTTCCTATATTCTACCATATTCTTTGTGAGAGATTCATCCAGTCGGCAGACGTTTTTCTGTATTCTACCATCTTCTTTGTGAGAGATTCATCCAGACGTTTTTCTATATTCTACCGTCTTCTTTGTGAGAGATTCATCCAGACGTTTTTCTATATTCTACCGTCTTCTTTGTGAGAGATTCATCCAGACGTTTTTCTATATTCTACCGTCTTCTTTGTGAGAGATTCATCCAGACGTTTTTCTATATTCTACCGTCTTCTTTGTGAGAGATTCATCCAGACGTTTTTCTATATTCTACCGTCTTCTTTATGAGAGATTCATCATGTCGGCAAGTGTTTTTTTTATTTTCTACCATCTTCTTTGTGAGAGATTCATCATGTCGGCAAGTGTTTTCCTATATTCTACCATATTCTTTGTGAGAGATTCATCCTGTCGGCAGGTGTTTTCCTATATTATATCATCTTCTTTGTGAGAGATTCATCCAGTCGGCAGACGTTTTTCTATATTCCACCATCTTCTTTGTGAGAGATTCATCCTGTCGGCAGGTGTTTTCCTATATTCTACCATATTCTTTGTGAGAGATTCATCCTGTCGGCAGGTGTTTTCCTATATTATATCATCTTCTTTGTGAGACATTCATCCAGTCGGCAGACGTTTTTCTATATTCCACCATCTTCTTTGTGAGAGATTCATCATGCCGGCAAGTGTTTTCCTATATTCTACCATATTCTTTGTGAGAGATTCATCCTGTCGGCAGGTGTTTTCCTATATTATACCATCTTCTTTGTGAGAGATTCATCATGTCGGCAGACATTTTTCTATATTCTACCGTCTTCTTTGTGAGAGATTCATCCTGTCGGCAGGTGTTTTCCTATATTATACCATCTTCTTTGTGAGAGATTCATCCAGTCGGCAGATATTTTCCTATATTCTACCATCTTCTTTGTGAAAGATTGCCGCCTGGCAATAAGCCCGCCAGATTGTTTTTTTTTGCAATGTTAATAAAATAATACAATACATGTAATATAATAAAAAAATTAAATCTATTTAATATATAAATAAACACATAATATATTACAATTCTCAATACTTCTTTCAAATAAGTTAGATTGAATAAAAAAGATAAAAACAGTCCAGAGCCGGTAGCGGTATTAAAGGGAATCCCCGCACTTTTTGTAAACAGCAATAAATCGAAGGTTCCACAGAAGTACGAGTGCATTGCGATATTTGCAGTCTGTTTTGTTTAAACTAAATTTAGTAACAAATTGAGACATTTTGGCGCAATTTCCTGACATTGGACCTTCCTACCTGCACCGTAACATACCCGTACTCTGTTACCGAGCGATAACATTATTAATTATTTCAATGTTTTCTTTACGTAATTTTGATGAACACACTGCGTGAGTAATCATTCAAGTTACAATTATCTATTAGCTAAAAGAATTTCTCTCTTTATTAAATAAATAATACTTGGTTACATAACTATGCGTTCTTTACGTCGTCCTTTACTGTCCATGCAGCGAGACTCTAGAATCAGTTACAAACCATTGTTAGACTCGCTCCGTCCTTGGCATGCTTTAAGAAGCGACTGAAAAAACTCTTAATTTCTAGTCAGTAAAATAACGTGTTTCATTCCTGATTTTTCTTTTCCTTTCCTCTCCACCATCCCTTCCTTTTCTACTGATTGATGATATCTCACTTTATGATATATGAAAAAGAATGTTCAGGTGTCAATCTGCCTGCTGGTGCGTGCTTGCTGTAGTGATGTGTGCATGCACACAATAGAGCAATACACGCACAGGCGTCATCCATCCACAGCATGGACTGTTAATCTTACTCTATAGCGAGGGATTGCCTGTATGTATGTAGCACTGCTCAGGTGTTGATCTGGCTGCTGGTGTGTGCTTGCTGTAGTGCTGTGTGCATGCACACAATAGAGCAATACACGCACAGGCGTCATCCATCCACAGGATGGACTGACAATCTTACTCTATAGCGAGGGATTGCCTGTATGTATGTAGCACTGCTCAGGTGTTGATCTGGCTGCTGGTGTGTGCTTGCTGTAGTGCTGTGTGCATGCACACAATAGAGCAATACACGCACAGGCGTCATCCATCCACAGGATGGACTGACAATCTTACTCTATAGCGAGGGATTGCCTGTATGTATGTAGCACTGCTCAAGTGTTGATCTGCCTGCTGGTGTGTGCTTGCTGTAGTGCTGTGTACATGCACACAATAGAGCAATACACGCACAGGCGTCATCCATCCACATGATGGACTGACAATCTTACTCTACAGCGAGGGATTGCCTGTATGTATGTAGCACTGTTCATGTGTTGATCTGCCTGCTGGTGTGTGCTTGCTGCAGTGCTGTGTGCATGCACACAATAGAGCAATACACGCACAGGTGTCATCCATCCACAGGATGGACTGACAATCTTACTCTATAGCGAGGGATTGCCTGTATGTATGTAGCACTGCTCAGGTGTTGATCTGCCTGCTGGTGTGTGCTTGCTGTAGTGCTGTGTGCATGCACACAATAGAGTAATACACGCACAGGCGTCATCCATCCACAGGATGGACTGCAGTCTTACTCTATAGCGAGGGATTGCCTGTATGTATGTAGCACTGCTCAGGTGTTGATCTGCCTGCTGGTGTGTGCTTGCTGTAGTGATATGTGCTTGCAATACACGCACAGGCTTCATCCACAATAAGATGTACTAACAATCTCTCTGTATAACGAGAGATTGCCTGTATGTACGAGTATGTTGATTAGCTGGTCTCGCCTACATTTGATTAAGCAAACATATCTCACACTCACACTCGTATTTAATATCAGGGCATAATTATACGGTTCATGCCCGAGGGTTTTCTATAATATATACGTAACGTACATGTTTAACAAGATTACTCTGTATTAAGCAATGATAAGTCATTAGTTTTAATTGATTAAACGGTCATGGACTATATGTATTTATTTACATTTTCATCGATATGTCATTTCCTATTTTATCATTATCATCATAAGAGACAATAGTGGATGTAGTCGGCCGTGGTCATTGAGGACCGTGTTTATCATTATCATCATAAGAGACAATAGTCGATGTAGTCGGCCGTGGTCATTTAGGACTGTGTTTACTCTTAGACCATTTTAGATTTAGTTGTGGACTTTTTTCTGTAGCCATTCTTCCGAACCATGATTCCAGACCTTTCCCTTCCTGTGCTAAAAAAATCCGCCCGTTCCGGTGTTGTGTATTCAATACACATAGCCAATCGCTTAAATTAATTAAATTTGTATTCAAAAGTGATAAAAATTGAAATTTTATTGCTAAAAACATGAAGAAAAAAACATCGGACGACGTTCACAAAACGGGTAAAGCGACCACGTCTACCGAAAGCCGCCGACCTACTGGCCGAGAGAAGCGAGCGAACTGAGATTATATTTCTTGCGTTCCCATATACTGAAGTAGAGTGAGAGTGAGACGTGATTAGCGTCGCTTACTCACCCATAGCGGTTTTTTAGAATGAATAATATATACCTACATCACACACTGGCACACGTTTGATTGTATTGGTGAATTTATTCCCGATTTTCACAAAATATCTCTGATGTGGCCGATAAGTGCTAATTATTATTGATATTATTTTGTTCATTCAATGCGTAAATGTATTACGGAGGAATACCTAAAATCTGAATCCAGTATTTATTATATTTATAGAGATATTAAAGTGTTTAGAAGCAATGTGTACTAGTTACACATCACAGGGAAGGAAGGATTGTTTTATAATACTTTCTTCATTCTTTCGTTTGACATGTTGAAACCATCTGAAAGTACTCTTCTTCATCTTACTTAACCTTTTCCTTTCTGTGCTAAAAAAATCCGCGCGTTACGGTGATGTGTATTCAATACGCATATAAAAATAAGCGATTTAAAATAAGAATATGCATAGTCAATCTTGCGATTCTATTTCTTGCGTTCCCATATACCGAAGTAGAGTGAGACGTGAATAGCGTCGCTTCCTCACCCATAGCGGTTTTTTTAGAACGAATATATCTACGTCACACGTTTGATTGTATTGGTGAATTTATTCCCGATTTTCACAAAATATCTCTGATGTGGCCGACAAGTGCTAATTATTATTAATATTATTTTTTCATTCAATGCGTAAATGTATTACGGAGGAATACCTAAAATCTGAACCCAGTATTTATTATATTTATAGAGATATTAAAGTGTTTAGAAGCAATGTGTACTAGTTACACATCACAGGGAAGGAAGGGTTAATATAGATAAAACTAAATGTATGCACTCGTTGAAGTTAAACTACCTCAACCCCATAATGATAGGGGAGAGGATGCAATTGAAGATATTGAAAAGTTCAACTATCTGGTTGATACAACCAGAGAAGAGGAGGGCATGGGTAGGAAAACAAGGATCCAAAGTAGAACCAAAACCGACACAGGTCTTCACAAGCTGTAAGGCCCTACCCCTGAATGCCAAACTAGGAATATACAACTCGACCATCTAGCCCATAGTTTCCCAAACTTTTTCACCCCGTAGACCACATGTCGATTTTTTGTTTTCCGTAGACCCCCTGCCTGCCTAATATTAAATTTTCCTAAACTTATTAACTTCAAATGTATTTTTGACAGCTGAAACAGTGCTGTTCATCTTGATAAGATTTTTTGTAGAGTGGACAATTGTAAAAAATAAAAACATATACAATTTTTATTCATACCTTTATTGAAAAGACACAAAATGCAAGGAAATATTTGGCTTTGGAACTAAACAAATCAAAACCTCGTTAAATTCTTACATAAAATGAATACACAAATAATACTGTTAATGAGAAGGATGGACCTGATGCTCTGACAGCAATGGTTCAATATTTGGCTTCAAATTAGTGAGGTATAGTCTTAAATCTCCACGTTCAGTGATTTGCATTCGATTTCTTATTTTCGTAAGAAGATTGTAAACCGCCCTAAAACCTCTTTCCACGAGGTATGAAGATGGAAAAGCTAACAAAAACTTTTTTACAATAGTCCATAATGCAGGATAAGCAACAGGAATATCTTTCTGAAGCCAGAACTGCTGATACTTCTTCCTGAACTGCACCTTAAGTTCTTCGTTTGTACTTATTCCAATCAGTTCTTCTTGTAATATATACATATATGTACACACAATCTGTGTTAGGTGTTTAGCGTGTGTCCTAGTAGGACGTGCTGATGATGTTGATGTTGACATCTCTGTATTCGCTTTAGTCGAATTCTGTGTTCCTTTTCGTTCGGGGTCATCAATTTAGCGGGATGCTTAATTTGATACGTCGTGATGATATTGATTTGTTTTGTATTTAAAATAAAATACGTCGATTCAGGAATGCGGGAAGTGAGAGTGAATAATCAATAAATAGTAAACAGCGATGAATGGTCAAGTGAATAATAACAAGTGCCTTTATTCATCGATAGGTAGGTAAATATAGAACTTCAGAACGGGACGCGTGACTGCGTCCGCGGTATATCTCGATCTCACTCCTGCGCGTGCTGAGGTGGTCGCAAGCGCTGTGGATAATACAGTGGGTAGGATATTTATTGTCGAAACGGCGAGACGGCGTGATATGTTCTCTTTCTACCTTGGAATGCGATGTAAATATTATTTGCGTGTAAACAGTGTTGACGTTTCTGGTATGTGGCAATTGTACATATCCAGAGGTTGATTCATCGGTCGTTGACCCTGCATGTTGACAATATTTTAGGGACGTGGGTACCCTACAGGTGTAATAAGACATTTACGGAACAACTAAATATTGATGATGATCTGCCTAAATGGGATCCGCTCACGTGGACCCCCATTTATATCTCGTGCACCCCCATTTTCTTTTCTTGCTGACATAGATCCCCTGAAAGTCGAAATCAACCCTTGGGGGTCCATATAGACCATTTTGTAAATCTTTGATCTAGCTTGTAGTAATTAATACATAGACCAGAAGCGTAGGCCATGACACTCAAAGTCCAAAAAAACTTACTAAAGTTCGATAAAAAAAATACCAATAAGAATTAAACCAACAATCTCCGACTCTGAAGACAAGTGTGATGTCTCATCAACTAGGCTACGGAGGCCTTCATATATGTATTAAGTATTGAAAATTAAATTAAAATACCATATAACTACATGGATTATAGTAATGTCACGCTAGAATTGGGTTCAACGTCGTTCATGTCATTTTATTATAAAGCCGAGCTGCAAAAACAGTGGCAATATGGGTTACTGTGCAAGTGCTGTGACCTCCAGGGCCTCTGCAAGAAATAGTGCCACCTTGTGAAAAATATAACATAAAATTTTTGACGCCCCGTCAAACGATGTTTACTTCATAACTGTTCAATTTAAGAGTCGCCTTTTTTGACGTGCCTACTTATATATAATATTGTGATCAAATGAATCTATACAAGGTGTCTCAAAAATATGTATACACACTTTGAAATTCAGTATTTATAAAGGTACATCTAAGATTAAAACTCCAAATTAAAGGAGACAAACGTAAATTTCTTAAGCTATCGCAAAAGTTCAAATTGTTGTCCGTTCCAATAACATGGAATCGCAAATATCACGAATAATTTGTTTAAGTATTTGGGCGCATTATCTTTCAATGGCTGCTCTCAATTAATTAACTGTTGCCAGTTTTGTATTGTACTATAAACATTATCTTTGATGAGTCTCCATAAAAAAAAACATTGAAATGCGGTCGAGGGAGCGCGAGAGGTATTCAATGCTACATCTTCGTACAATCCATATTTTCGGCAAATTTCCATCAAGATAGCCCCTCACATTACATCACGGTGGTAGTGGGAAGGTGCGCCATCTTGCTGGAAATAAAGACCCTCCTCATTCCCAAACTCCTCACGAATGTGTAGTATGACAAATTCCTGCAGCAAGTTTGAATAAACGGCACAGTGTGAAACTGCGTTTACATTTTTATGGAACACCTTACTTATTTATTGCATAATATTATTAAGTGAAAAAACTAAATTTAATAAGTTGTTAGCCCTCATGGTTCAGTGGTTAAATCTTTTGGCTCGTGAACAAGGGTTTCAAAACTAAATTTTCTTATTTTTTGTAGTAGCGTTGGTAGCAAAACGCTGTATCATACTTAGGAGCACATTATATCGTTTCCAACCATTCAAATTTTGATATGCCTAATAATTAAAATAAATACATCTGCGGTAAAAATGTGGATTGTTCCGATT
The DNA here is from genome assembly GCA_949825065.1 of Odontocerum albicorne. Classification (NCBI taxonomy): domain Eukaryota; kingdom Metazoa; phylum Arthropoda; class Insecta; order Trichoptera; family Odontoceridae; genus Odontocerum; species Odontocerum albicorne. The sequence continues at coordinate 5,843,512 of OX463866.1, read as the reverse complement.
TGTAATAACAGATGCCGCGCTAATTTCATTTTTGTAAATAAAATAAGGAACGCGCTGTAATAATACAATTATAAAATTTAAATAATTTCCTTTTATCCTACGCCTTGAGTTGTGTTGAATAAATAGTCGTGAGTGAACATTTTATTGTTTTTACATTCAGCTGACAGTTGATGTTTCGGGCGGGATTGTTGTGTTTAATGCGGTATTTTATTTGAAGAATGTTATAAAACGTAGTTATAGGAGTAGTCAATAGTTCACTCTGTGATTATTTATTATTATGTTGAGTTGTATGTGCATATATTGTAGTGTGTAACGTATGTAGCAATGTTTGTGAGTGTTAATGACATATTGACATTTCATTTTGGATAATATATACCATCACGCCATTTCCCTGTCAAGATAGTAAGAGAGGACTGAGCGACATACATCCATAACCTCTTCTACATTCATACACATTCTCGTACAACTTTTACGATTTCTCAGATTTTCTTCTTTCAGAATTACATCCACTTGATCCAACCATACTTTCCTATGTCTTCTTCTCCCACGCCTTCCACTCACATTTACACTATATATCTGTTTTGTTAACCTTTCGTCATTCATTCATTCCACGTGCCCAAAAACATCACAGCATGCTTTTTTCATCTTGCTCAACACATCAATCTCAAGTTTACATTCATTCCTTATCATATAATTCCGTATTATATCATACATTGTCAATCCATGTATTCTTCTCAATACACGCATTTCTATAGCATTTATTCGTCTCCTTTCAGTTTATTCTCACGTTCACATTACAGCTCCATACAACAAATATTGTATTTTGAGAATACATTTACATACCTACATATTTTTTTTTTGCTTGTCCTCAAAATCTGTTAATAAAAAAAAACATTATTTAAAATTGCTATTAAATCGTGCATGACATGAGATAATCGTTTAGCAAATAAAATAATTTATAATTACATTTTTTATACATTTTTAAACCTAGTGTCGCCCCCCGTGGCGACCTCCAATGAAAGGCATGCCCCAAAAAGTAACTGTTAACGCATGGATGATGTTTCTCTTGAAATGTTTTTTTTTCTGTGACTTCTCGAGTGAGTAATCTGGTAAAATGAATCTGCAATTCAGCGTCATTGTGTATACATACCCACCATCACGCGGTTTCCCTGTCGGGACTAACAGACAGAACATAGCCAAAGACTATCATATATCAACAATCATCCTTCGGCACTTCTACAATATATTACATCCATCCATGAGGTGCATGTTCAAGTGGTAATGCACTGAACTTCCGTGCGGAAGGTCGTCGGTTCGAATCCCTCGCTGTTCTATTCATCTCGAATGACACAGGAGACTTCTGTCATATATATTCTTTCAAAAAATAAGAAAAAAACATGTTGGTGTGCTTCGACCGTTATTTCTCTTTGAATGGGGATTACAGTGAATGTAAACTATTAAAAGTGTCAGGAGGAGAAATTGAAATTTTCCTGGCTTTATCCAAGTGTCTTCTTAATGGGGATGCTTAGTTACAGATCATTCTTCTTCTTCTCCCTGGCTCCGTCCCAACTCACTGTCTGCGAAGACTGTTGGGGTCAGCTCTCCTCGTCCTCAGGTTGTATGCTCTTCTGTCCCGGACTACGTCCCCCAGGCCGTGCCTCTGCATCAGGTTATCTTTTTGCACCACCCATGAATTATTTGGTCTTACTCCGGTTGTTATTCGAGGAAGATCCATGGAGATTGCCTGGTTCACAATGTGATCGGGTGCTCTGCGTCCAACGTGCCCGCACCATCTCAATCCATCCGCCTCTCCTCCATCTTACTGTTGATGTCTGTCACACCTAGCCTAGGCTTCCTGTCTCTTAGGGACACACCAGCTGACCATCTTAGCATGCGCATTTCAGGAGTTTCTAGTTGCCTAGAGTAAGAGTTATACATCGTCCAGCATTCGGAGCCATAGAGGAGTTACAGATCATTAGAGAGGGAAGATCTCTTCGATTGGGTGTCCACTTTTTGTTTGCTCAGGGGTAATCTAATAAATCCATTCGTCCTGAACAGTCTTGGTTTGTATGTTCCGGGTAATTATTTGAGACGACGCTCCCATAGATTGTTCTATCAACCTATAAGTCCAACCAACCTGCGTTTGGAGATGCCGGTAGGTAGAGCAATCATACTGTTTAACCGTGTGTGTCCTCATATAGACATGTTTCATGTGTGGCTCAGTTCTGTAGCGTGTGTCCTAGTAGGACGTGCTGATTATGTTGATGTTGACATCTCTGTATTCGCTTTGGTCGAATTCTGTGTTCCTTTTCGTTCGGGGTCATCAATTTAGCGGGATGCTTAATTGATAGGTCGTTATGATTTTGATTTGTTTGTATTTAAAATAAAATATGTCGATTCAGGAATGCGGGAAGTGAGAGTGAATAATCAATAAATAGTAAACAGAAATGAATGGTCAAGCGAATAATAACCAGTGCTCTTTATTCAACGATAAGTAGGTATATATAGAATTTCAGAACGGGACGCGTGACTGCGTCCGAGGTATATCTCGATCTCACTCCTGCTCGTGCTGAGGTGGTCGCAAGCGCTGCGGATACTACAGTGGGTAGGATATTTATTGTCGAAACGGCGAGACGGCGTGATATGTTCTCTTTCTACCTTGGAATGCGATGTAAATATTATTTTCGTGTAAACAGTGTTGACGTTTCTGGTATGTGACAATTGTACATATCCAGAGGTTGATTCATCGGTCGTTGACCCTGCATGTTAACAATATTTTAGGGACGTGGGTACCCTACAGTTCCTTCAGGAAAAATCTCTTGAATTTAGTGTAGTAATTATTTTTTTTTATATTATGTAGTATGCTACATTTTGTCATGGTGTTTTAGAGTAACATATACAATTTTATTATTGTTTTTATCAAATAAGTCTTTAAAACGTTTAACTGTTTTATACATGTTTTTTTTTGTACTTGTTAAGTTTGGTCCTTGTGCAAATTAGGGAAACCTGTAATGTACAAAGGACTCAAAAAAATATATTAATAAATATAGTTCAATAAATGAAAATGGTGAAAAATTGTAGGTGTGTTCCGTGTGTAGTGTGCCATCGGATCCAGTACAACAGTGTGGCAAGTTCTAGCGGCTTTCCATCTACAATTATTGGTTTCGGGGGCCCCCAAACCCTCCACTCCAAAACCAATCGATGGTTTAATGGGGCAGCATCTAGTTTATTTATTTATTTATTCAAAACAGGCTTAGCCCAATTACTTTGAAAAATACAAGACATTAAAAAATAAGAAAAATGACATAGAATTTTTTTTTCAAAATATATAAAATAAAAAATAATGCATATGCATACATACGAGTATAAATAATGCATATACTCGTACACACAAACATATCGTACACATATATTCAGTAACTTAAGTATGTTGATGAGTGCTTTCTAACGCGCTCAATCTTAGAAGATAATTTACTTTTGCTTTTGGTAATGTGATATGAAATATGTCAATATCCGAAGCAGTCCCGTTAAGAAGAGTTAAGGCCCTTCCAACAGGCATAGCGGCTGGAAGACCCGTTCTTGCGTATGTTATTGAGAACAGTTCTTGCCGGCGCAGTCTAGTGTAATTGTTAGGAACATTTAACGCTGATCTTTGTAGTAATGCTGGAATGCTCACAACTCCTCGAACGAGTCTGACAACGTATACCAGGAGACGCAGATCTCTTCTTACGCTCAAGGAGTTATACCCGAGCATGCCCAGCAGGAAGACAAAAACATGTCCTTAATTCTAGTTTATTTACTTCATTTCTTAATAGTCCTTATCTCGTTCTTCCGTACACTTTGAAGTTTCTTCAATTGAATTTCATGAACAACGGTAAGTCCGATGTCGCGGTTTCATTAAAACTTTTTGACATTTCGTGATGTATCAAATCTTAAATCATTTAAATTTTTAAAATTTAATCTTAAAATTTAATTATGTAGAAATAGTTAACACCCACATACTACTTATAACTAGATAACAATTCTTACAACTAATCAATTTGATTATAACACATGTCTTAATATTTTTTTGCGTACAAAAAATGGAGGTGTGCATTTCCTATATTTTAAAGGAAAAAAAAATAAGTAGTATTTTTTGGGTTGTATTTCGTTCTTGCAGGTGAATGGTTGTTCAACAAAAAAGGTCCTAGATATAAAAACTTCGACAACATTTATTTTTGTAAATGGAACGAATTATATTTTAATTTGTTTTTTTTTTTTCTGCTACTTTATTGTCTCAGCCAACCGCAGATTAATGTTAATTTTTTACAAGAATAAATAATTAAACGTTACGCGGACATTTGTTATAAAATGTGGAAATAATAAATTGGTCCGGATCGTGCCGGATCCGAAATGAATGCAATTATTATAAATCCAGTATTTGTTAAACGTTCAAGTTTTTATTTGTTATAAATAAACATTACAAAATACGATATAACAATGAGAAAAAAAAAAGGTGGCAAAATTAAAAATTTAAAAATCAACACATTAAAAATCAAATGGGAAGAAAGAATCATGAAACTGGAAAACATTCAATATAAAAATGCAACAGTCCCACTAAATTCACATTTCACAAAAACGCATAAAATCATCTTTATTCATGAGCCATTGAAATGCAACAATCTCACTAAATTCACATTCCACAGAAATGCAAAAATACGAAAAATCCACTTTATACATTAGTCATTAAAATGCAACAATCTCACTAAATTCACATTCCACAGAAATGCAAAAACGCGACCATTCCACTTTATTCATAAGGCATTAAAATGAAACAATCTCACTAAATTCACATTCCACAGAAATGCAAAAACGCGACCATTCCACTTTATTCATAAGCCATTAAAATGAAACAATCCCACTAAATTCACATTACACAAAAACGCAAAAAATTATCTTTATTCATGAGCCATTAAAATGCGACAATCTCATTAAATTTACATTCCACAGAAATGCAAAAATACGAAAAATCTACTTTATTCATAAGCCATTAAAATGCCACAATCCCACTTAATTCACATTTCTCAAAAACGCAAAATTTCCACTTTATTCATAAGTCATTTAAATGCAACAATCTCACTTAATTCACATTCCACAGAAATGCAAAAATACGTAAAAATCCATTTTATTCATTAGTCATTTAAATGCAACAATTCCACTTAATTCACATTCCACAGAAATGCAAAAACGCGAAAATTCCACTTTATTCATAAACCATTAAAATGCAACAATCCCACAAAATTCACATTACACAGAAATGCAAAAACACGAAAATTCCACGTCATTAAAATGCAACAATCTCACTTAATTCACATTCCACATAAATATCATACAAAAACACGAAAATTCCACTTTATTCATAAGCCATTAAAATGCAACAATTCCACTTTATCCATAATTTAAAAAAATACAAAAATGCAACAATTCCATTATATTCAAATACCATAGAAATGTTAAAATGCAACAATTTCACTATATTTACAATTCATATAAATGCAAAAATGCTACAATTTCATTATATTAATAATTCAAACAAAGTAAAAATGTAAGAATTGAACTATTTTCATAATCAAAAGAAAATTTCAATGTTTTCATACAAGTACGAGTATACCATAGAAATGCAACAATTCCACTATATTTATAATCCGTAGAAATGCTACAATTCAATTATATTCATAATCTATAAAAAATCAACAATTCCACTTTGTTCATAATCCATAGAAATGCAAAAACGTGATAATTCTACTTTATTTTTTATGAGTATTATTTAACTTGGCGAGTTTATTGTCATGTGGCAATCTCTTCCAACCAACCAGAAAGATGTTTTAATGGGCCCTAAGTGAAAAAAACCAGACTGGAATGTCAATTTTAAAAAATCTGGGTCCCAGCAAGGATCGAACCCGCAACCTCCGAATCGGTAGACAAGCGTCTTACCACCAGGTCAAGGATTTATTCATAGTCCATTGAAAATAATATGAGGTATGTCAATGTATGATGATAAGAAAGTTATTATTATGTTATGTCAGATAAAAACTTATTTATTTATTAGGATAAAAAATCAGGTTGCGGTGGTTCGGACACGTTGAACGGATGGAGGATGAAACCGGTAGGGTTATACCGTTACAAAAAGTGGAATAAACAGTGTTTGATAAAACATAAAATGGTCAAAAAAATAAAACTAGTCTAGAAGGAATCTAGCCGGGGGTGCCCGCTTGCTTAAAGTGAATGCTAACCGTTAGACCAAGGGTCTCCAAACTGTTTAGCCTAAGGGCCACACTAACTCCTCCACTAAGCCCCAAGGGCCAAGACCTCACTTGCTCAATCGAAGCTTTGGGTGCTTTAAAAAATAATTTTGAGTCTCGTTTTTCAGATTTTGATCCAATTGCAAACGATATCAAGATTTTTCAAAATCCCTTTAACGCCGATATATAAACACTTGCCCCAGAACTTCAAATGGAAATTATTGATTTGTAGTGTAGCGATATTTTTAAAGAAAAATATTTAAAGTTATCATTGCTGGAATTTTATAAGTCTTCTACTCACACAGTTTGATCAGTTGCATAAATTTACTCGTGGCTTTTTTTCCGCTTTCGGCACTACTTATAACACATCGATCAATAAGCCCCAAAACAGATGGCGCCTCTAATAACAAATCCATACCATTCTCAGTTGGTACCAATCTTTAGAAGATACGTGTCAAACTTTCATGACATTCCGACATTGTGTCATTGAGTTACAGTAGTTTTGGTGACGCTACTTTTACTTTTTTCAAAATAATGGAAAAAAACGAATTTTGTGTTGATAAAACATTGCTTTTTAATGGGAAAAAATACCGTTCAAACTCAGCGATGTCTTGAAAAGTGTTATCCGGGCTCTGCTCCGTCGAAAACAACCATTTGTCGGTGGTATGCTGATTTCAAACGCGGTCGTACAGACACAAATGATGATGAACGCTCTAAACGTCCAAATGAGGCTGTTACACCAGAAAACATAAAAAAAAACTCAAAATCGTGATGGAAAATCGCAAAGTAAAGTTGCATGAGATAGATGACATCCTGAAGATATCATTTGGTAGAGTTTACACTATTTTGCAAGAACATTAGGTCATGAAAAAGCTTTTCTCGAAATGGATGCCGCGTTTGCTCACAATGGAACAAAAACAACAACGCATCGATGATTCAGAGCGCTGTTTGGCACTGTTTACGCAAAATAAACATGAGTTTTTGCATTGGTATGTGACAATGGATAAAATTTGGATCCACCACTATACTCCAGAATCAAATCGGCAGTCAGCCGAGTGGAGAGCAGCCGGTGAAAGTCGTCCGAAGTGACCAAAAACTCAACAGTCGGCCGGGAAGGTTATGACCTCCGTATTTTGGGATGCGCATGGTATAATATTTATCGATCACCTTGAAAAAGGAAAAACCATCAATAGCGAATATTACGAGGCATATCCAGAAAGTAAGTGTACTGAATTTTTGTAGGTTACAATTTTTTTTATTTAAACAAAAAAATTACGTGGTTACCGTAGTACATATGTAAGCAATTTTTCGACATAGTCGCCATTCCTCTCAATGCAGGTGGTGAAGCGGGGTTCAACTTTTTGATGCCTTCCTCGAAGTAGTTTCCCGCCAACCCCTCCGTCCACTTCTCCACCTCCTCTTTTACCTCCTTTTTTACCTCCGAAAACCTTTTTCCACCCATGTGCAGCTTCAGGGAGGTAAAGAGATAGTAATCTGAAGACGCTAGGTCAGGGGAATGCGCGGGATGGTTCAGGACATCCCATTTAAACGAGGCGAGCAGTTCCGTCTGGCATTGTCGTGCAACAGGCAGACTCCCTTTGTCAGCATGCCACTCCTCTTGTTCTGAATCGCCCTCCGCAATTTTTTTAGGGTCTCACAGTATCTTGCAGAGTTGATGGTCTCCCCTTGAGGCATATATTCAATTAAAATTTTGCCTTGACAGTCCCAAAACACGGATGCCATGATTTTCTTGGCTGAAATTGTGGTTTCAAACTTTTTGGCGGAGGGTGAAGAGGTGTGACGCCACTGTTGAGACTGCCTTTTGGTTTCAGGCGTGTAGTGTGCAACCCAAGTTTCATTTCCAGTAACGATGGAGCGGAGAAATTCATCTCCATGGAGTTTGCAGCGCCTCAAAAACTCTTGCCCGGCCTCCACTCGATTCAACTTGGCGGGAGATGGGGTTGACATTTTTCACGAAACGTGTTGTCACGTCGACACTTCTCAACGTACTGACCTTGAACCGGTCTCGTTGCGGAGGAGAAGGGTCAGGCTACACGGAAGTGTAGCCAACATGTCGAAAATAAAATCCATCCGGTCGTGAGAGCCTCAGTACACTTACTTTCTGGATACGCCTCGTACATAGCATTATTGGAGCGTTTGAAGGCAGAAATTGCAAAAAAACGGCCCCATATGAAGAAGAAAAAAGTTCTCTGTCATCAGGACAATGCACCGTGTCACAAGTCGATGGTAACGATAGCCAAATTGCATGAGTTGAACTTCGAATTGCTTCCGCACCCACCGTATTCTCCAGATTTGGCCTCCAGCGACTATTGGCTGTTCGCAGACCTCAAAAAGATGCTCCAGGGAAAGAGATTTGGCTCCAATGGAGAAGTGATTGCCGAAACTAACGCCTATTTTGAAACCAAAGATAAATCGTTCTACACGGGTGGCATAGAAACGTTAGGAAAGCATTGGAATTAATGTATTGCTCTTGGAGGAGACTATGTTGATGAATAAAGAAGAATTTTGGCAAACAAATGTTGTAGTAGTTAGTCCCGGGACTTATTGATCGATGTGATATGTGTGAAAAAACATTCTCCAAAATGAAATATACAAAAAATATTTACAGATCCAAATTAACTGATGAGCATTTGAAGTCACTGCTGATAATTTCCACTAGTAAACTTGATCCACAACTGCAAACAATTGCCAGTGGAAAGTTACAGCTACATACGAGTATATCACATTAATCATAATTATAATGTTTCATTTCATTATGTGAATTACCTATGTATGTCACTTATTGTAAGTTTTTAGGATAAATCTCATATCATTAATTACAGTTAAAGTGTTCAATTTCATTATGCACGTCAGTTATTGTGTTTCTTAATTGGTCGTTAGATAAAAACATCTGATTATTATTTTGTATGATTTACTTACATTGTAAATTTTACAGTGTAATCAAAATAAACTATGACGGCCCGGATACCGGGCATATCCGGGCCGTTACCGCGGGCCGTAGTTAGGAGACCCCTGCGTTAGACCACGGCCGTAGATTTATAAGAAATATTAGATTTGGTGCTCTATTCTATTTGTCTACCCTTAGAGAAAAAATTTAATGCAATGCTTGTATGCACGTTTATAATAAAATTGAGAATCACTGGAGAAAACGATAAAAATGATTGCATTCACTTTTTATATTGTATTGAATAAATAAAATGTAACATGACTAAAATAATGGAACCTGAAAAACAGCGATAGTCAAACAGAAGACCGCTACTTGTTCGAGGTATATATTACTATAGTTTGGAAATTCTAGGATGATTCCTGTGACAGCTCACAAATTTGCCCCAATACAACCTTATGTAATGTATTTACCTAAATAACTTGCATTTATTAGAATTGAGGCTTATATTAAAGTTGATAAAATAATTCAAGTTACTTAACATCGTTACAAGGTTGTATTGTGGCAAATTTGTGAGTTGTCACAAGACTCATCCTAGAATTTCTGAACTATATAGTTAATAATAATAGTAAAATGAAAATTCATAGAGTGCCGTTTAGAGATCAGATTCTTCTCAAGAGCGATCTAACTAGGGATTAGAGCCCACTATTATTGACAGATTCATCATCATTATGTCGTGTAGCTCATCCTCAGACTCCCATGATAGCCTCTGATGACTCCTCTCCATCCATCCCTGCACTCTGCTGATCCAAGGGTAGTGGTTAAGGATAGTCCATGTGCATCTCTCACTTGGGCAATCTAAGGCATTAGGATTCTTCCTCCTGTGCATCGTCCTTCCACGCCTCCAGTAACCACAAACCTCTCCACACTGTCTCCTTGGCTACGAGCAATGGATCCAAAGAATCAGTGGCCTCGTCGACGACATATTGTTGACAATCTATCAGTGATTCTCAATTCTTCGAGAATGGAGACGTTAGTTCGTCTTACTGTCCATGGGATTCGTAACATCCTTCTGATATTATGTCATTGACAGATTACAAAATAATAAAACAATATTTCTAGTTTTAGCGTTAACACTGTGTAAATTCATGTTTATTCAAACATAATCAAAAATTGTAAACGCTGTATAATCCACTTGAAAATATTCGTATATATTAAACCCAATTAGTTTCAAGTCATATGCGACTCATTTTCAGGTGCGTTCCGAAATAACGTTACCAGTTGGTTAGAAATACCCCCTGAAGTAGAGTCGCATATGATTTCGAACTAGTTAGGTTAAAAATAAATGTCTTGAAACCAGTTAGGTTAAGTAGATCAAACAGTGTTTCAATTTTAAATTATCATATATAATAAAACAAGTTGCGCGGTAGGATAGAAAAGTGCTGGCTGCGGCCATTAAATTAGAAACTTCCCAGGATCTGCATAAGTAATATACGAGTATGTTTTTTTAATTATTTATTTGATAAAGTAATCTATGACACACATATTTGTCAAAGGCTATACCCGTATTCATATTTATTCCTTAAGAACTAACATAATCTAATTTATATTGTAATATACATGATAACTATGAACTAACTTAATTTTCAATTCCCATGTGAATTTTTTTTTAATAATTTTTATATTTAATTTATTATAAACAGTTTACACCTACTTAAAACTAGGTAATAATTCTTACAACTAATCACTTTAATGTTAATTATTTAACACGTACATGTCCACTCGTTCAGGCTACTTGTATTCCATCACATTCTCTCGGACCTTGTCGTCCCAGCTGATACTGCAGGTGGACTAGTCAGGTAACAGATGATGGTTCGGAAACCTGTGCTTATAACGGAAAGGCAGGTAGGACTTACACGCATAGGATAATAGATGAACTGTTAAACAAAATTTAATGATGGATAAAGTAGAAAATACTATAAAATAAAAGTACTACTCCATTAATGTAAGAAATCAAATTTAAGTCAAACATGAAAACCAAGTGTATTTTACATACGTATCATTATGCCGTGTCCCTTGCGGTGTAGGCAGAGCGTACAGATCTCCAAACTTATATATCCAAGCACTCAAATTTCGCTTCCTCCACATTTATATAAATGAAATAATATAGATTTATTGATAGCAACAAAGCATGTACATAAATAAACGTATTCTGTAATTGCATATACATATACGAGTATATCTCAAGATAATGGCGAAGGTGCTCCATCAGGTCGAGATATACTCTCACCAATAAAGTCGAGCCCGGCCGCGAGGACATCAAATGTTTTTTTAGTCTGCACCCTTATTAAGACGTTAAATATTATACATTTATATTCTTTAATTTGGAGTTGTAATATTAAATATGCCTTAATAAATACTGAATTTATAATTATTCAAAGTGTGTATACATATTTTTGGGGCATTCTGTAAATATATTGAGGCGTAAGGATTGATTGATGGTAGCGCAAAGTTTATTGAAACAATTAAATCCTCGGTTAGAAGAAAGCGCCACTTAGTAAGCCCGTCATATTGTACACTACACAATAAAGTTTTTAGTAAAATAAATAAATAAGAGGGATTTTATTCTTATTCTCCTTCCTTAATGTTAAAGTTATGCTCTTATTCTCCTCTCTTAATATTAAATTTATGCTCTTATTCTCCTACCTTAATGTCAAATTTATTCTCTTATTCTCCTTCCTTAATGTCAAATTTATTTTTTATTATCCTTCCTTAACGTTAAATTTATGCTCTTATTCTCCTTCCCGAATGTCAAATTTATGCTCTTATTCTCTTTAATGTCAAATTTATGCTATTATTCTCCTTCCTTAATGTCAAATTTATGATCTTATTCTCCTTCCTGATTGTTAAATTTATGCTCTTATTCTCCTTTCTTAATGTCAAATTTATGCTCTTATTCTCCTTTCTTAATGTCAAATTTATGCTCTTATTCTCCTTCCTTAGTATCAAATTTATGCTCTCATTCTCCTTCCTTAATGTCAAATTTATGTTCTTATTCTCCTTCCTTAATGTTAAATTTATGCTCTTAGTCTCCTTCCTTAATGTCAAATTTATTTTTTATTATCCTTCCTTAACGTTAAATTTATGCTCTTATTCTCCTTCCTGAATGTCAAATTTATGCTCTTATTCTCTTTAATGTCAAATTTATGCTTTTATTCTCCTTCCTTAATGTCAAATTTATGATCTTATTCTCCTTCCTTAATGTCAAATTTATGATCTTATTCTTCTTCCTGATTGTTAAATTTATACTCTTATTCTCCTTTCTTAATGTCAAATTTATGCTCTAATTCTCCTTTCTTAATGTCAAATTTATGCTCTTATTCTCCTTCCTTAGTATCAAATTTATGCTCTCATTCTCCTTCCTTAATGTCAAATTTATGCTCTTATTCTCCTTCCTTAATGTTAAATTTATACTCTTATTCTCCTTCCTAATGTTAAATTTATGCACTTATTCTCCTTCCTTAACATCAAATTATAATACATTAAATACAGAAGCTATCAAATGGTCAAACAATGAGACCTTTTGATAGCTTCTGTGTTTAATGTATTATCTGCAATTTATGTGTTTTACAAGTGATATTTAAATAGATTTTGTACATATTATGTTGCTGTCAATAAACCTATATTTATTTAAATATATGAGGAAAAAAATTGACATTTCGTAATAAAATGAGAGAGGTTGGTGAACTGGTTTTTGATAAAGAAAACTTGAAATCGAACATGTAACATCTTGAGTTGAAGGTAACTACAATAACTCAGTTGACCAGTTTGTGAAAATTGTTTAGAATAAGATATTATCGCACTGTCATTTGGATAGAATATCGAAACGAAAATATTAATAAAGCGACGTTTTTCACCATTTATAAACTTTAAAGTGCGGTTTCTAATAGTTGAGGTAGACTATGGTCTATTGTCGGAGTTGATGAGTTTTACAAACTTATCGCATATAAAGAAATTCACCTTTATTTAAGCTTATCAGCTCGTATTTGTATAGTCCGGAACTTATATATTTAACACTTTTATTGCAAATACAATCTGGCGGGATTATTGCCAGGGGGAAATTTCTTCCAACCAACTAGACAAAAGTAAATTAAGCAAGTTACATGGTCGCATAAATCATTCAAATGACTATCCATCCCGACGAAATCCATAAACACATACATACGTGAGCACATGCCCACAAACCCAACAAAGACGGACAATCACCCGAACATTCCTTTTTATATAAAGTGAGATATCATCAATCAAAAGGAAAGGAAGGGATGGTGGAGAGGAAAGGAAAAGAAAACGGGAATGAAACACGTTATTTTACTTACTAGAAATTAATACTTTATATTAACTTAGCTACATAAAAAAAATTCGCTGGGAACCGAACCTAGGCTGCCAAATCGCTAATTTTATTTATTTTACCTTTTACATTTAATAAATCTATTAAAGGAATTCAATTTTACTGAATTAATAAAATTTTATTTTGATTTTTAGTTAGAAATTTCAATTAAACTCCAGTTATGATATTTTGTTTATAGTTAAGGCATTAACATTGTGGAGGTTTAAAGTCACTTTCAAGGCTTTCACCTCATCATCAGGGTCTTGTTTGTGCTCCCCTGAAGATGAGGTGTGCACCTTGAAACCGGTAGGGTTATGGCGTTACAAAAAGTGGAATAAACAGTGTTTGATAAAACAAATTAAAGTCCTTTTTTTTCAGGTCCTTTGCACATTACAGGTTCTCCTAATTCGTACGAGGACCATAACAAATACAAAAAAACGTGGGTAAAACAATTCAACAATTTAAGACTTATTTGTTAAAAACAATTGTACAAATATGTTGTTCATAGTTAAGGCATTAACGTTGTGGAGGTTTAAAGACATTGTAATTTATTTTTATCAAACACTGTTTATTCCACTATTTTGTAACGGTATAACCCTACCGGTTTCAAGGCTTTCAGCTCATATTCAGGGGATCAGATAAGATTTCTTCATCAGTCTTGTTTGTGCTCCCCTGAAGATGAGGGGAAAGCCTTGAAACCGGTAGGGTTATACCGTTACAAAAAAGTGGAATAAATAGTGTTTGATAAAAAAATTACAAATTGTATAAACGTATATGTTAAACTAAACACTATGACCTGCTAGATAATATAAAAAAATATATTTCAAGTACTACACTAAATTCAAGAGATTTTTCCTGAAGGAGCTGAGCGACACATGAAACACGTCTATATGAGGACACACACGGTTAGACAGTGTGATAGCTCTACCTGCCGGCATTTCCAAAGGCAGGTTGGTTCGACTTATAGGTTGATAGAACAATCTATGGGTGCGTTGTCTCAAATAATTATCCGGAACATACAAACCAAGACTGTTCAGGACGGATGGGTGAACTAAATTACTCCTGAGCAAACTAAAAGTGGACACCCAATCGATGAGATCATCCACTCTCTAATGATATGTAAAGGCCCGTTCTCACGGTTCAAGTTTAATTGACTGATAATAGTTGATCAACAAAAGTTGAATACAGGCCCGTTCTCACGGTTCAAGTTTAGTTGACAGATTAAAGATGATCAACAAAAGTTGAATGAAATCTGTATTGAGAACCTTTGTTTCAATAGAGTTTATCAACTTTTTAGTTGATCAAGAAAACATTGACCCAGTCAAACTTTATTGTTCAAGTTATGAATCATCCACCATTTGCTTTCAAGTTGAAACCTGTCTTGAAACGTGTGAACATGTGAATTCAAGTTGATTGTCAAGTTCACTTTCAACTCAATAAATATAAAAATAAAGATGCAAGAGAAAATGCTTTCGAAGCCATTTTTAACTGAATTAAATTGAAACAGTTTATTGAATCAGTTTGCATTGAAACGTGTGAACAAAAACTGATTCACGTCGTACTCAACTTTTGTTGATCAACTTTAATCGGTCAAATAAACATGAACCGTGAAAACGGGCCTGTATTCAACTTTTATTGATCAACTATTATCGGTCAATTAAACTTGAACCGTGAGAACGCACCTTCACTACAGATTTCATTCAACTTTTGTTGATCAACTTTAATCGGTCAACTAAACTTGAACCGTGAGAACGGGCCTGTATTCAACTTTTGTTGATCAACTTTAATGGGTCAACTAAACTTGAACCGTGAGAACGGGCCTGCATTCAACTTTTGTTGATCAACTATTGTATAATCGGTCAATTAAACTTGAACCGTGGGAACGCGCCTTCACTACAGATTTCATTCAACTTTTGTTGATCAACTTTAAACGGTCAACTTAACTTGAACCGTGAAAACGTGCCTTTACTAAGCATATCCAGTAAGAAGACACTTGGATAAAGCCAGGGATAATATCCATACTCTCTCATGTAGAGGCAATGGAGATATCTTTTCTGAACCCTTTCTAGTATGGGTGAATACGTAATCCCTTCTGGTGCCCATGTTATAGAGCAATATTCCAAATGACTTCTGACCAAAGAATTATATACTATTGCCCATAGATGAGGTGAGAGCGAGCATCCTTGCCGAACGCCTTTAGCAACGTTAAAGCAATCAGAGCTATATATACATAGAATAGTAATATCCTAAGTACGTAGGTATCTGTGAATAGTTTGGTGGCACGAATTACAAACCCAAGCATCTTATTTGCTTTGTTGGAGACTGATTTGATTTGCAAATCAAATTAAAGGTCACTTTCAAATAAAATACCTAAGTCCTTTGTTTTATCCGTTCTATACTCGTACTATTAAAGTCCAAAGGTTACCATCGTGAAAAAGTTATCGACAGTTACAACTCCGGATACGCCCAACGTATGACCAGGCAATATTACAGTTAAAATTTGATACATCTATCCAAAGAAGTGTGTGGACGTGTTGTTTCGTTACATTCTGAAATGTTAAACATTGAATATCTGTGATCAGGTTTCTTTCGAACGTAGGAAAAAGTATGGTAGAAATTAATCGACAGACCTGAACGTCACGAAAAGTGAAACGGTGTATTATATCATTATTAAATTAGTATTATTAAATATTTTATTTATTAATAAATTATTTTATTATAAATTATTAACAATAATTAATATTATTAACTGTATTATATTTAAAATTATTATTTATTATTAAAATTATTATTATATATTATTAAAAATTTTTAAAAAAATATTTTTGTTATGTATTATTTTTATTTTAAGATATTTAATGATTATTAATTTTATTTAATTTTATGTAATATTATTTTAATATTTATTTAATATATAATTTACATTTGATACAAAATTATAGTAATATATATGTATGTTATTATAACATAAATAATTGTATCATTATCATATTATAATTAATTATAATATAATTAATTAATAATATAATATAATAATATTAATAATAATATATTGTAATAAAAATAATACAATAATAAATAATTAATTTAATAATTAATTATAACATAAAAATATTAATATATTTAATATTAAAAAATATAAATTTAATATTATTAAGTGCATTATATTATTGTTAAAATTATTATTTATTATTAAAATTATTATTATTTATTATTAAACAAAATATATTTTTTTATTTAATTAAAAGAAATTTTCTTGAATTGAATTCCACATAACCATTTTTTATTTAATTAAGAGAGATTTTCTTGAATTAAATTCCACATAACCATTTCCTAATCCTAAAAAAAATCGTTAACAAATGAAAAAAAAAGCAATGCATAAAATCAACTTTTCCTAGGAGCTAAGAAGTTTCACTTCTACCGCGCGAGAGTCTCACACATCTGTTTTTTTTTTTTTCAATTTATTGTTGATCTACAATATTTAAATATCTTTATTTTTTTGTATATAATTGGGTTAAACCTATAAATGTTAGCTTTATAAAATGAATTAATTAATTTTCTATTACTATTCGCCGTTCAATATATCGTTCCACCGTTTCGTTGTTTGACAATTAGAACAGTACATACTAATATGCTGTTATGAAAAAAAAATTAACCTTTGTTAATACAGTTCAAACTAATTGATCTACAAATGACCACACTAGTTAGAGCTACGCTTCAGAATAAGCATCGTCTTAAACGTATTGGTATATCAGACCAAGAAGTAAGGTCTGTGAAAGCAACAACAGATAACAGCATGCAAATATGTTATGTATAGTAAATGCAAAGTGCAAAGGCTCCGTCACGACCAGGAAGTAAGGTGGCGAAGGTTCCTTTGGAAGGTCGAGCCGATTTCAGACAGGCAGACTGACGCAGCATCATAAACGTAGCGGACCAGTTCAGTCACCTTCAGATCGAAACTGAGAATTCCTTTTTGCTCGCGGAAGTTAATTATTGAGGACTATTATATTGATTTTTGATGGGATTCCTTGCAAAAACTGTTCTGTTTTAATGAGTTATTGGAATCATATTATGCTGAAACGGAAGCATTATGCTAATTGTATTGCCTTCCTAAATACAACGTTCGACCTGAATTAACTTTTTTGATCGATATTTTAATTTTTTTAATAACAGTCCAACCACACTAGGATGATTTGACCAAATCAAAGTCACTATGCAATTATACAAGTCAACATAATAGAATAAATTAAAAAAATAACAATTTTAGACAATTTACAGTTGAGACTGATTCAATTTAACAATCGATCTATAAGTGGAAAAGTTCCTCGAAGAAGGAACAAACGCAACATTCATTGGACGTGGCCAAAATAAAGCGTTTATTAAATCAAATCTGTCCCGTAAAGGACAACCGAAAAATACATGATTTATAGTATCACCATCCAGACTACACTCGCAGACGGGATCCTCAACAATAATTATTATTTGTAATTTGTTTTATCAAACACTGTTTATTCCACTTTTTGTAACGGTATAATCCTACCGGTTTCAAGGATTTCACCTCATCATCAGGGGAGCACAATCAATACTGAATTCTGTTCGAACTGGTACCGAAATACACGCTTCTAACGGTAAATATTCGGCCATATATTCCAAGAATCTCTCCGCTGCTTGTCGAGGTCGTCCCATGCATCCCTCAGCCCCCAGTCCCCAACCCGAATGTTTGACGTTAGAAGCGTGTATCTCGGTACCAGTTCAAACAGAATTCAGTCTTGTTTGTGCTCCCCTGATGATGTGGTGAAAGCCTTGAAACCGGTAAGAGTATACCGTTACATAAAGAAGAATAAACAGTGTTTGATAAAACAAATTACAATGTCTTTAAATCTTACCGGTTTCAAGGCTTTCACCACATCATCAGCGGAGCACAAACAAGACTGAATTATGTTCGAACTGGTACCGAGATACACGCTTCTAACGGTAAACATTCGGTATATATTCGGCCATATATTCCAAGAATCTCTCCGCTGCTTGCCGAGGTCGTCCCATGCCTCCCTCAGCCCCCAGTCCCCAGCCCGAATGTTTGCCGTTAGAAACGTGTATCTCGGTACCAGTTCGAACAGAATTCAGTCTTGTTTGTGCTCCCCTGATGATGTGGTGAAAGCCTTGAAACCGGTAAGAGTATACCGTTACATAAAGTAGAATAAACAGTGTTTGATAAAACAAATTACAATGTCTTTAAACCTCCACAATGTTAATGCCTTCACTATAAATAATATATAATACTGTCAAGGGGACTAGCTACCACGCAATAGTTTATCCACAAATGGTATAATACATGACAGACACTTCCATCTAGTTCATTCTTATTATATTGAACCATGGTTTCAATGGGATAGATTGTTGGATTGATTTATATCTAGAGCTCTTATTTATACCAGTTATATCTCAATCCAACGCCCATCGGTGTCAATATTTTAATTTATTTGGGCACTAAAACATATAGACTCGAATCGGACAGTCCCAAAATTTACTAAGATGAAAGTCCACAACAGGATTTATATCTAGAGCTCTTATTTATACCAGTTATATCTCAATCAAACGCCCATCTGTGTTAATATTTTAATTTATTTAGGCACTAAAACATATAGACTCGAATCGGACAGTCTCAAAATATACTAAGATGATAGTCCACAAAAGGATTTATATCTAGAGCTCTTATTTATACCAGTTATATCTCAATCCAGCGCCCATCTGTGTCAATATTTTAATTTATTTGGGCACTAAAACATATAGACTCGAATCGGACAGTCCCAAAATATACTAAGATGATATTCCACAAAAGGATTTATATCTAGAGCTCTTATTTATACCAGTTATATCTCAATCCAACGCCCATCTGTGTCAATATTTTAATTTATTTGGGCACTAAAACATATAGACTCGAATCGGACAGTCTCAAAATCTACTAAGATGATAGTCCACAACAGGATTTATATCTAGAGCTCTTATTTATACCAGTTATATCTCAATCAAACGCCCATCTGTGTTAATATTTTAATTTATTTAGGCACTAAAACATATAGACTCGAATCGGACAGTCTCAAAATATACTAAGATGATATTCCACAAAAGGATTTATATCTAGAGCTCTTATTTATACCAGTTATATCTCAATCCAACGCCCATCTGTGTCAATATTTTAATTTATTTGGGCACTAAAACATATAGACTCGAATCGGACAGTCTCAAAATATACTAAGATGATAGTCCACAACAGGATTTATATCTAGAGCTCTTATTTATACCAGTTATATCTCCATCCAACGCCCATCGGTGTCAATATTTTATTTATTCGGGCAATAAAACATATAGACTCGAATCTGACAGTCCCAAAATCTACTAAGATGATAGTCCGCAACAGGATTTATATCTAGAGCTCTTATTTATACCAGTTATATCTCAATCAAACGCCCATCTGTGTCAATATTTTAATTTATTTGGACACTAAAACATATAGACTCGAATCGGACAGTCCCAAAATCTACTAAGATGATAGTCCACAACAGGATTTATATCTAGAGCTCTTATTTATACCAGTTATATCTCAATCCAACGCCCATCTGTGTCAATATTTTAATTTATTTGGGCACTAAAACATATATAGTAGACTCGAATCGGACAGTCTCAAAATCTACTAAGATGATAGTCCACAACAGGATTTTGGAACCAATTTTATTATACACATATGGGAGTGAAACGTGAACTTGGAAAAAAGACGGAAAGTAGGCAAATAAATGCTGTCGAAATACGTGCTTTGAGGCAAATACATAGAGTGACAATGCATGACATAATACGGAACGAAGTGATAAAGGATGAATGAATTTAAGCATGACGTGTTGATTGATATGAAGAAGAGCAAGCCAAGTTGATTTGGGCATGTGGAACAAAGGAATTAAAAAAAACTAACAAAGCAGGTATAAAGTGCAAATGTGAGTGGAAAGCGTTTGAGAGGAAAACCAAGGAAATTGTGGTGTGATCAAGTGAATAATATATAAAAGAAGGAAATGCTGAAAGTCAGAGAAATCGTATAAATTGTGTGGATGTATATGGAAGAGGCTAATGATGTGTGTCAAGATAGGAAAGTCTGACGCCCTGTCCTATCTGCCCACTCCGACAGGAAAATGGCGTGATGCTACTATATGTAAGTGTGTGTGTTTTTTTTATTTAATTTATTTGAATGAACACTTACAAGAATAAATACAAACAAAATATATTCTTTCTAAATAACACCAACAAGTATATTATTGTATGAGAAACGAGAAGAGAATATTTACGAACGCGTATTGTGAAACAAAAAGAAAATGTCTAGAAATGTGGAGAAAAAAATATTGAGAAACAAAAAAAATATCTACGAACGAATACTGTGAAATCCTAAATGTGAAAGGAAAATATCTACGAACGAATACTGTGAAATCCTAAATGTGAAAGGAAAATATCTACGAACGAATACTGTGAAATCCTAAATGTGAAAGGAAAATATCTACGAACGAATACTGTGAAATCCTAAATGTGAAAGGAAAATATCTACGAACGAATACTGTGAAATACTAAATGTGAAAGGAAAAGTGTATACGAGCAATGAAAGATAAGAAGAAGGTAAGAAATTCTCCTATTAAGGCAGTATTTTCTCTGATAATAGAAGAATCACAAAAGGAGCTGAATATTGAAGCCTTTATGACAAATATATGAAATGTGTTGATTAAGAAATGAGGTCACAACATTTTAGGCCTTGCCTAGTAAAAACGTTCTCTATAGCCTCAAAATAGAAGGCCTTGAAAACCGACAAGCTCTGTAGATGAGATTTGTCGTTGTTGTCGAAACGTCGACACTTTTAGCAATAAAACGCGGTATAAACTCTGAAAAACATTTAACTAAAGGGTCTTTCAAATTGGAGCGGTTTTTTTTATTCCATTTTTTTAAATTCTTGAATAAAACACACAATTTGCTTTGATTTCAAATTTTTTTTTATTGGTCATTGAAGTATAATGTATGACATTTAAACACAAAAAACAATATCCGCCAAATGTCCACCTCTTGCAGCTCCACAAATATTGTCCACTGTTTTGTCAAAATTTTCGATGACATTTTGGCGTAATTGCGGTTTTTACTCACCAATAACGCGAATAATTTTGTTTTTCAGCTCAGGAATTGATCGGGGGTTATTCTCATAGACCTGGCTTTTCAATAGTCCAACGGTGTCAGATCACATGATCTTGGTGGCCAATTAACATCACCGTTTCCGGAGATTACAATGCATAAAATAATTCTCAATTTGAACGCGTTGTTGTATTGTATACGACTCCATTTTTATAAATGTCATACATTACACTTCTCAAATGTCACAAAACCCAGGCAAATTCATGACGCCATCTGTGTTTTATCCAAGAATTTTAAAAACCGCTCAATTTGAAAGACCCTTTATAAACGTATTTTATCTACAGGATTAGTTTTCATATGGTACCCTACAACATATCCAAATTAGTATTGCGGACATATTGAAGAGCGTGGCAGGGAGACAATTTTGTTTTTGGTCCCGGTAAGCGAGTTTTTGTGTTAAGAACCCCCGGATTAGGCACGAAACTCGCGATTCGTCATTGTTAGCATCACTACCGATTGGCGCATATGAGTATTGTTACCAGACGAACTCTTTTACCACACTGGCACCCCTTTTCTTTGGTACCATCGGAAATTGAACCCATAATCCCATGGTGGAAGTCAAGAATATTGCCACTAAGCTACGGAGGTCGCCAACATGAATGAAATCTAACTAATCTTTAGAACAAATAACTACAATTGGTCACCGGAGGCGGTACATATCAGGAAGTAATTTTCAAATGTGATCAACTCCATTTTTTTTACTAATTTGAGATAACTTGATAATGTGGGTGTTTCAAATCTAAACAAATCCATCGTCAAACCGTTTAAAAAAACCGACTTAATATGGGACTAATTTTCAATCGTGGACAAATCCAGACAAGTTTATTTACAAACAGCGTTAAATCCATTTCAACCAATCACTCCATCACAAAGGAAGACGCTATCTTTCTGAATGCCACACGAAGGTTTTTTTAACAGTGGTCTAATTCTGGCAGTTGCGTGTCAAAATAAGCCGAATCCAACTTTCTTACTTTCAAATGTAGTCAAATCCACATGTTACAAACAAAACTAGTCAAATACAAATTTAAAATGCTTTTTTCTCTGTGTAAGAATTTCGAACTTTTTCGAAAGGAGGAATGGAAAGATCGCATTTTCTCATACATATCATCACGCCGTGTCCCTAACAACAAATCTCTATACTTATCTATCCAATCACACAACATTTGCCTCCTCCACATTCAAACATCTCGTCATGCACAATATTTTATTATTTATACTTTTATCTTTGCCTTCTTTCAAAATCTGGCTCATTTGGTTCAATCACGTTTTCCTCGGTCAACCTTTTCTACGTTCACCTTGTACTTAAAACATGTATACTCACTTAGTCATTATTTCATCATTCATTCTCTCCACATATCCAAACCACCTTAAAGCTCCTTTCTTCATCGTACTATTTTATCCACACATTCATTTCTGATGTCATCATTCCGCCTTCTTGCAAACATTGACGCTCCACTTTCCGACTTTTTGCAAACATTGACACTCCACATTCCGCCCTCTTGCAAACATTGACACTCCACATTCCGCCCTCTTGCAAACATTGACTCTCCACATTCCGCCTGCTTGCAAACATTGACTCTCCACATTCCGCCTGCTTGCAAACATTGACACTCCACATTCCACCTGCTTGCAAACATTGACACTTCACATTCCACATTCTTGCAAACATTAACACTCCACATTCCGCCTTCTTGCAAACATTGACACTCCACATTCCGCCTGCTTGCAAACATTGACATTACACATTCCACCTTCTTGCTAACATTAACACTCCACATTCCGCCTTCTAGCAAACATTGACACTACACATTCCGCCTTCTTGCAAACATTAACACTCCATATTCCGCCCTCTTGCAAACATTGACACTCCACATTCCGCCTTCTTGCAAACATTGACACTCCACATTCCGCCTTCTTACAAACATTGACACTCCACATTCCGCCTTCTTGCAAACATTGATACTCCACATTCCGCCTGCTTGCAAACATTGACACTCCACATTCCGCCTGTTTGCAAACATTGACACTCCACATTCCACTTTCTTGCAAGCATTAACACTCCACATTCCGCCTTCTTGCAAACATTGACACTCCACATTCCGCCTGCTTGCAAATATTGACACTCCACATTCCACTTTCTTGCAAACATTAACACTCCACATTCCGCCTTCTTGCAAACATTGACACTCCACATCCCGGCTTCTTGCAAACATTGACATTCCGCCTTCTTACAAACATGAGCACTCCACATTCCGCCTTCTTGAAAATATTGACACTCCACATTCCGCCTCCTTGCAAACATTAACACTCCACATTCCGCCTTCTTGCAAACATTGACATTCCGCCTTCTTACAAACATGAACACACCACATTCCGCCTTCTTACAAACATTAACACTCCACATTCCGCCTTCTTGCAAACATTGACATGCCGCCTTCTTACAAACATGAACACTCCACATTCCGCCTTCTTGCAAACATTGACACTCCACATTCCGCCTTCTTGCAAACATTGACACTCCGCCTTCTTACAAACATGAGCACTCCACATTCCACCTTCTTGCAAACATTGACACTCCACATTCCGCCTTCATGCAAACATTGACACTCCACAAATCGATTTTTTTCACTTTGTAAAAAAAGTGGATCGGATCACATTTTAAAATGGCCTCCTGATATATCGTATAGTTCTGAATTATCACTAAATCTTAAAGCATTGTATCACTATCTGTTTATGGCCGCACCAATCTTCACCTCAGCCCTCCACATCCGGTTTGTTGATCTTAAATATAATACATGGTGCGAAGGCGCTCTAAGGTCAGCTGTTGAGTCCATCCAGTTGTTCAATAGTTGTTACCATTCATATACGAGTAAAGCCTTCACGTTCAAGCCTTGATCTCTCGCTTACCCGTAAACCAATAAACAAGGGTCCTATTTGTTAACTTTAACCGCAAGAGTTTAAACACCTGCCATTGGCGTATCGTAATACGTTTATAAAATAATAAATTATTATTTTTGTAGATATATATTGTATTTTTAAAATGATCAGATGTGCTGCATTCTTGTATTTTTGACAAAAAAATTACATCGCGTTATTTTTTCTATACTCGTATTCCTCGCCCCTAATTCCTATACAATTCCTTGCCTTGTCTACTTATTTTCTTAATTATTTTTCACCATTTCTTTATCAGGGTAAGCAGAGAGGACAGAGCGCCAGACTTCCCGCCAGAAGTCCCTTCTTTGTTACTACGTAACGTCACGCTCAAAGAAGTTTCGATCTTCCAGTGTAGATCGCGCTGGATGGAGACTTCTTTTATCCCCCATAACAGCGTGGATTGTGGTGGGATCGAAATCAACTGAACTTAACTGATCCCACTCTCATGCCGTCCATTTATATTTACACTATATATATTTGTTTTATAATATTATACTTTTTTCATTCTTTCGTTTGACATGTTCAAACCATCTCAAAGTGCTCTTCTTCATCTTACTTAACATTTTCCTTCCTGTGCTAAAAAAATCCGCGCGTTACGGTGATGTGTATTCAATACGCATGTAAAAATAAGCGATTTAAAATAAGAATTCATAGTCAATCTTGCGATTATATTCTTGCGTTCCTATATACCGAAGTAGAGTGAGACGTAAATAGCGTCGCTTCCTTACCCATAGCGATTTTTTTAGAACGAATATACCTACGTCACACGTTTGATTGTATTGGTGAATTTATTCCCGATTTTCACAAAATATACCTGATGTGGCCGATAAGTGCTAATTATTATTAATATTATTTTTTCATTCAATGCGTAAATGTATTACGGAGGAATACCTAAAATCTGAACCCAGTATTTATTATATTTATAGAGATATTAAAGTTTTTAGAAGCAATGTGTACTAGTTACACATCACAGGAAAGGAAGGGTTAACACACCAGTATTACGTTCATATGCATATCTCTAATCACCTAATTCCGTATTCTGTCATACATTGTCACCTCGTTTATTCTTCTCAGCGCACGCATTTCTACTGTGCTTATTCGGCTCCTTTCTACGTCCACGTTTAACTCATATCTTTCAAAGATTGTGTATTTTGGAAGAAGGTAATAAAAAAAATATTGGAGCTCTATAAATGTGGAGAAAACAGAAGATTTATATTTCGATCGAAAATTCTGACGTTCTATCCTCTTTACCTAATCTGACAGAGAAACAGCGTGCTTGTTTGCATGTATAATATTATACTATATACGAGTATACCTTGTAGACCTCGTGTGACGATATATTTCGAAACAAGATCGTTCAAATTGTTAATTCTCTGTCGTAATCGTTAAATATTGCTAAAAATATCGATTAAGGAAAACCCAAGAATGACGAAAACGTCAATGTTAAACATAACACACTCCTTTTCAACGATTGCCTTCAACTATGAAATACCGAGTTCATGACCAGGCGGGTTCATTGGATTGCCAGCTGACCAATAAAACTGGGCGGGGACAAGTCACTTTTTAGTAATATATTGCGACCAGAAATACGGTCAATGCAATATTAAGGGCCATGAAAAAAAAATTATGTACCTATAATTTATTTCTTTAACGTACTGCGAGAATTGACCAAGTCTGGATGAATTCAAAGGTATTTCTTTAGCTATTCCTCAACCTGGACTTAGCCCTTCCTTGCCTGTGATGTGTAACTAGTACACATTGCTTCTAAAAACTTTAATATCTCTATAAATATAATAAATACTGGGTTCAGATTTTAGGTATTCCTCCGTAATACATTTACGCATTGAATGAAAAAAATAATATTAATAATAATCAGCACTTATCGGCCACATCAGAGATATTTTGTGAAAATCGGGAATAAATTCACCAATACAATCAAACGTGTGTCAGTGTGTGACGTTGGTATAATAATTCTAAAAAACCGCTATGGGTGAGGAAGCGACGCTATTCACGTCTTACTCTCACACTACTTCGGTATATGGGAACGCAAGAAATAGAATCTCAGTTCGTTCGCTTCTCTCGCTCAGTAGGTCGGCGGCTTTTGGTAGAGGTGGTCGCTTTGCCCGTTTTGTAAACGTTGGTCGATGTTTTTTTTTCATGGTTTTAGCGTTAAAATTTCAATTATTATCACTTTCGACTACAAATTTAATTATTGGGTGTTAACATAAGTTGTGTCCGTTTTTATCCAAATTAAAAAATGAGCACCAAAAGTAAAACAAAATGGTAAAGGTTATACGTCATTCCAAAGAAAATGTTCGGCTCTACAAGATATTGTGTTTGCTTTTACGTTACATATATTATTTTATTTTATTACAAGCCTTCAAAATGGAATGTCAAGTAGACGAAAGTGAGCATTTTCGACACATCCTTCTGTTCGCGTTCAATTGTCGAACGTTGATTTTTTTTGTTTTTACTCAAAACATGTGGACCCAAGCGCCGAACTTCTGGTGTTCATTTTTAAATTTAAAAAAAAAACGGACATAACTTATGTTAATAATTTAAGCGATTGGCTATGAATATTCTTATTTTTCCGATTTTAAATCGCGCTTTTTTACATGTGTATTGATGTGTGTTGAATACACAGCACCGGAACGGGCGGATTTTTTTAGCACAGGAAGGGAAAGTTTAACTGAATGATATTTTTAAAGAACGAAATGTAAAAAGTCGTATGAGTTATATTAGGTGTAGAAAAGGCGAAGAATTTGTGTCGAGATGGAAAAGTCAGGGAATATATTATTTCTGCTTTCCCCGACAGGGAAATGGTATATGTTATATTATGTATGTAAGTCGGTTCTTTTTTATAGTTCTTAATCAGTTTCATCCTCACTCTTATCGTTAACATACTCGTCTATTTCCACCATTATTCATTAATCGTGTCCGCCCCATCAATTGTCAACAATGCCACTTGTATCCAGTTGGAGACAACATGCCGAATGTATAACAATCACGTATCGGAAGAACTACAAAGGTTTCTTCGTAGTTTTTCTTTCCTTGTTTAGTTTTCTGTGGATTTCTTACCTAATGTATTTTTGTAATGCGAATGCGGGGAAGTATCTAATTTAATGGCCGCATTTACTTTTTTTCTATCTTTATACTCAACTTATACGTATTTATTGTGTAATATTTTTAATATGTCAATTAACATATAGCCCTTGAGAATAGTTTGCTCTCTAAACGACCTAATATATATAAATTGTCGTTTTATTATTATTTTTTTTAAATAATATATATGACCGAAGTCATAGGTATCCTTATAACCTTAAACATTAGGCGGAAAAAGTACCTGTGTTGTTCGAGAGGAGTAGCACAGCGCGGGGTTCGAATCGACGATCTTCTACACGAAAGTCCAACGCGTTACCGCGCGGTCATGTACCTCATATTATATTTCCATTTATTATGTTTTTTTTTCAATTATTATTATTATTACTATTATACGTATTATAATTACTAGTGTTTTATTATCAATATTATTATTATTATAAATAATATTTTTTACTATAACTATTATTATTCTTATTATTATTATTAGCACTATTATTATTATTATTATTCTTATTAGCACTATTACGAGTATCAGTATTGATATTATTATTCGAATCAATTTAATTCTTATTAACGTTATTATTTTTTTTTATTACTATTGTTATTATTATTATTATTTCGCTAACTATTCTTAGTATAATTATTATAATTTTTATTATTATTATTATTATTGTTGTTGTTAGTATTATCATTATAAAACTACTTGTAGTTTTAATACAATTGCTGTTGTTATTATTATGGATTTTATTACTATAATACTATTATTATTTTTTTATCAAAATTACTAGCATTATTATTGTTGCTGTTGTTATTATTATTATTGTTGTTCTTATTATTATTATGAGTATTATTGTTGTTATTATTATGGTTCTTATTAATGCTGTTATTATTATTATTATTAAAATAATCACCATCATCACCATCATCGTCATCCTCATCATCATTGTCGTCATCGTCGTCATCGTCGTCATCGTCGTCATCGTCGTCATCGTCGTCATCGTCGTCATCGTCGTCATCGTCGTCATCGTCGTCATCGTCGTCATCGTCGTCATCGTCGTCATCGTCGTCATCGTCGTCATCGTCGTCATCGTCGTCATCGTCGGCATCGTCGTCATCGTCGGCATCGTCGTCATCGTCGTCATCGTCGTCATCGTCGTCATCGTCGTCATCGTCGTCATCGTCATCACCATCATCGTCATCATCATCATCACCATCATCATCATCATCATCATCATCATCACCATCACCATCACCATCACCATCACCATCACCATCACCATCACCATCACCATCACCATCATCATCACCATCAACATCACCATCACCATCATCATCACCATCAACATTACCATCACCATCACCATCATCATCAATATTAGTATTATTATTATTATTATTACTATTATTATTATTATAATTTTTTTATTTTTTTATTATTATTGTTATTATTATAAATATCAATAATAATCAATATTATTATTTCATCTTTATTATTTTCACATACACACACACACAATTCCAACCGTATCGTAATCAGAATAAACGCACAAAAATCGCGTTCAACAACTCTTCACATATTTTACATTCCCATCAGTAGTCATTCACTAACACTTAGCCACTCCTTCCTGTTCCTGTTCCTGTTCCCCTCCCATGAAAAACGGGCTCTGTGTTACCTTATTTTTTTGTAAATCTAAAGGCTCTTCATAAAAATCTGCCTTTTCCCTCAGGAATGACATTCTTAGCAAGTCTATGTACTGGAACACTTCAAAACGTTTATACAACTTTAATTAAGAATTAATTGACTTGGTCAATCAACGTCTTAGACCACAATATTTATAATAGTACTAAAACGAAATGATTTTCATTCGAGATACGAACATGGCCTTAGCACGTCAATACCTGAATACCCAACAGTGGGGCACGCCGAGAAGACAGATACTTATGTCATTTCCTTTCTCACGAATCGTTTTATCATTTTTCGATTCGCCTTACGTCCATCAAACTCACTAATAAGGTCAAATTGTAGAACATGAGGAATTAACTGTATAATATTTCTAGACAACAGCCGCTTAACAATAAAACGGAAATAAAAATTAATAAAACAGAACTAATCGTTAAACCTGAACAACTAATTCCCATTACTAATGAAGCTCTAAATACTCTTATTAACACTTTGTATCCCGATCCCGTGTTTTGACGTGATAAACTAGGTTTACGTTGAGTCCCGATCCCGGGTTTTAACGTGTTAAACTAGGTTAACGTTGAGTCCCGGTCCCGGGTTTTAACGTGATAAACTAGATATCCATTGAGTCCTGGTCCCGTGCTTTAGTGTGATAAACTAGATTTACGTTGAGTCCCGATCCCGTGTTTTAACGTCATAAACTAGGTTTACGTTGAGTCCCGGTCCCGGGTTTTAACGTGATAAACTAGGTTGACGTTGAGTCCCGGTTCCGTGTTTTGTCGTGATAAACAAGATTTACGTTGAGTCCCGGTCCAATGTTTTAACGTGATAAACTAGATTTACGTTGAGTCCCGATCCCGTGTTTTAACGTGATAAACTAGGTTTACGCTGAGTCCCGGTTCCGTGTTTTAACGTGATAAACTAGGTTTACGTTGAGTCTCGGTTCCGTGTTTTGTCGTGATAAACAAGATTTACGTTGAGTCCCGGTCGAATGTTTTAACGTGATAAACTAGATTTACGTTGAGTCCCAATCCCGTGTTTTAACGTGATAAGCTAGATATACTTTGAGTCCGGGTCCCGTGCTTTAATGTGATAAACTAGATTTACGTTGAGTCCCGTGTTTTAACGTGATAAACTAGATATACGTTGAGTCCGGGTCCCGTGCTTTAACGTGATAAACTAGATTCAAATTGAGCCCCGATCCCGTGATTTAATGTGATAAACTAGATTTACGTGGAGTCCCGGTCCAATGTTTTAACGTGATTAACTAGATTTACGTTGAGTCCCGACCCCGTGTTTTTAACGTGATAAACTAGATATACGTTGAGTCCCGGTCCCGTTTTTTAACGTGGTAAACTAGATTTACGTTGAGTCGCGGTTCCGTGTTTTGTCGTGATAAACAAGATTTACGTTGAGTCCCGGTCCAATGTTTTAACGTGATTAACTAGATTTACGTTGAGTCCCGACCCCGTGTTTTTAACGTGATAAACTAGATATACGTTGAGTCCCGGTCCCGTATTTTAACGTGGTAAACTAGATTTACGTTGAGTCGCGGTTCCGTGTTTTAACGTGATAAACTAGATTTACGTTGAGTCCCGATCCCGTGTTTTAACGTGATAAACTAGGTTTACGCTGAGTCCCGGTTCCGTGTTTTAACGTGATAAACTAGGTTTACGTTGAGTCTCGGTTCCGTGTTTTGTCGTGATAAACAAGATTTACGTTGAGTCCCGGTCGAATGTTTTAACGTGATAAACTAGATTTACGTTGAGTCCCAATCCCGTGTTTTAACGTGATAAGCTAGATATACTTTGAGTCCGGGTCCCGTGCTTTAATGTGATAAACTAGATTTACGTTGAGTCCCGTGTTTTAACGTGATAAACTAGATATACGTTGAGTCCGGGTCCCGTGCTTTAACGTGATAAACTAGATTCAAATTGAGCCCCGATCCCGTGATTTAATGTGATAAACTAGATTTACGTGGAGTCCCGGTCCAATGTTTTAACGTGATTAACTAGATGTACGTTGAGTCTCAGTCCCGTGTTTTAACGTGATAAACTAGATATACGTTGAGTCCCGGTCTCGTATTTTAACGTGGTAAACTAGATTTACGTTGAGTCGCCTCTCCGTGTTTTAACGTAATAAACTAGATATACGTTGAGTCCCGATCCCGTATTTTAACGTGGTAAACTAGATTTACGTTGAGTCGCGGTTCCGTGTTTTAACGTGATAAACTAGATTTACGTTGATTCCCGGTCCAGTGTCTCACGTGATATATATCTCTTCAAAAATACATTACTGGTATCTAATAAATTAACAGTTTCTTCAGTCGCCTCTTAAAACATGTCATGGACGGAGCGAGTCTAGCATTGGTTTGTAACTAGTTCTAGAGTATCAACGCATGGACAGTAAAGGACGATTATATGAAGAAAAAGTAGACCTCAAAGTTTTACTTCTCTTCGAAAGAACATCTTTTAGAAACATATTCGAAAGATACAATAGAGACATCCCATCAAGGGACTTGAATGCAAAGAGACAATGTTTGATATCAATCCGTTCACGAACTTGAGCCAGTGTAGACGTTTTAACGTGTTCCCCGCGGGGAGCACAAACGCCTGTGATCTGACGACAATCCAAGTTTCAAATCACAAATACTTAAAAAAAATGACACAAAACCGGAATAAAAATTGAACTAAAATTTAAAATAATCTTTATTCTAGCGACATCTCTGAAAACCTTGTCAAATAATATATTAGTTTATGAGATATTGTTGAATAAACAGAGCGCCGAATTTTTTTGGTTTCTCAATATTTCCAGCATTAACGACCTGTCGCGCGGATGGAGTCCTGCGATGAGTCTCTCTTACGTAAATAAACATTACTAAGTCTCTCTTACGTTAATAAACATTACTAGTGCTATATGCATTTGATCGGGTGAGTGTCATGAAGCATCGATTTGATCGTAGCATTCCTTTGTTTATTTTACGTAATGTTAAGTTTATCTCCTTTATTTAATGAGTCTCCTTAAGAGTAATGACTATTATTTATTATCAGAAAATTACTTAAGTGTCATGTTTACTTGGTGTTGTAATCAAATATTAGTGGTTCTAAACAAAATATGTGTTTAAACTTAGAAATTAAAAAACGCTGAAATTGTGCCGCGCACAGGATTCGTGGAATTTGATTTTTAACGCGGTGAACAGGTTAAAAACGGATCAATTAGGCAATATATTCGTATACACATATATAGAGTTACAATAATACAGATGCAATTGGTTTTGCATTTTATATTCTTCATGAATGTTGTACAAATTAGTAATAATTTCATGACCACGTAACTTCATAGTTTTACTATTGTCTAGTGGTTGGAAGATATTGCCACCTGACAATAAGCCAGGCAGATTCAGGTCGGAAAAATTATTTTAATATATTCTCTCTCCAGAAGAACACCTCTTCTTTCTTCCCAGTGTCATGTCAGGTCCCCCCAACGTTGAATATCA
This sequence comes from Odontocerum albicorne, assembly GCA_949825065.1. Lineage (NCBI taxonomy): Eukaryota > Metazoa > Arthropoda > Insecta > Trichoptera > Odontoceridae > Odontocerum > Odontocerum albicorne. Next base: position 5,810,512 of record OX463866.1, on the reverse strand, counting down.
CCTGAGAGTAGATATCTTTGTCCCCGGCAGCCCGAAAAAGATCCCCAACGCCCCTAATACCAGTCCAATCACGTATATTACGGAGCCAGGAGATTTGCCTCCTGCCAACACCTTTTCGGTCTTCTAGTTTGCCTTGGATGATCAGGTGCAGTAATTTGTTAATTATAGAACACCTAAATGTTTTTTTTTTAGATTTTTTTTTGTATGTGTGGTATAATTGGAATTGTTAACATCACGACATTCACCTTTTGGAAAAGGCAGTGAGAATAGACAGAAAAACTTTCCTCTAAGGACATGCTTCCATCACATCCTCACTTTTTATCATACAGCTACTTCTGTATCTCTCACTCGTTACCTTTTCTTCTTTCAAAATTTCATTAATATGGTCTAACCATGCCTTTCTATGTTGTCCTCTACAACGACTATTTATGTTTGCATTATATAAATGTATTTTTTCTTGAATGTATTTTTTTTGTCATCTATTTATTTTCTGTGTTTTTTTTATCTTCTTGTTCTACGTGTTCAAGGGTGTGGGCTGAAAAACATCTGGTGTCCCCGTGGCTACGCTCGCCCTATATTGGTGGGGTGTATCTTGGCCGGGGGGATGTTATTAGATGAGCCCAGACCTTTTGATAGCTTCTGTTTTTTAATGTATTCTCTTTTTAATGTGTTCTTGAAATGTGTCTAAATGTATTATGTGCAAACTACTATGCGTATCCAGAAAGTAAGTGTACTGAGGCTCTCACGACCGGATGGATTTTATTTTCGACATGTTGGCTACACTTCCGTGTAGCCTGACCCTTCCCCTCTGCAACGAGACCGGTTCGAGGTCAGTACGTTGAGAAGTGTCGACGCGACAACACGTTTCGTGAAAAATGTCGATCCAATCTCCCGCCAAGTGCGAAATGCGCGGCGTCATCCGTTATCTCGTTTTGAAGGGAAAACCTCCGGTTGAGGTTTATAATGAGGTGAAAACTGCATATGGTGATAACATCTCTTTACCTCCCTGAAGCTGCACATGGGTGGAAAAAGGTTTTCAACCGACGAGGAGGTAAAGGAGGAGGTGGAGAAGTGGACGGAGGGGTTGGCGGGAAACTGCTTCGAGGAAGGCATCAAAAAGTTGATACCCCGCTTCACCACTTGCATTGAGAGGAATGGCGACTATGTCGAAAAATAGCTTACATATGTACTACGGTAACCACGTAATTTTTTTGTTTAAATAAAAAAAATTGTAACCTACAAACATTCAGTACACTTACTTTCTGGATATGCCTCGTATGTTGCTATCAATAAGCCTGTATTTATTTATTTATATGTAATTTTTCTTTCATCACCCATGTCCAAACCACCGAAACGCGCTTTTTTCCCCTCTACTTAACCTTTATATACAATAGATCACTTTTCAACTCACATATCTTTATATTTTTTTTAATTACTTCAATAAATGTTAATTTAATTTGCATAATGTGACACGAATTTTTAAATTAAATTAATTTTGTCGGTTAAATCAGTTTTACTCCAACTTTCTGTGTATATTAACCAGTTATTTTTATCATTCCGATCCATCGCAAGCCATTATTATTTTTATGAAATTAAATAAAAAAAAAAGAAAACGAAAAAAAAAATACATTTTTACAGCATTTATAATTAAAATACAATATAAACAAATTAAATATCAACTCACCGTGCCCCTTGCGGGGTAGACAAAGAGAATAAATCTCCAACATTTTCTAACCAAACACACAACTTTCACCTCCTCTACATTCAGACATCGCGTCATACACAATCCACAATTATTCATACTTCTTATTTTACCTTGTTTAACAATCTGATAAATTTGATACAGCCACGTTTATCTGACTTGTAGCTTAGTTATTATTTCTTAATTCACTCTCTCCACATGTCCAAACCATCTAAATCACTTTCCTCATTTATTCGTTTGTATAACTCTTCATTGTTAAACAAACTGATGGGCTTATTACCGGGTGACAATCTCTTCCAGCCAACCAGACAAAAGTAAATAAAGGTCGCAAAAAATATTCAAATGTTCAAACCAAAAAAATAAAAGTGAGATACGAGTATTATCAATAAATAGAAAAGGAAAGGATGATGGAGAGGAAAGGAAAGGATGGTGGAGAGGAAAGGAAAGGATGGTGGAGAGGAAAGGAAAGGATGGTGGAGAGGAAAGGAAAGGATGGTGGAGAGGAAAGGAAAGGATGGTGGAGAGGAAAGGAAAGGATGATGGAGAGGAAAGGAAAGGATGGTGGAGAGGAAAGGAAAGGATGGTGGAGAGGAAAGGAATACCAGGAATGAGATACGTTTCATTTCATCTTACTTAACACATTCGTTTCTGATGTCTTCGTTCCGCCTTCTTTCATACATAAATATAAATAAATAAAGGTTTATTGATACCAATATAGTATGTATATATATAAATACATTCCTAAATCGCACATGTATCTCAAGATAAATAGCAGGAAATACATTTAAGAGAGAAGCTATCAAAAGGTCTGGGCCCATCTCATAGCATCCACCCGACCGAGATACACCACACCAAAGGGCAACCCCGGCCGCAAGTATATCATATATTTTTCAGTCCATACCGTTGTACATATAGATAAAAAAAAACAGAAAATCAATAAATGGCAGAAAAAAATAAAAAAGTAAGCCCACAAAAGTAAGCCCATAAAAGTAAGCCCACAAAAGTAAGCCTATAAAAGAGCGCCCACAAAAGTAAGCCCATAAAAGTAAGCTCACAAAAGTAAGCCTATAAAAGTAAGCCCATAAAAGTAAGCCCACAAAAGTAGCCCACAAAAGTAAGCCCACAAAAGTAAGCCCACAGCTAAACATAAGGGACGCCAAATGAACAAAATATATTTTCGTCTTCTATAAGGTCATACTGTGTTTTTATTTCTACAAACTTCTATCGGCTAAAAAGTAATATCTTCTCTTCACCCAGCTATTCACCGAGACTCGTATTGAAGTCACGCCGGAATCTCTAAGGATTGAACGGAAACCATTCACCTATTCTTAAGTCTTTGTGCCGGTGATGTAGAAGCTCTTGTAAGGATAATGAAGGAAGGAATGGGGGAGAGGAAAGAAAAGTTAGGAATAAAACACGTTATATTACTGACTAGAAATTAAGAGTTTTTTCAGGCGATTCTTAAAGCATACCAAGGACGGAGCGAGTCTAACATTGGTTTGTAACTGGTTCCAGAGTCTCACTGCATGGACAGTAAAAGACGACGTAAAAAAAGAATAGCGATTAACTGAGAAGGTCCAATCTGGCGGGCTTATTGCCAACGGCAATCACTTCCAATCAACCAGACAAAAGTAAATGAAGCAAGTTACACAGTCGAATAAATCATTTAATTGACTATCCATCCCCACGAAATCTATAAACACATACATGAGCATACGCCCACGAACCCCACAAAGACGGGCAATCACCCGAACATTATTTTTCATATAAAGTGAGATATCATCAATCTAAAGAAAAATAAAGGGATGGTGGAGAGGAAAGGAAAAGAAAAATCAGGAATGAAACACGTTATTTTGACTGACTAGAAATTAAAAGTTTTTTCAGTCGCTTCTTAAAGCATGCCAAGGACGGAGCGAGTCTTACATTGGTGTGTAACTGATTCCAGAGTCTCATCGCATGGACAGTAAAAGATGGCATAAAACAAAGAATAACGATGAACTGGGAAGGCCCATAAATAATTTTTGTCAATTCAGGTCTGAAGAGAAAAACTTTTTATAAGTTCAAAACTATTGCATAATAAAAATAAATGTAGCATAAACATAATAAAAATAAATGTAGCATAAACATAATAAAAATAAATGTAGCATAAACATAATAAAAATAAATGTAGCATAAACATAATAAAAATAAATGTAGCATAAACATAATAAAAATAAATGTAGCATAAACATAATAAAAATATATGTAACATAAACATAATAAAAATAAATGTAGCATAAACATAATAAAAATAAATGTAGTATAAAAATGTAGAAAAGGAATATGTCAACTTTTGTATGCTAATGCCAATGTAGTGGAGAATGAAAATTAATCATATCATATGATAAATGAATTGCACACGAAATATAAACGAGAAGACTGCAATATCCAAAGTCATGGTAACGGCGAAGGGTTCTTTTTGTAAAATGTAAAAAAGTCATGTTCGGAATAGCACGAAAAAATCTCAATTAATATTTTTTTTTATCGAACACTTGCCCACAAAGGTCACGCCAGAAATTAGCCAGACGACATCCACCGTCCAAGTTGGCCATAGAAGAAAAGACCATGAGACAATTACTTGGTTACGAAACCGTGCTAGACAGGAGTCGGAAAACTTTGAAGACAACATTTAAACTTTGAACAACTTTTTTACAATATGTTGGTATCCTTCATAATATTACCCTAAACGAAATAAGTAGTGGTGTACACTCTGTGTTGCCAGCATGAAATAAGTAGTGGTGTACACTCTGTATTGCCAGCATGAAATAAGCAGTGATGTACACTATGTATTGCCAGCATGAAATAAGTAGTGGTGTACACTCTGTATTGCCAGCATGAAATAAGTAGTGGTGTACACTCTGTATTGTCAGCATGAAATAAGTAGTGGTGTACACTATGTATTGCCAGCATGAAATAAGTAGTGGTGTACACTCTGTATTGCCAGCATGAAATAGGTAGTGGTGTACACTCTGTATTGCCAGCATGAAATAATCAGTGATGTACACTATGTATTTCCAGCATGAAATAACTGGTGGTGTACATTCTGTATTGTCAGGATGAAATAAGTAGTGGTATACACTCTGTATTGTCAGCATGAAATAAGTAGTGGTGTACACTTTGTATCGCCAGCATGAAATAAGTAGTGGTGTACACTCTGTATTGCCAGCATGAAATAAGAAGTGGTGTACACTTTGTATCGCCATCATGAAATAAGTAGTTGTGTACACTCTGTATTGTTAGCATGAAATAATTAGTGGTGTACACTCTGTATTGCCAGCATGAAATAAGCAGTGATGTACACTATGTATTGCCAGCATGAAATAAGCAGTGATGTTCACTATGTATTGCCAGCATGAAATAAGTAGTGGTATACACTCTTATTGCCAGCATGAAATAAGTAGTGATGTACACTCTGTATTGCCAGCATGAAATAAGTAGTGGTGTACACTCTGTATTACCAGCATGAAATAAGTAGTGGTGTACACTCTGTATTGCCAGCATGAAATAAGTAGTAGTGTACACTCTCTATTGCCAGCATGAAATAAGTAGTGGTGTACACTGTATTGCCAGCATGAAATAAGCAGTGATGTTCACTATGTATTGCCAGCATGAAATAAGTAGTGGTGTACACTCTCTATTGCCAGCATGAAATAAGTAGTGGTGTACACTCTCTATTGCCAGCATGAAATAAGTAGTGAACCAGTTTTTTTTTAAATGTTACCTGTACCAGTCTGGTTTTCAGGCAGTCATATGTATACACTTAGACACATATATACACATACACACACATATATTTGGTTACCTTCTTAGGCTATATTATGTTATGTTACATTAATGTTACGAAATGTTACACTTTGTTACATAACATTGTGTTATATTATGTTACGTATGGTCATATTATATTATGTTACATTACGACACTGTATATTACGACATGTTACATAACATTATATGTTATACGAGTATTGCATAATGACACGTTTTTTTACGCGAAGTAACTAAAAGTTTCTTAATGTTATGCAACATGATATGTTATTACCTTAAGTTACATTATGTATCATAACATCATGACATGTTACGTTATATACCGATATTCTATATTAACGCTATGAGTCAAATATATTTTATTATGTTACGTTACATAACGATCGATGCTACTGTGCGAGAAGATGAACCGGCTGCTCCCTTACAACCGTTTGCCGACACCTGCTGCAGAGCCTTCAGCCACAAGCACCGACTGCTGCGGTGGCTGTGGACATCGTTTTCTTTTTCTTATTTCACAACAACCTCTTCTTACTCTTGGTCATGATCGGTTATCTCACGAACTAAAAGACAGCACAATCGGCGATTGTCTCCTCAAATTAAGTCCATGTTTGTGTATATTGGTGTAGTAACATTATTTACATCCTGTCATACGTGCTCTTCTGACTCGCTTATCTTCTTCTTACATTTAATAACAATAACAGGACATACCATCACGCCATCTCCTTATCGAGGTAGGTAGAAAGAAGAGACCTCCAGACTTACCAGGTGTATTCGACTTTTAAATTGAATTATTTTGTTATAAATGCATACATTAAAACCATATCACTTTTTCCTTATCGGGGGAGAAAAGAGGACAGAGCGCAAGATTTTCATATCACCACACACATCTTTCAGCTTTTCTAAATCCATACACCTTCTCATACAACTTCTCTAACTTTCTACGTTTCCTGATTTCAGAATATCATACTTCCCTTGGTCTCCCTGTCACACGCCTTTCAATCACATTTGCACTATATTGTTGTTTCGTCAGTCTTTCATCATTCATTCGTTCCACATGCCAAAACCATCTCAGTGTGCTCTTCTTCACCTTATTCACATTCATCCCTAATAACTTCATTTCACATTCTGTCATACATTGTCACTCCATGTATTCGTCTTAAATCACGCATTTCTACAGCGTTTATTTAGCCCTCTCAGTCTTTTCCAGGTCCTCGTTTTACTTCTATACACACATTTTGTATTTGTACAAACTTCACGAATAATATACATAATAAACATACAAGTGAGATATTACTAACTTGAACTTAAGAGTAAGTTGAGTTGCTTTTTAAAACATGCCAATGGCGGAGTGAGTTTTGCATTAGTTTGTAAATGGTTCCAGAGTCTCATTGCATGTACAGTTAAATAATTAATAAATACGCTAGGTTGTACTGCATTTCCTTTTTTCAAACTAGGGTAAACTTGATCCAATCAACCAATAATGATAATAAAAGAAAAATGTACATATATAGCGCCATTTAGGGAGCACTCTACGAGTAAACGACGCTATACAAGTATACAGGGCGGTCTTACTCAGAATTCGAACCTACTAAAGGGTCTTTCAAATTGAGCGTTTTTTTTTAATTCTAATTTTGTTAATTCTTGAATAAAATACACAATGTGCTTTGATTTGAAAAACCTTTTTATTGGTCATTGGAGTATTAACTATGACATTTAAACACAAAAAATAATATCCACCAAATGTCAACCTCTTGCAGCTCCACAGTTGTTCACTCTTTTGTCAAAATTTTCGATGACATGTTGGCATAATTGCGCTTCTAACTCACCAATAACGCGAATAATTTCGTCCTTCAGCTCAGGAATTGATCGGGGGTCATTCTTATAGACCTGGCTTTTCACGTAACCCCAAAGAAAATAGTCCAACGGTGTCAGATCCCATGATCTTGGTGGCCAATTAACATCACCGTTTCCGGAGATTACAATACATAAAATAATTCAACAATTTGAACGCGTTGTTGTATTGTATGTTATACGACTCCATTTTTATAAACGTCATACATTACACTTCCCAAATGTCACAAGACCCAGGCAAGTTCGCGACGCCATCTGTGTTTTATCCAAGAATTTAAAAAACCGCTCAATTTAAAATACCCTTTACTACTAGTGATGGATAGCTTGTTCGGAGTTTCGGTCCGATGGTAGGACACCTTACTCCTTCATCGGATAAGTTCTGACTGTTAAGATATTTATTGGAAATTTTTGGATCTTTTTGGGAATCGGGAAAGGATAGGTTTGTGGTAATTGTTTTGATTTTATGAATGATTATGAGAAATTATAAACGATTAAATACATATATAAATATGATGATATGTACATAATATTAAATACAAATATACATAAATTTGTGTCGTCACACACTGTTTTATATTGAATGGGTGAAAAAAAAAAAAAAAAAAAAAAAAAAAATTAAAAAATGAATTGTGAATAAATTATAAGAATGAATATAGTATATGTAGATAAGTAAATGAGTGGGGAAATGTGTGTGACTTTTATAAATATATTAAGGTGTAGAAAATGTTTATTGAAGGTGAGAAATGCGGTTGCCTATGGGGGTAAACTGTCTGCCGGAGGAATTATCGATGATGGGGTGTTCAGAGTGACAATCGGGGGGTCATTTGGGGGGATGATTAGAGTTAAAGAGGGGGGGGTCGGGGGGATGTTTCGCAATATTGATTTCGGACGAGTGTGTCTGTAACTGGTGTTCGCGTTGTAGTTATCTAAGGCTTTTATGACTGGGTTGGGATGACGGAATATAGAGCTGTAGAACCTTTCGGCCAGAGCGCGCATATGTTCGGGGATAGTATGTAGTTTGGTATCTGCGTGGAGTCTTGAATTACGGACGATGTAGGGTGCTTTTAAAATTATGCGGAGGGCTTTGTTTTGAATGATCTGAATGTGATGTAGCGTTGTTTTCTTCGCGTGGCCCCAGACCGGAAGGGCGTATGTCAGTTGCGGTCTGACGATCGCTTTATATAGGTGGAGTTTAGTGCGCGTGCTAAGTTTGCTGTATTTACTGATCAAGGGAAATAATGATTTGAGTGTTCCGTGAGCTTTTGATTTGATATTGAGGGCGTGTTTATGCCACGAGAGTCTACTGTCTAATGTGAGGCCAAGGTATTTTACGTGTTTTGACCATGGGACGCTCTGGCCGAAGAGTTTAAGAGTTCTGATGGGTTTGATGTATCTGCGTGAGAAGCGGACTGCTGTGCTTTTGGTGGGATTTATTTTGATCTTCCATTTGGTGCACCAGTGCTCCAGAATGGGAATGAAGTCTTGCAGTCTGTTGTGGGATACGGACTCATATTTCGATGAAGAGAGAAAGGCTGTGTCGTCAGCGTATTGCGCGGTGATACAACGTGTACGTGAAAATTGGGGCATATCGCTCGTGTATATGTTATACAGGATAGGGGACAACAGTGCACCTTGGGGCACACCTGCCAGAATGGGGCGAGGGGATGAGTTTATACCGTCTATTTTGACGGAGAAGGAGCGATTTTCAAGGAATGATGCGATGATTTGCACTAGTCTGAGGGGAATACCTGACTTGTGCAGTTTGAATATGAGTCCGTTGAGCCAGACTGTGTCGAAGGCTTTCGCCACGTCTAGTGAAAGGAGGGTCGTGAGGCCTTTGGAGCTGAAGTATTTGATGATGTGTTCTACAACGCGAAGAAGCTGATGGTTGGTAGAGTGTAATGGCCTAAATCCGTGTTGCGAATCTGGGATGATGTTACGTGAGTAAGTTTCTAACGAGAGACGTTCTAGGATTAATTTTTCGAGCACTTTACCTAGAGTCGGGAGCAGACTGATCGGTCTGTAATTTTCAGGGATAACGTGGCTTTTACCCGGTTTAGGGAACATGATGACGTCGGCGTTTTTGAATGGGGTTGGAAAGAATTTATGTCGAAGGCAGGCATTGTAAATGGCGGTAAGGGCGTAAATGGCTTTTTTTGGAAGTTTTTTCAAGGTGAGATTATTGATTTTATCGGGGCCGGGGGCTTTTTTGTTGATGAGATTTTTTATGATAGATTGAATTTCTAACGGTGAGAAGATTGAATTTCTAACGGTGAGAAGACCCTTTACTATTGATAGTTCAGTTCGATCTTGTTATGGGGGACAAAATTAGTTCCCATCCAGTTCGATCTACACCAGAAGATAGAAATCTTTGTTTTTATAAGTGACGAAATAGTGACGAAAAAAAGAAGAGTCTAAAGGATTTGCGACACATCTGAGTATGAAAGAAATATTTATGCATAATATTTATTTATTTATTTAACACTTCATTGTAAATACAATCTGGCTAGTTGCCAGGTGGCAATCTCTTCCAACCAACCAGACTAAAGTAAATAAAGGAAGTTACATGGTCACAAAAAGTATTCTAATTATTATTTATACTTATGAAATTTATGGGCATATACATATTAAAGTAAAAGAGAGATGTCATCAATGAAAGGAAAAGGAAGGGATGGTGGAGAGGAAATAAAAATCAGGGATGAAACACGTTATATTGCTGACTAGAAATTACGATTTTAAAGCATGCAAAAGACGGAGCGAGTCTAACATTGGTTTGTAACTGGTTCCAGAGTCTCACTACATGGACAGTGAGAATAGTAGCGACGACGGACTTAATGTCTTAGATCACGAGAAAAGGAAAATGACTTACAGTGCAGTAAATATGGTATACCTATAAACCGGTTTAAGGTCTCAAGACTTCAAACAGCCCAGCAAGTTGTCAGTAATTTCAGAGAAACTTTCGAATGCAGCAAAAATACCAAGGCCAAATAGAGAGTCGAAGAGGTGTTGGCAGGAGGCAAATCTCCTGGCTCCGCTATATACGTGATTGGACTGGTATGAGGAGCGTCGGGGATCTTTTTCGGACTACCGGAGACAAGATTGGAGTAGCTAATCGGTCCGAAAATGAACCGATATAAGGCTGAGTGAAGTTCGCTGTGGAAATTACTAACTCGATTAATAGCACTAGTCTAATTAATCACATTTTACTTAAAAAATTCAAACGGAGAAGAATAAATCATGTCTAGCAGCTACAGTAACGCCCGAGCGTCTTAAGATTATTATCTTAATTCTACTGACAACATTCGTCCCTAACAAATATGTAGTTATCCTTTATCCAATCACTCATTACTCTAACAAACATTGACATATTTATTTAACACTTTTATTGCAATACAATCTGGCGGGTTCATTGCCAGGCGGCAATCTCTTCCAACCAACCAGACAAAAGTAAATGAAGCAAGTTACATGGTCGCATAAATCATTCAAATGACTATCCATCCCCACGAAATCCATAAACACATACGTGAGCATATACCCATGAACCCCACAAAGACGGACAATCACCCGAACATTATTTTTCATATAAAGTGAGATATCATCAATCAAAAGGAAAGGAAGGGATGGTGGAGAGGAAAGGAAAAGAAAAATCAGGAATGAAACACGGTATTTTACTGAATAGAAATTAAGAGTTTTTTTTCAGTCGCTTCTTAAAGCATGCCAAGGACGGAGCGAGTCTTATATTGGTTTGTAACTGATTCCAGAGTCTCACTGCATGGACAGTAAAGGACGATGTAAAAAAAGAGGAGCGGTGAACTGGAAAGGCCAATAGACAATCTCTGTTTGAGCGTAGCGCTAATCCATGATTGGAAAGAAGCTGAAAATTTTTGGCGAGATAAGAGGGTGCGGCGGGACAGTTAAGGATGTTATACAATAGAAACAGTATGTGAATTTGGCGTCTTTTTCTAACATTCAACCAGTTCAAACAATTCAGTGACATACCATATGCTCTACGCAACGCACGTATTCCTACAGCATTTATTCAGCTACATATTTTTCAATACCCAGACTTAGTTTTCGTAAATTAAAGTTGACACTATCATATGATAGTCGCAATCATTTTAGAAGATATTACAGTTGATTTATTACAATACACCATTGACCTTGTTTCTTGTAGCAACACGCCTTTCACTAAAAGAGCACGATCACCGATTGTCTTCTCAAATTAGGTCATATAAGTGCGTCTTAATGTAGTAAAATAATGTATCATATATTTGATACCATCAATACATGTTATAGAAAAATAATTAATTGTGTACCAAATAATTCATTAATTCATACCGTCACGCATTTTCATTGTATTGTATTGTCTTGTATTACACTTTCGTTGTATGCAATACAACCTGGCAGACTTATTGCCTTGTGGCAATAAGTCTGCCAGGTTGTACGTTTGCATAAACTATTCCGTTGAGCCCACAGTCCGACGACCTCCGTGGTCTGGTTGGTAGGACGCAAGTTATCCATTTCTAGACAATGTTACACATCTGTGGTAGTACTGATGATAAATTCATTCAAATTTAAAGGAAAAATTTATATAGCGCCGTTTAGAGAGCAAACTCTCCGCAAGGGCGCTCTGCTCTAACTTGGCACTAATATTAAACAAATTACGTCTGGCAACTATAGCAGCACCCGATTGAAGCATGTATAACACTTGATTTGTTAATAGTACAACTTTATAGGATTATTGCCATGTGGTAATATCTTCCAACCACCGTGAAATATCTTAAAAAGTCTTTAAGTAAAAACCAGATAGGAATCCTTTTTTTTTTATTAATCTGGGTTCCAATGGGAATCGAACACACAACCTCCAAGCTAGGAGACAAGCATCTTACCAACTAGGTCACGGAATTTGTCATTCCTTGCTGGGGTAAGCAGTGAGAACAGAGCGTCAGACTTTCCTATGTTGACACACATATTTCGCACCTTTACATTCATATTTATTTATTTAACACTTTTATTGCAAATACAATCTTGCGGGCTTATTGCCAGGCGGCAATCTCTTCCAACCAACCAGACAAAAGTAATTGAAGCAAGTTACATGGTCGCATAAATCATTCTAATGACAATCCATTCCCACAAAATCCATGAACACATACGTAAGCATATGCCCACAAATCCCACAAAGACGGACAATCACCTGAACATTCCTTTTCAAATAAAGTGAAATATCATCAATCAAAGGAAAAGGAAGGGATGGATAGTGGAGAGGAAAGGAAAAGAAAAAAATCAGGAATGCAACACGTTATTCATACAGTTCCTACAAATTCTATTTCATCTTATTTTTTCTTCTTTCAAAATATCATTCACTTGATCCAGTCATACGTTCGTTGGTCTTCCTCTACTGCGTCTTCCACTCACATTTGCACTGTATATATGTTTTAATTCATCTTTCTTCATTCATTCGTTCCACATGCTCTAACCATCTCAGCGTGCTCTTCTTCATCTTACTCAACACCCCTACCTTCAGTTAACATTCATATCCTATCACTTTATTCCGTATTATGTTATACATTGTCAATATGTATTCTTATCAATATACGCATATTGAAAAATACTCTCGAGAAAACAAACTTTTTATACATTGTCAATATGTATTCTTATCAATATACGCATATTGAAAAATACTCTCGAGAAAACAAACTTTTTATACATTGTCAATATGTATTCTTATCAATATACGCATATTGAAAAATACTCTCGAGAAAACAAACTTTTTATGCATTGTCAATATGTATTCTTATCAATATACGCATATTGAAAAATACTCTCGAGAAAACAAACTTTTTATACATTGTCAATATGTAGTCTTATCAATATACGCATATTGAAAAATACTCGCGAGAAAACAAACTTTTTATACAATACATTGTCAATATGTATTCTTATCAATATACGCATATTGAAAAATACTCTCGAGAAAACAAACTTTTTATACATTGTCAATATGTAGTCTTATCAATATACGCATATTGAAAAATACTCTCGAGAAAACAAACTTTTTATACATTGTCAATATGTAGTATTATCAATATACGCATATTGAAAAATACTCTCGAGAAAACAAACTTTTTATACATTGTCAATATGTAGTATTATCAATATACGCATATTGAAAAATACTCTCGAGAAAACAAACTGTTTATGCATTGTCAATATGTAGTCTTATCAATATACGCATATTGAAAAATACTCTCGAGAAAACCAACTGTTTATGCATTGTCAATATGTAGTCTTATCAATATACGCATATTGAAAAATACTCTCGAGAAAACCAACTGTTTATGCATTGTCAATATGTAGTCTTATCAATATACGCATATCGAAAAATACTCTCGAGAAAACCAACTGTTTATGCATTGTCAATATGTAGTCTTATCAATATACGCATATTGAAAAATATTCTTGAGAAAACAAACTGTTTATACATTGTCAATATGTAGTCTTATCAATATACGCATATTGAAAAATACTCTCGAGAAAACAAACTGTTTATGCATTGTCAATATGTAGTCTTATCAATATACGCATATTGAAAAATACTCTCGAGAAAACAAACTTTTTATACATTGTCAATATGTAGTCTTATCAATATACGCATATTGAAAAATACTCTCGAGAAAACAAACTTTTTATACATTGTCAATATGTAGTCTTATCAATATACGCATATTGAAAAATACTCTCGAGAAAACAAACTTTTTATACATTGTCAATATGTAGTCTTATCAATATACGCATATTGAAAAATACTCTCGAGAAAACAAACTGTTTATGCATTGTCAATATGTAGTCTTATCAATATACGCATATTGAAAAATACTCTCGAGAAAACAAACTTTTTATACATTGTCAATATGTAGTCTTATCAATATACGCATATTGAAAAATACTCTCGAGAAAACAAACTTTTTATACATTGTCAATATGTAGTCTTATCAATATACGCATATTGAAAAATACTCTCGAGAAAACAAACTTTTTATACATTGTCAATATGTAGTATTATCAATATACGCATATTGAAAAATACTCTCGAGAAAATAAATTTTTTATACATTGTCAATAAGTAGTCTTATCAATATACGCATATTGAAAAATACTCTCGAGAAAACAAACTGTTTATGCATTGTCAATATGTAGTCTTATCAATATACGCATATTTAAAAATACTCTCGAGAAAACCAACTGTTTATGCATTGTCAATATGTAGTCTTATCAATATACGCATATTGAAAAATACTCTCGAGAAAACCAACTGTTTATGCATTGTCAATATGTAGTCTTATCAATATACGCATATTGAAAAATACTCTCGAGAAAACCAACTGTTTATGCATTGTCAATATGTAGTCTTGTCAATATACGCATATTGAAAAATACTCTCGAGAAAACAAATTTGAACCAAAAATAAAGATTCCTAAGAAAACAAGACCAAAAAACTACTGTAAGACTAACTGACCAAAATTAGTATCAAGGATAGTCTGGTGACTATCAATCGAAGAACAAAGATTAATATAATTTGTCCGAGATCTACAGTGAATCAGCAACAGTCCAATCGCCAAGATCACAGGCAAGAGGTATCGAGAGAACGGATTTCCCACCAAGGCTATCAGAAACCTCTGAATCACTTCCTCCAAAATCTGGTTGGTTTTTTAGCATTTATCGAAACCTGCTCTGCGATTGTCTGTTTTGCTATTGTTCCACCACATTTTGCATCCCGATCCCGTGATTGAACGTGATAAACTATGAATCATATGAATCTGGAGACAAACTACAGAAGATTTTGACATGTGAATCTGGAGACAAACTACAGAATATTTTGAGACATGAATCTGGAGACAAACTATAGAAGATTTTGACATATGAATCTGGAGACAAACTACAGAAGATTTTGACATATGAATCTGGAGACAAACTACAGAAGATTTTGACATGTGAATCTGGAGACAAACTACAGAAGATTTTGACATGTGAATCTGGAGACAAACTACAGAAGATTTTGAGATATGAATCTGGAGACAAACTATAGAAGATTTTGACATGTGAATCTGGAGACAAACTACAGAAGATTTTGAGATATGAATCTGGAGACAAACTATATAAGATTTTTACATATAAATCTGGAGACAAATTACAGAAGATTTTGAGATATGAATCTGGAGACAAACTACAGAATTTTTTTACATATGAATCTGGAGACGAACTACAGAAGATTTTTACATATCAATCTGGAGACAAACTACAGAAGATTTTGACATATGAATCTGGAGACAAACTACTATACAGAAGATTTTGACATATGAATCTGGAGACAAACTACAGATGATTTTGACATATGAATTTGGAGACAACCAAATAGATTAAGAAATTGGCAGATCCTTCAAACAGGTTGTTATACTATAGAGCATATTTAAACTACAATTTTAAAAAACGTGAATTGATTTATGATGGAGATTCTGACGTCGCCTCATCAGTGTGGCGTGGAGTGTCAGATCTTGGAGATTTTGACGTATGAATCTGGAGAGAAATTACAGTCTCCGGTTCCAAATGTAATGAGTAATTTGCAAGATTCTCCAAACAAACAAAAAAAAACTGACAAAAATAACCTTGACAAAAATCAGAAATCCTTAAACACAAACCGGACACTGAGAAAGCTTTTCATGATACAACAAAGGGTGATGATGATCGGATCTCAAAGTGTTAATGATAATATAAGAACAATTTGGGCAGTCTTTTTTCACATTATGAAAGAGTTAAGAGGGACATCGAACGGCGTGTAGTGATAGGAAACACATTCAATGGTATGTATAAAAGGACAATTAAATTCAGGAGCGTTATTATTTATTATTGACAAATAAAAAGTATTAAAAAAATATATATTGACTAAAAACATAGGAAAGTAATGGCAACATCCATAAGATTAGGTACTTTCCCGTATCTACATATATTCAGTAAACCTTTTTTATCGGACGTACGCGTCACCTAAAATATGATTTACATATATTTTCTTGTTTATTTGATATTTTAAAGATGTTTTGTTTCATGTAATTGCTGTGTACCGACCGCAGTGAAATGTTCCTTATGCGTGGTCTTTGCGAGAGCTACTATCAAAAGTCGGTCGGCCCATGCATGCGAAAACGTGCGAGATGTGTAATATCTTGCAAGCCATGACGGCATGCACGGGCGAAAATAGGCGCTTACGATGAGCCACACATAAGGAGCGCAAAACGTCAAAAAATACATTCTCAGTTTCACAACAGTCTATTGCCTTTTACTTACGGCCAACTTCTACCTGCTAAAGAGGAATCTCTTCACCCTGCTACCTTTCACCGGAAAAGCATAAAGTGAGCTAAAATCTCCGATTATTGAAGCGGCAGCCATCCACCTATTCTACAGTCTTTGTACGGTGCTGTATGACATATTTGGTAAAAAAAACTTACCAAGAGTAAAGAACTGCTAAGAAACCTTTGCAGATCTTCCGATATATAATAGCAATACATTCGGCATTAGGTGTAGTGTAATGTATATGTGTAATGTTCATAATCAATCATACATTTTGATAAGACTTCCCAAAAAGTTGTCTTTAAGTGATTCCTAAAGCTGCATACGCCATCGTATATATAACGTTAAAAGGTAGACCATATATATGGTAGACTTGTAGCAAAGGTTTATGTGAGCTCTTGAATGTGGTGTGTTTTATGATTATATGCGGTATATTGTGGGATGAACGTTTTGGTCTGTCTGAAGTGATGAAGTGTGAGGAGTTTGATTCGCGTGATGTATACATATGTAATTGAGTGTCACTATTTGTCAGGTTGATGAGAATGTGCAACGGGGTTTTATATAATAAAAAAATGGAAAAAACTATCGATTATTTTTTTCATGCTATATGTCCTCAGTGAGATACAGGCAAAAGCCTAATTTACTGGGGACACGACAAATGAAAAGCAACAAACCCAGATCCATTAAAATTGTGTGTCCGAATTAAATTACCTGTTGTTTTTTCGCAAATTATGTACAGTACTTGACGGTAAGTAATACACATCGGGCTTAAGAAAGAGACTGTCGCTTTGTAGAGCGTCGTGTCTGTCGCACGGACCGTTAGCGTTCCGTGCGACAGAGACGACGCTCTACAAAGCGACAGTCTCTTTCTTAAGCCCGATGTGTATTACTTACCGCCGGGTACTATATATTTCTTTTCATATGTAAAATAAATAAATAAATATACCCCCGAATACTAGGCGGAACAAAATGCATGTGTCATTCGAGTGTAGTAGCATACGCAGGATTCGAACCGGCGACTTGCCGCACGGAAGTCCATCGGACGACCATGCCCTAATAACATAAATCAATAAATAAAATAATGATAAGAGAAACCAGCAATAGCCAGACTTGTTCACTTCACACATTTCACAGAGTTAAGTTAACTGGTTTTTGTACTGAATGCAAAAAAAAAAAACGCAAACTGACGGCAAAAGAAAAAAATCTCACCTGGCTTATAATTTCGCAAACATACGTTTCCTTGCATAAACTATTCCGTTGAGTGCACCGTCCGACGACCTCCGTGGTCTGGTGAGTAGAATGCATGTTTTCCATTTCTAGACACTGCTACACATCTATGGTATGCTAGTATTGATGATAAATTCAAGGACAATTTTATACATCATCGTTTAGAGAACAAACTCTCCCCAAGGGTGATCTTAATCGGGACTCGATCCCACTATCTTTAAATAAATTACTTCTGACAGCTATAGTAGCATTCGAGCGAATTATGTATTGTTAACTTTCTTTGTAAACAGTACAACCTTATAGGATTTTGGGAGACAGGCGTTTTATCAACTAGGCCACGGAGGTATTATTTATTTATTTAACGACACAACAGTGTCTTTATATACAAATGAACATGTGACAGGTTATACACGTACTTAAAATTATTGACAATTAATACACTTAAACTAAGATGAAGATACAAATAGCAGTAGTAATAATAAATTGCAGTCATTGTTTTAGAATTGTTTAAATAGTCTTTGAGAAATTTGTGGGAATTTTATGGATAGATATTGAGATATAGAAAACACATGGCTTCATTAGTAGAACGAGATGCAAGTTGCTTTGCAGAATTAAAACCTTCCTACATGTTGATGCAGGGTTACTCAACTCCAGAGGCAAAGTATTGTCGTTAATGTTTTGTTTATATTACGTTATTTATATTAATAAAGGAGAGCACAAAGTTAGTAGCTATTTCTAAATATTGTTGTGATATTCTGGCGAATACTATATATACTTATATTAAAAATATCTAAATTGTTGCAAAACTCGTTTCCAAGTCTTTGCATACGAACTATACAGGAGTTGATTTTATAATAGAGCTTTTACCGTTGCTGGTCCTATGGTACGGAACGGTCTGCCTTCTAGTGTCAGAAATACGGGTGGCGTGTAAATCTTTATAAAGCACTTAAAAATAATCGTTTTTGGGAGGTCTTGTTAAAATTTATGAGTGGGTTCAAGTCTTAAGTAAGAGCGCCCTTGAGGAGAGTCTGCTCTCTTAACGGCGCTATATAAATTGTCCTCTTATTATTATTATTATTATCGTGCATATTGCCAACATATTACTTATGGAGATTTTCCAGCAAGATCGACAGTTATGAGATTACTTCCACTTTTTTAACAGCAAGGATTAGTCATTTTAACAGCAAAGAACTAGTTTTTACTTTCTCCGTTGTCCTGTCCCTCATGTCTAAGGATGGCGGCAGCCATCGACGACCCTTTTGATGGTTTCCTTCTATCTGGATCTGTCCCGGGTTTATCTGACAGCATCTGATATCTGGATCTGTCCCGGGTTTATCTGACAGCATGTGATATTAAAGATCTCATCGCAGTCCTGATCAGCCCACTCCCCATATTGGATGAATCTTCCTCTTCTCAAGATCTCGTTCCTTCGACGCTTCCAACAACCACGAGTTTCTCCAGGCTATTCGGTTTTCTTCTCATTATGTGGCCGAAATACTGCAAGACACACGCATACACAATGACAAGAGACGACCCTTTATTTTAAGCTCGGCTAAGATGGACACACTTGTTCTCATGGCTGTCCATGGTATCTAGACTATTCTGCACCAATACCACATTTCAAAGACATCGATCCATCGCCTTTCCGATTTTTCCAAAGTCCAAGTCTCTAAAGACCTGTAAAAATGTTTTTTATTTATTTATTTATTTAACACTTCTATTGCAATACAATCCGGCGGGTTTATTGCCAGGCAACAATCTCTTTAAACCAACCAGACAAAAGTAAATGAAGCAAGTTACATGGTCGCATAAATCATTCAAATGACTATCCATCCTCACGAAATCCATAAACATATACATGAGAACATGCCCACGAACCCCACAAAGACGGACAATCACCCGAACATTATTTTTCATATAAAGTGAGATATCATCAATCAAAAGGAAATGAAGGGATGGTGGAGAGGAAAGGAAAAGAAAAATCAGGAATGAAACACGTTATTTTACTGACTAGAAATCAAGAATTTTTTTAGTCGCTTTTTTAGTTAGTTTAGAAGTGATTTCCACATGGGAGTATTGTCGGTCTTCTTAGAACAGGTTCTTAACCTTGTAAGAAGCTAAGAATGTAATTTTTTTTGTATTAATTTTAGCTGTCGTAAATTAAATAAATATTTGAATATTATATTGGACAGAAGTATGTCACTTTTTTTGCACTGGTCTTTAGTTAAGAATTGAAATATTTTAATAAGTTTTTATTCACAGGTGAAACTGCATTTTAATAGAAAATACAACCGTAAAGGATTCAATTTAAACCAGGTGGCGACTAATTGCATCATCGACAATAGAAATTTCACAACGCAAATTGAAAACACTCGTCAACAAGTTACTTGCCCTTAAAAATGACAACCATAGACAATTTGTTACAGGGTACGTAATAGATATAATGCCGCCCATACAGTGGAAACTAAAAACAAAAATAACATCGAATTTTCTCGGCGTAATGTTACGTGAGTAAAACTAAGTTCATGGTGTTTGGCCGGCAGGATCACGCAGGAGCACGTCTTACATTGAACGGTGTTGATATAGAGAGAGTGGAAACATTAACGAGTAAATACCTCGGAAGTATCCTAGTGGAAGACCTCGACCCAGAAACCGAAGTCAAGTGCAGAATTGAATCGCGTCGGCTTTTAATAAAATGAGAAGCGTATTCTGCGATAATAATCTAAACTTGAAACTTCGACAACGGTCAGTCAAATGCTACGTTTGGTCAGTGTTATTGCATGGAGTGGAATCATGAACCCTCAAAGTTGGTAGTATAAACCGACTGGAAGCATTTTAAATGTGGATGCACCGGAGAATGCTACGGATACCCTGGACGGATATGGTCAGCAACACGAGGGTTCTTCAAAAAGCCAAAGTTGATAGAGAGTTGCTGTCTAATACAATATTAAAATCCGAAAGGTGTCCTATTTGGGGCATGTACTTTGAGGAGCAAAGTACAAATTACTGCACATGATCATCCAAGGCAAAATAAAGGGTCGAAGAGGTGTTGGCTGAAGACAAATCTCCTGGCTCCGCAATATACGTGATTGGACTGGTATAAGGAGCGTTGGGGATCTTTTTCGGGCTGCTGGGGACAAAGATACCTACTCTCAGGTGATATTCAACTGACATGACACTGAGAAGAACAAGATGTTACCTCAATTTCGAATCTTCGCGCCATAGTGTTACCTCATTTACGAAATTTCGCGCCGTTACGTTAACTCAATGTCAAATTTTCGCGCCGTTATGTTACCTCATTTTCGAAACATCGCGCCGTTATTTATCTCAATTTCAAATCTTCACGCCCTTATATTACCTCAATTTCGAATCATCGTGCCGTTATGTTACCTCAATTTCGAATCATCGCGCCGTTATGTTACCTAAATTTCGAATCTTCTCTCCGTTATGTTTCATCAAGTTTGAATACTTGGTTCGATTCCTAATTAAGTCTTACATTAATAAAAAGCGGCATAGAGGTGAACCATTGGAAATCCAAAATCAAGCATCGGTGCTTTAATGTCCATTATCCGTGAAGAGTATAAATGAAGGCACAATACGAAAGGGGGATCAGGATGCTTGTCGTTGGTGCCACTGAAGATGACGTATAAACCAATTCATTGTAGGCATATCCTATTGCATATAGGGCAAGGAGCTTCTGTACTTGCAGCGTATCTGCGTCTTCTTTCTCCATTGGGTCCCTCATAGCTGTATGAGAAGGTGTATTGATGTGGATAAGGATGTGTGTCGAGATAGGAAAGTCCGGCGCCCTGTCCTCTTTCCTATCCTGATAGGGAAATGACGTGACGATTGTAGTCATAAATATAATAATATTTATGACTACAATACATCAATCTAGCAGATGCATTGAAAAGACACTGGAGTCTAGAAATTCTTGGATCAGGCAAACTGTAATAAACAGAGTTACTAAATTTTAGAAATTCTTGAATCAGGCAAACCGGTATAAATAGAGTTACAAATTGACAACCAAGGTTTCAAGGTAAGGAAACTGACAACCAAGGTTTCACACTTTGATTTGTTATTACAGACAGTGAGCAAAGTGGACGGTAAAGAGATTCATTTGATGCTTTGCCTGTGTACGTCGTTTACTATACTTGGATTAAAACGACGGCCCTGATAAAATGCATTGAATCTATATGAATGCAAGTCATTTCTGCGTACTTTCGTAAGGCACCTCTGAATGTAAACAGGTAATGAAACTGACAACCAAGGTTTCACACTTTGATTTGTTATTACAGACAGTGAGCAAAGTGGACGGTAAAGAGATTCATTTGATGCTTTGCCTGTGTACGTCGTTTACTATACTTGGATTAAAACGACGGCCCTGATAAAATGCATTGAATCTTTATGAATGCAAGTCATTTATGCGTACTTTCGTAAGGCACCTCTGAATGTAAACAGGTAATGAAACTGACAACCAAGGTTTCACACTTTGATTTGTTATTACAGACAGTGAGCAAAGTGGACGGTAAAGAGATTCATTTGATGCTTTGCCTGTGTACGTCGTTTACTATACTTGGATTAAAACGACGGCCCTGATAAAATGCATTGAATCTATATGAATGCAAGTCATTTCTGCGTACTTTCGTAAGGCACCTCTGAATGTAAACAGGTAATGAAACTGACAACCAAGGTTTCACACTTTGATTTGTTATTACAGACAGTGAGCAAAGTGGACGGTAAAGAGATTCATTTGATGCTTTGCCTGTGTACGTCGTTTACTATACTTGGATTAAAACGACGGCCCTGATAAAATGCATTGAATCTATATGAATGCAAGTCATTTCTGCGTACTTTCGTAAGGCACCTCTGAATGTAAACAGGTAATGAAACTGACAACCAAGGTTTCACACTTTGATTTGTTATTACAGACAGTGAGCAAAGTGGACGGTAAAGAGATTCATTTGATGCTTTGCCTGTGTACGTCGTTTACTATACTTGGATTAAAACGACGGCCCTGATAAAATGCATTGAATCTATATGAATGCAAGTCATTTCTGCGTACTTTCGTAAGGCACCTCTGAATGTAAACAGGTAATGAAACTGACAACCAAGGTTTCACACTTTGATTTGTTATTACAGACAGTGAGCAAAGTGGACGGTAAAGAGATTCATTTGATGCTTTGCCTGTGTACGTCGTTTACTATACTTGGATTAAAACGACGGCCCTGATAAAATGCATTGAATCTTTATGAATGCAAGTCATTTATGCGTACTTTCGTAAGGCACCTCTGAATGTAAACAGGTAATGAAACTGACAACCAAGGTTTCACACTTTGATTTGTTATTACAGACAGTGAGCAAAGTGGACGGTAAAGAGATTCATTTGATGCTTTGCCTGTGTACGTCGTTTACTATACTTGGATTAAAACGACGGCCCTGATAAAATGCATTGAATCTATATGAATGCAAGTCATTTCTGCGTACTTTCGTAAGGCACCTCTGAATGTAAACAGGTAATGAAACTGACAACCAAGGTTTCACACTTTGATTTGTTATTACAGACAGTGAGCAAAGTGGACGGTAAAGAGATTCATTTGATGCTTTGCCTGTGTACGTCGTTTACTATACTTGGATTAAAACGACGGCCCTGATAAAATGCATTGAATCTTTATGAATGCAAGTCATTTATGCGTACTTTCGTAAGGCACCTCTGAATGTAAACAGGTAATGAAACTGACAACCAAGGTTTCACACTTTGATTTGTTATTACAGACAGTGAGCAAAGTGGACGGTAAAGAGATTCATTTGATGCTTTGCCTGTGTACGTCGTTTACTATACTTGGATTAAAACGACGGCCCTGATAAAATGCATTGAATCTTTATGAATGCAAGTCATTTATGCGTACTTTCGTAAGGCACCTCTGAATGTAAACAGGTAATGAAACTGACAACCAAGGTTTCACACTTTGATTTGTTATTACAGACAGTGAGCAAAGTGGACGGTAAAGAGATTCATTTGATGCTTTGCCTGTGTACGTCGTTTACTATACTTGGATTAAAACGACGGCCCTGATAAAATGCATTGAATCTATATGAATGCAAGTCATTTCTGCGTACTTTCGTAAGGCACCTCTGAATGTAAACAGGTAATGAAACTGACAACCAAGGTTTCACACTTTGATTTGTTATTACAGACAGTGAGCAAAGTGGACGGTAAAGAGATTCATTTGATGCTTTGCCTGTGTACGTCGTTTACTATACTTGGATTAAAACGACGGCCCTGATAAAATGCATTGAATCTTTATGAATGCAAGTCATTTATGCGTACTTTCGTAAGGCACCTCTGAATGTAAACAGGTAATGAAACTGACAACCAAGGTTTCACACTTTGATTTGTTATTACAGACAGTGAGCAAAGTGGACGGTAAAGAGATTCATTTGATGCTTTGCCTGTGTACGTCGTTTACTATACTTGGATTAAAACGACGGCCCTGATAAAATGCATTGAATCTATATGAATGCAAGTCATTTCTGCGTACTTTCGTAAGGCACCTCTGAATGTAAACAGGTAATGAAACTGACAACCAAGGTTTCACACTTTGATTTGTTATTACAGACAGTGAGCAAAGTGGACGGTAAAGAGATTCATTTGATGCTTTGCCTGTGTACGTCGTTTACTATACTTGGATTAAAACGACGGCCCTGATAAAATGCATTGAATCTATATGAATGCAAGTCATTTCTGCGTACTTTCGTAAGGCACCTCTGAATGTAAACAGGTAATGAAACTGACAACCAAGGTTTCACACTTTGATTTGTTATTACAGACAGTGAGCAAAGTGGACGGTAAAGAGATTCATTTGATGCTTTGCCTGTGTACGTCGTTTACTATACTTGGATTAAAACGACGGCCCTGATAAAATGCATTGAATCTATATGAATGCAAGTCATTTCTACGTACTTTCGTAAGGCACCTCTGAATGTAAACAGGTAATGAAACTGACAACCAAGGTTTCACACTTTGATTTGTTATTACAGACAGTGAGCAAAGTGGACGGTAAAGAGATTCATTTGATGCTTTGCCTGTGTACGTCGTTTACTATACTTGGATTAAAACGACGGCCCTGATAAAATGCATTGAATCTATATGAATGCAAGTCATTTCTACGTACTTTCGTAAGGCACCTCTGAATGTAAACAGGTAATGAAACTGACAACCAAGGTTTCACACTTTGATTTGTTATTACAGACAGTGAGCAAAGTGGACGGTAAAGAGATTCATTTGATGCTTTGCCTGTGTACGTCGTTTACTATACTTGGATTAAAACGACGGCCCTGATAAAATGCATTGAATCTATATGAATGCAAGTCATTTCTGCGTACTTTCGTAAGGCACCTCTGAATGTAAACAGGTAATGAAACTGACAACCAAGGTTTCACACTTTGATTTGTTATTACAGACAGTGAGCAAAGTGGACGGTAAAGAGATTCATTTGATGCTTTGCCTGTGTACGTCGTTTACTATACTTGGATTAAAACGACGGCCCTGATAAAATGCATTGAATCTTTATGAATGCAAGTCATTTATGCGTACTTTCGTAAGGCACCTCTGAATGTAAACAGGTAATGAAACTGACAACCAAGGTTTCACACTTTGATTTGTTATTACAGACAGTGAGCAAAGTGGACGGTAAAGAGATTCATTTGATGCTTTGCCTGTGTACGTCGTTTACTATACTTGGATTAAAACGACGGCCCTGATAAAATGCATTGAATCTATATGAATGCAAGTCATTTCTGCGTACTTTCGTAAGGCACCTCTGAATGTAAACAGGTAATGAAACTGACAACCAAGGTTTCACACTTTGATTTGTTATTACAGACAGTGAGCAAAGTGGACGGTAAAGAGATTCATTTGATGCTTTGCCTGTGTACGTCGTTTACTATACTTGGATTAAAACGACGGCCCTGATAAAATGCATTGAATCTTTATGAATGCAAGTCATTTATGCGTACTTTCGTAAGGCACCTCTGAATGTAAACAGGTAATGAAACTGACAACCAAGGTTTCACACTTTGATTTGTTATTACAGACAGTGAGCAAAGTGGACGGTAAAGAGATTCATTTGATGCTTTGCCTGTGTACGTCGTTTACTATACTTGGATTAAAACGACGGCCCTGATAAAATGCATTGAATCTATATGAATGCAAGTCATTTCTGCGTACTTTCGTAAGGCACCTCTGAATGTAAACAGGTAATGAAACTGACAACCAAGGTTTCACACTTTGATTTGTTATTACAGACAGTGAGCAAAGTGGACGGTAAAGAGATTCATTTGATGCTTTGCCTGTGTACGTCGTTTACTATACTTGGATTAAAACGACGGCCCTGATAAAATGCATTGAATCTATATGAATGCAAGTCATTTCTGCGTACTTTCGTAAGGCACCTCTGAATGTAAACAGGTAATGAAACTGACAACCAAGGTTTCACACTTTGATTTGTTATTACAGACAGTGAGCAAAGTGGACGGTAAAGAGATTCATTTGATGCTTTGCCTGTGTACGTCGTTTACTATACTTGGATTAAAACGACGGCCCTGATAAAATGCATTGAATCTATATGAATGCAAGTCATTTCTACGTACTTTCGTAAGGCACCTCTGAATGTAAACAGGTAATGAAACTGACAACCAAGGTTTCACACTTTGATTTGTTATTACAGACAGTGAGCAAAGTGGACGGTAAAGAGATTCATTTGATGCTTTGCCTGTGTACGTCGTTTACTATACTTGGATTAAAACGACGGCCCTGATAAAATGCATTGAATCTATATGAATGCAAGTCATTTCTACGTACTTTCGTAAGGCACCTCTGAATGTAAACAGGTAATGAAACTGACAACCAAGGTTTCACACTTTGATTTGTTATTACAGACAGTGAGCAAAGTGGACGGTAAAGAGATTCATTTGATGCTTTGCCTGTGTACGTCGTTTACTATACTTGGATTAAAACGACGGCCCTGATAAAATGCATTGAATCTATATGAATGCAAGTCATTTCTGCGTACTTTCGTAAGGCACCTCTGAATGTAAACAGGTAATGAAACTGACAACCAAGGTTTCACACTTTGATTTGTTATTACAGACAGTGAGCAAAGTGGACGGTAAAGAGATTCATTTGATGCTTTGCCTGTGTACGTCGTTTACTATACTTGGATTAAAACGACGGCCCTGATAAAATGCATTGAATCTATATGAATGCAAGTCATTTCTACGTACTTTCGTAAGGCACCTCTGAATGTAAACAGGTAATGAAACTGACAACCAAGGTTTCACACTTTGATTTGTTATTACAGACAGTGAGCAAAGTGGACGGTAAAGAGATTCATTTGATGCTTTGCCTGTGTACGTCGTTTACTATACTTGGATTAAAACGACGGCCCTGATAAAATGCATTGAATCTATATGAATGCAAGTCATTTCTGCGTACTTTCGTAAGGCACCTCTGAATGTAAACAGGTAATGAAACTGACAACCAAGGTTTCACACTTTGATTTGTTATTACAGACAGTGAGCAAAGTGGACGGTAAAGAGATTCATTTGATGCTTTGCCTGTGTACGTCGTTTACTATACTTGGATTAAAACGACGGCCCTGATAAAATGCATTGAATCTATATGAATGCAAGTCATTTCTACGTACTTTCGTAAGGCACCTCTGAATGTAAACAGGTAATGAAACTGACAACCAAGGTTTCACACTTTGATTTGTTATTACAGACAGTGAGCAAAGTGGACGGTTAAGAGATTCATTTGATGCTTTGCCTGTGTATGTCGTTTACTATACTTGGATTAAAACGACGGCCCTGATAAAATGCATTGAATCTATATGAATGCAAGTCATTTCTGCGTACTTTCGTAAGGCACCTCTGAATGTAAACAGGTAAGGAAACTGACAACCAAGGTTTCACACTTTGATTTGTTATTACAGACAGTGAGCAAAGTGGACGGTAAAGAGATTCATTTGATGCTTTGCCTGTGTACGTCGTTTACTATACTTGGATTAAAACGACGGCCCTGATAAAATGCATTGAATCTTTATGAATGCAAGTCATTTATGCGTACTTTCGTAAGGCACCTCTGAATGTAAACAGGTAATGAAACTGACAACCAAGGTTTCACACTTTGATTTGTTATTACAGACAGTGAGCAAAGTGGACGGTAAAGAGATTCATTTGATGCTTTGCCTGTGTACGTCGTTTACTATACTTGGATTAAAACGACGGCCCTGATAAAATGCATTGAATCTTTATGAATGCAAGTCATTTATGCGTACTTTCGTAAGGCACCTCTGAATGTAAACAGGTAATGAAACTGACAACCAAGGTTTCACACTTTGATTTGTTATTACAGACAGTGAGCAAAGTGGACGGTAAAGAGATTCATTTGATGCTTTGCCTGTGTACGTCGTTTACTATACTTGGATTAAAACGACGGCCCTGATAAAATGCATTGAATCTATATGAATGCAAGTCATTTCTGCGTACTTTCGTAAGGCACCTCTGAATGTAAACAGGTAATGAAACTGACAACCAAGGTTTCACACTTTGATTTGTTATTACAGACAGTGAGCAAAGTGGACGGTAAAGAGATTCATTTGATGCTTTGCCTGTGTACGTCGTTTACTATACTTGGATTAAAACGACGGCCCTGATAAAATGCATTGAATCTTTATGAATGCAAGTCATTTATGCGTACTTTCGTAAGGCACCTCTGAATGTAAACAGGTAATGAAACTGACAACCAAGGTTTCACACTTTGATTTGTTATTACAGACAGTGAGCAAAGTGGACGGTAAAGAGATTCATTTGATGCTTTGCCTGTGTACGTCGTTTACTATACTTGGATTAAAACGACGGCCCTGATAAAATGCATTGAATCTATATGAATGCAAGTCATTTCTGCGTACTTTCGTAAGGCACCTCTGAATGTAAACAGGTAATGAAACTGACAACCAAGGTTTCACACTTTGATTTGTTATTACAGACAGTGAGCAAAGTGGACGGTAAAGAGATTCATTTGATGCTTTGCCTGTGTACGTCGTTTACTATACTTGGATTAAAACGACGGCCCTGATAAAATGCATTGAATCTTTATGAATGCAAGTCATTTATGCGTACTTTCGTAAGGCACCTCTGAATGTAAACAGGTAATGAAACTGACAACCAAGGTTTCACACTTTGATTTGTTATTACAGACAGTGAGCAAAGTGGACGGTAAAGAGATTCATTTGATGCTTTGCCTGTGTACGTCGTTTACTATACTTGGATTAAAACGACGGCCCTGATAAAATGCATTGAATCTATATGAATGCAAGTCATTTCTGCGTACTTT
Organism: Odontocerum albicorne; assembly: GCA_949825065.1. NCBI lineage: Eukaryota > Metazoa > Arthropoda > Insecta > Trichoptera > Odontoceridae > Odontocerum > Odontocerum albicorne. The sequence goes on along the minus strand of OX463866.1, from coordinate 5,781,191 downwards.
CGTAAGGCACCTCTGAATGTAAACAGGTAATGAAACTGACAACCAAGGTTTCACACTTTGATTTGTTATTACAGACAGTGAGCAAAGTGGACGGTAAAGAGATTCATTTGATGCTTTGCCTGTGTACGTCGTTTACTATACTTGGATTAAAACGACGGCCCTGATAAAATGCATTGAATCTATATGAATGCAAGTCATTTCTGCGTACTTTCGTAAGGCACCTCTGAATGTAAACAGGTAATGAAACTGACAACCAAGGTTTCACACTTTGATTTGTTATTACAGACAGTGAGCAAAGTGGACGGTAAAGAGATTCATTTGATGCTTTGCCTGTGTACGTCGTTTACTATACTTGGATTAAAACGACGGCCCTGATAAAATGCATTGAATCTATATGAATGCAAGTCATTTCTACGTACTTTCGTAAGGCACCTCTGAATGTAAACAGGTAATGAAACTGACAACCAAGGTTTCACACTTTGATTTGTTATTACAGACAGTGAGCAAAGTGGACGGTAAAGAGATTCATTTGATGCTTTGCCTGTGTACGTCGTTTACTATACTTGGATTAAAACGACGGCCCTGATAAAATGCATTGAATCTATATGAATGCAAGTCATTTCTACGTACTTTCGTAAGGCACCTCTGAATGTAAACAGGTAATGAAACTGACAACCAAGGTTTCACACTTTGATTTGTTATTACAGACAGTGAGCAAAGTGGACGGTAAAGAGATTCATTTGATGCTTTGCCTGTGTACGTCGTTTACTATACTTGGATTAAAACGACGGCCCTGATAAAATGCATTGAATCTATATGAATGCAAGTCATTTCTGCGTACTTTCGTAAGGCACCTCTGAATGTAAACAGGTAATGAAACTGACAACCAAGGTTTCACACTTTGATTTGTTATTACAGACAGTGAGCAAAGTGGACGGTAAAGAGATTCATTTGATGCTTTGCCTGTGTACGTCGTTTACTATACTTGGATTAAAACGACGGCCCTGATAAAATGCATTGAATCTATATGAATGCAAGTCATTTCTACGTACTTTCGTAAGGCACCTCTGAATGTAAACAGGTAATGAAACTGACAACCAAGGTTTCACACTTTGATTTGTTATTACAGACAGTGAGCAAAGTGGACGGTAAAGAGATTCATTTGATGCTTTGCCTGTGTACGTCGTTTACTATACTTGGATTAAAACGACGGCCCTGATAAAATGCATTGAATCTATATGAATGCAAGTCATTTCTGCGTACTTTCGTAAGGCACCTCTGAATGTAAACAGGTAATGAAACTGACAACCAAGGTTTCACACTTTGATTTGTTATTACAGACAGTGAGCAAAGTGGACGGTAAAGAGATTCATTTGATGCTTTGCCTGTGTACGTCGTTTACTATACTTGGATTAAAACGACGGCCCTGATAAAATGCATTGAATCTATATGAATGCAAGTCATTTCTACGTACTTTCGTAAGGCACCTCTGAATGTAAACAGGTAATGAAACTGACAACCAAGGTTTCACACTTTGATTTGTTATTACAGACAGTGAGCAAAGTGGACGGTTAAGAGATTCATTTGATGCTTTGCCTGTGTATGTCGTTTACTATACTTGGATTAAAACGACGGCCCTGATAAAATGCATTGAATCTATATGAATGCAAGTCATTTCTGCGTACTTTCGTAAGGCACCTCTGAATGTAAACAGGTAAGGAAACTGACAACCAAGGTTTCACACTTTGATTTGTTATTACAGACAGTGAGCAAAGTGGACGGTAAAGAGATTCATTTGATGCTTTGCCTGTGTACGTCGTTTACTATACTTGGATTAAAACGACGGCCCTGATAAAATGCATTGAATCTTTATGAATGCAAGTCATTTATGCGTACTTTCGTAAGGCACCTCTGAATGTAAACAGGTAATGAAACTGACAACCAAGGTTTCACACTTTGATTTGTTATTACAGACAGTGAGCAAAGTGGACGGTAAAGAGATTCATTTGATGCTTTGCCTGTGTACGTCGTTTACTATACTTGGATTAAAACGACGGCCCTGATAAAATGCATTGAATCTTTATGAATGCAAGTCATTTATGCGTACTTTCGTAAGGCACCTCTGAATGTAAACAGGTAATGAAACTGACAACCAAGGTTTCACACTTTGATTTGTTATTACAGACAGTGAGCAAAGTGGACGGTAAAGAGATTCATTTGATGCTTTGCCTGTGTACGTCGTTTACTATACTTGGATTAAAACGACGGCCCTGATAAAATGCATTGAATCTATATGAATGCAAGTCATTTCTGCGTACTTTCGTAAGGCACCTCTGAATGTAAACAGGTAATGAAACTGACAACCAAGGTTTCACACTTTGATTTGTTATTACAGACAGTGAGCAAAGTGGACGGTAAAGAGATTCATTTGATGCTTTGCCTGTGTACGTCGTTTACTATACTTGGATTAAAACGACGGCCCTGATAAAATGCATTGAATCTTTATGAATGCAAGTCATTTATGCGTACTTTCGTAAGGCACCTCTGAATGTAAACAGGTAATGAAACTGACAACCAAGGTTTCACACTTTGATTTGTTATTACAGACAGTGAGCAAAGTGGACGGTAAAGAGATTCATTTGATGCTTTGCCTGTGTACGTCGTTTACTATACTTGGATTAAAACGACGGCCCTGATAAAATGCATTGAATCTATATGAATGCAAGTCATTTCTGCGTACTTTCGTAAGGCACCTCTGAATGTAAACAGGTAATGAAACTGACAACCAAGGTTTCACACTTTGATTTGTTATTACAGACAGTGAGCAAAGTGGACGGTAAAGAGATTCATTTGATGCTTTGCCTGTGTACGTCGTTTACTATACTTGGATTAAAACGACGGCCCTGATAAAATGCATTGAATCTATATGAATGCAAGTCATTTCTGCGTACTTTCGTAAGGCACCTCTGAATGTAAACAGGTAATGAAACTGACAACCAAGGTTTCACACTTTGATTTGTTATTACAGACAGTGAGCAAAGTGGACGGTAAAGAGATTCATTTGATGCTTTGCCTGTGTACGTCGTTTACTATACTTGGATTAAAACGACGGCCCTGATAAAATGCATTGAATCTATATGAATGCAAGTCATTTCTACGTACTTTCGTAAGGCACCTCTGAATGTAAACAGGTAATGAAACTGACAACCAAGGTTTCACACTTTGATTTGTTATTACAGACAGTGAGCAAAGTGGACGGTAAAGAGATTCATTTGATGCTTTGCCTGTGTACGTCGTTTACTATACTTGGATTAAAACGACGGCCCTGATAAAATGCATTGAATCTATATGAATGCAAGTCATTTCTACGTACTTTCGTAAGGCACCTCTGAATGTAAACAGGTAATGAAACTGACAACCAAGGTTTCACACTTTGATTTGTTATTACAGACAGTGAGCAAAGTGGACGGTAAAGAGATTCATTTGATGCTTTGCCTGTGTACGTCGTTTACTATACTTGGATTAAAACGACGGCCCTGATAAAATGCATTGAATCTATATGAATGCAAGTCATTTCTGCGTACTTTCGTAAGGCACCTCTGAATGTAAACAGGTAATGAAACTGACAACCAAGGTTTCACACTTTGATTTGTTATTACAGACAGTGAGCAAAGTGGACGGTAAAGAGATTCATTTGATGCTTTGCCTGTGTACGTCGTTTACTATACTTGGATTAAAACGACGGCCCTGATAAAATGCATTGAATCTTTATGAATGCAAGTCATTTATGCGTACTTTCGTAAGGCACCTCTGAATGTAAACAGGTAATGAAACTGACAACCAAGGTTTCACACTTTGATTTGTTATTACAGACAGTGAGCAAAGTGGACGGTAAAGAGATTCATTTGATGCTTTGCCTGTGTACGTCGTTTACTATACTTGGATTAAAACGACGGCCCTGATAAAATGCATTGAATCTATATGAATGCAAGTCATTTCTGCGTACTTTCGTAAGGCACCTCTGAATGTAAACAGGTAATGAAACTGACAACCAAGGTTTCACACTTTGATTTGTTATTACAGACAGTGAGCAAAGTGGACGGTAAAGAGATTCATTTGATGCTTTGCCTGTGTACGTCGTTTACTATACTTGGATTAAAACGACGGCCCTGATAAAATGCATTGAATCTTTATGAATGCAAGTCATTTATGCGTACTTTCGTAAGGCACCTCTGAATGTAAACAGGTAATGAAACTGACAACCAAGGTTTCACACTTTGATTTGTTATTACAGACAGTGAGCAAAGTGGACGGTAAAGAGATTCATTTGATGCTTTGCCTGTGTACGTCGTTTACTATACTTGGATTAAAACGACGGCCCTGATAAAATGCATTGAATCTATATGAATGCAAGTCATTTCTGCGTACTTTCGTAAGGCACCTCTGAATGTAAACAGGTAATGAAACTGACAACCAAGGTTTCACACTTTGATTTGTTATTACAGACAGTGAGCAAAGTGGACGGTAAAGAGATTCATTTGATGCTTTGCCTGTGTACGTCGTTTACTATACTTGGATTAAAACGACGGCCCTGATAAAATGCATTGAATCTATATGAATGCAAGTCATTTCTGCGTACTTTCGTAAGGCACCTCTGAATGTAAACAGGTAAGGAAACTGACAACCAAGGTTTCACACTTTGATTTGTTATTACAGACAGTGAGCAAAGTGGACGGTAAAGAGATTCATTTGATGCTTTGCCTGTGTACGTCGTTTACTATACTTGGATTAAAACGACGGCCCTGATAAAATGCATTGAATCTATATGAATGCAAGTCATTTCTACGTACTTTCGTAAGGCACCTCTGAATGTAAACAGGTAATGAAACTGACAACCAAGGTTTCACACTTTGATTTGTTATTACAGACAGTGAGCAAAGTGGACGGTAAAGAGATTCATTTGATGCTTTGCCTGTGTACGTCGTTTACTATACTTGGATTAAAACGACGGCCCTGATAAAATGCATTGAATCTATATGAATGCAAGTCATTTCTACGTACTTTCGTAAGGCACCTCTGAATGTAAACAGGTAATGAAACTGACAACCAAGGTTTCACACTTTGATTTGTTATTACAGACAGTGAGCAAAGTGGACGGTAAAGAGATTCATTTGATGCTTTGCCTGTGTACGTCGTTTACTATACTTGGATTAAAACGACGGCCCTGATAAAATGCATTGAATCTATATGAATGCAAGTCATTTCTGCGTACTTTCGTAAGGCACCTCTGAATGTAAACAGGTAATGAAACTGACAACCAAGGTTTCACACTTTGATTTGTTATTACAGACAGTGAGCAAAGTGGGCGGTAAAGAGATTCATTTGATGCTTTGCCTGTGTACGTCGTTTACTATACTTGGATTAAAACGACGGCCCTGATAAAATGCATTGAATCTATATGAATGCAAGTCATTTCTACGTACTTTCGTAAGGCACCTCTGAATGTAAACAGGTAATGAAACTGACAACCAAGGTTTCACACTTTGATTTGTTATTACAGACAGTGAGCAAAGTGGACGGTAAAGAGATTCATTTGATGCTTTGCCTGTGTACGTCGTTTACTATACTTGGATTAAAACGACGGCCCTGATAAAATGCATTGAATCTATATGAATGCAAGTCATTTCTACGTACTTTCGTAAGGCACCTCTGAATGTAAACAGGTAATGAAACTGACAACCAAGGTTTCACACTTTGATTTGTTATTACAGACAGTGAGCAAAGTGGACGGTAAAGAGATTCATTTGATGCTTTGCCTGTGTACGTCGTTTACTATACTTGGATTAAAACGACGGCCCTGATAAAATGCATTGAATCTATATGAATGCAAGTCATTTCTGCGTACTTTCGTAAGGCACCTCTGAATGTAAACAGGTAATGAAACTGACAACCAAGGTTTCACACTTTGATTTGTTATTACAGACAGTGAGCAAAGTGGACGGTTAAGAGATTCATTTGATGCTTTGCCTGTGTATGTCGTTTACTATACTTGGATTAAAACGACGGCCCTGATAAAATGCATTGAATCTATATGAATGCAAGTCATTTCTGCGTACTTTCGTAAGGCACCTCTGAATGTAAACAGGTAATGAAACTGACAATCAAGGTTTCACACTTTGATTTGTTATTACAGACAGTGAGCAAAGTGGACGGTAAAGAGATTCATTTGATGCTTTGCCTGTGTACGTCGTTTACTATACTTGGATTAAAACGACGGCCCTGATAAAATGCATTGAATCTATATGAATGCAAGTCATTTCTGCGTACTTTCGTAAGGCACCTCTGAATGTAAACAGGTAATGAAACTGACAACCTAGGTTTCACACTTTGATTTGTTATTACAGACAGTGAGCAAAGTGGACGGTAAAGAGATTCATTTGATGCTTTGCCTGTGTACGTCGTTTACTATACTTGGATTAAAACGACGGCCCTGATAAAATGCATTGAATCTATATGAATGCAAGTCATTTATGCGTACTTTCGTAAGGCACCTCTGAATGTAAACAGGTAAGGAAACTGACAACCAAGGTTTCACACTTTGACTTGTTATTACAGGCAGTGAGCAAAGTGGACGGTAAAGAGATTCATTAGATCCTTTACCTATGTACATCGTTCACTATACTTGGATCAAAACGACGGTCCTGATAGCATGCATTGAATCTGTATGAATGCAAGTCATGTCTACGTTATTTTGAACGACACCTCCGAATGTAAACAGGTAAGAAAACTGACAACCAAGGTTTCACACTTTGACTTGTTATTACAGGCAGTGAGCAAAGTGGACGGTAAAGAGATTCATTAGATCTTTTACCTAATTACATCGCTCACTATACTTGGAACAAAACGACGGTCCTGATAGCATGCATTGAATCTATATGAATGCAAGTCATTTCTACGTACTTTCGTAAGGCACCTCTGCATGTAAACAGGTAAGGAAACTGACTGACTGTTTTTTTTTATATTCTTGTTCTTCGTGTTCAAGGGTGTGGGCTGAAAAACATCTGGTGTCCCCGTGGCTGGGTTCGCCCTATATTGGTGGGGTGTATCTTGGCCGAGGGGATGCTATTAGATGAGCCCAAACCTTTTGATTATCTGCAATTTATGTGTTTTAGAAGTGTTATTTAAATATAATCTGTACATTCTATGTTGCTATCAATAAACCTATTATTTATTTATTTTATTCATTTTTGCCTGTGTACGTCGTTCACTATACTTGGATTAAAACGACGGCCCTGATAAAATGCATTGAATCTATATGAATGCAAGTCATTTCTACGTACTTTTGTAAGACACCTCCGAATGTAAACAGGTAAGGAAACTGACAACCGAGATTTCACACTCTGACTCATTAGGCAGTCGGCAAAAATATGGCGTTCTCTGTTCTTCCCCAAAGAAACTGTATTGTCACGCTGTTGTACAATGTTTGCATTTAACGAAGACACATTTTAACAAACACAGGCTCTAAACATATAAAAGGGCTGAACAAATTTTATCCAAGTACTCATTTCAGATGTCTTCATTCTGTCTTATTTCATATATTGACTATCCACAAATCGCTCTTATGTTAGCACACAGCTTCACAACATTAATATTTTTCTTATCTTTCTTTTGCCAAGTTTAAGTTTCACTTCCATACATCAAGGTGGGCACCAACATACTATTATGAATTATATATTTTTATAGTACTTAACACTTGCCGCCCTGTGATGGATAGCGAGTGACCAGGACTTATATTTTCATTTCTTATACTTATTTTATATTATTCAACGTTTTAATACATAATAAAATGGTTTTTATAGCTAATTACAAAAAATAACCTAGCAGATTTTTCATAATTGTTATTTAAAACCTACATTTTTCACTGGATGCTTAGCGTCCAGCACCGTGGCTAGCGGATTTTTTTAGCACAGTAAGGCAAGTGTTAATACAATATTATATACAAGTATAGAGAAAAATTAAAAAGAAAACACAGGTGCAATACCCGGCTGGGTGTAATACACATCAGGCTTAAGAAAGAGACTATCGACCATAATCGGCTAACTTCGGGTTTGTAGAGCGTCGTCTCTGTCACACGATGACGGTCATAATGACTAATAAATCACGACGGAATACGTGTGTGAATGACAAAGACGACGCTCTACAAAGCCGAAGTTAGCCGATAATGGCCGACAGTCTCTTTCTTAAGCCCGATGTGTATTACTTACAGCCGGGTACTGTACTTATTTATTTTTTGTGTGTAATAGTTATACAAAATAATATTTAAATGAATTTTACTTAGGTACTATATTTATGTATTGTAATTTATATAAACAAAAATAGAAGACGTAATGAAGGTGTGCAAAAAAATTAAGTGGCAATGGGCCAGACACGTAGCCAGAATGTCAGACTGCCGATGGACATCCGAAATAATCCAATGGTACCCAAGAGGTACAAAGAGGCCCAGAAGAAGACCGAAGGTACGCTGGATAGATGAAATCAGGAAGCATGGGAGCATCACATGGCAGAGCATCAACGAGCAATAAACCGAACTATTTGGAGTCAATTTGGGGAGACCTTCATCCAGCAGTGGATTGACCCAGATTGAGAATAATAATGATTTATACATATAGTACATATCATCATGCAACGATGGCAGCGTGACAGTTAAGGATATTATACAACAGAGACAGTATGTGAATTTGGCATTCTACGCCTGCTTGACGCAACACCTCCTTTAAGATACGATGAAAACAAGAAAATCTAAGCATTCTCCGATGGTCAGATGATGAATAAGTATTAAGATAAGAAAGTTTACCTCCTTGGTCCAGTTGGTAACCCAGCCCGGAGTTTGCCAGGTCAAATCCCGCTGGAACCCAGATTTTTCAAAAAGTATTTCAGTCTAACTTTCACTTAAGGCATGTTTAACACATTTCTGGTTGGTTGGAAAAGATTGCCACATGGAAATAATCCCGCCAGGTTTTATTGTACACAACAAAAGTATTGGGTGTTAACATAAGTTGTGTCCGTTTTTTTTTTTCAAATTTAAAAATGAGCACCAAAAGTAAAACAAAATGGTAAAGGTTATATGTTATTCGAAAGAAAATTTTCTGCTCTACAAGAAATTCTCTTTGCTTTTACGTTACATATAATATTTTATTTGATTACAAGCCTTCAAAATGGAATGTCAAGTAGACGAAAGTGAGCATTTTCGACACCTCCTTCTGATCGCGTTCAATCGAGGGAATAAAGCTACCAAAGCTGCTGCATAATATGGTTTAAGCGGTCTTTATCGAAGTCCACTGGTCGTCCGGAACGCTCCATGTCTTTCAGGTCGAAATTACCGTCTTTGAAATGCAAAAACCATCGACGAGCTGTCCTTTCATTCATATGTTAACATCTTCACCGTACACTTCGCAAATATCGCGAGCAGCATTGGCAGCTTTATTCCCTCGATTGAACGCGAACAGAAGGAGGTGTTGAAAATGCTCACTTTCGTCTACTTGACATTCCATTTTGAAGGCTTGAAATCAAATAAAATAATATTAGGTCCTTACATATGAAATTGGCGTTTTGCCGTACTGGCAACTTTGATCTCAAATATCTTCTCTTTGGTTAGGAATTCCAAATTAAAATTTATACAGCTATTTACTCAAGTATTTGTGTTTCGAAAATTATAATTCATTTGTTTTTTCCTCAATTGTTTTTTTTCTTTGCGTCACTCAGTTTACAAAATGGAAAACTTGAAATATCGCGTTATTTACGAGTACGAGTTCCACCGTGGCACCAGTGCTGCAGAAACGGCTCGAAGGATTAATGATGTGTATGGCGACGGTGCCGCAAAAGAAAACACAGTGCGTTTTTGGTTCCAACGTTTTCGTTCTGGAAATTTCGACCTGCAGAATAAGCCCCGTGGACGGCCGGAGACCAAAGTTGATAATGAAGAATTGAAGGCTATTGTGGAAGCGGATCCATCGCAAACCACGTCCGAGTTAGCTGCAGGCTGCGGTGTTAGTGATAAAACTGTTTTAATCTACTTGAAGCAAATTGGGAAGGTGAAAAAGCTTGAAAGGTGGGTACCTCACGAATTGAGTGAAGCAAATCAACAAACGCGCGTTGACTGCTGCGTTGCATTACTCAACCGGCACAATAATGAAGGGATTTTGAATCGAATCATTACCTGTGATGAAAAGTGGATCCTGTATGATAATCGGAAGCGCTCATCGCAATAGCTGAACCCTGCCGAACCAGCCAAACCATGCCCCAAGCGAAAATTGACTCCAAAAAAGTTACTTGTGAGCGTTTGGTGGACTAGTGCTGGTGTCGTTCACTACAGCTTTCTTAAATCTGGCCAGACGATTACGGCAGATGTCTATTGTCAGCAACTGCAAACCATGATGGAAAAGCTAGCTGCTAAACAACCGAGGCTGGTTAATCGCTCTAGGCCACTGCTGCTTCATGATAACGCTAGACCACACACTGCACAACAGACGGCTACCAAATTAGAAGAGCTTCAATTGGAATGTCTAAGACATCCACCGTACTCTCCGGACCTTGCCCCAACAGATTACTATTTTTTTTTAAATTTGGATAACTTCTTGCAAGGGAAAAAATTCAACTCCGATGGGGCAGTCCAAACCGACTTCAAAGATTTTATTGATTCCCGTCCGAATGGTTTTTTTAGTAAAGGGATCGATGAACTACCTATGAGATGGCAAAAGTGCATAGATAGCAATGGTACATACTTTGATTAAATAAATATATTATATTAAAAAAAAATCAACGTTATGTTCCTCCCAAACAAAACGCCAATTTCATATGTAAGGACCTAATATATGTAACGTAAAAGCAAACAATATATTGTAGAGCAGAAAATTTTCTTTCGAATGACGTATAACCTTTACCATTTCGTTTTACTTTTGGTGTTCATTTTTAAATTTGGAAAAAAAATGGACACAACTTATGTTAACATCCAATATAATACAATAAAATACTCGTATTCAATATTCCAATCCAACGCCCATCTGTATCAGTATTTTGTATTTATTGTGGCACTAAAACGTATAAATTTGAACCGGACAGTATTGCAATGCAATCTGCTAAGATGATAGTCCACAATAATATTTTGGTGTCAACTTTGTAGTATGGAAGTGAAACGTAAACCTGGAAAAAGACTGAAAGAAGCTAAATAAATGCTGTCGAAATGCGTGTTTTGAGACGAATACAGCGACACTATATGACATAATACGGAATGAAGTGATATGGGATGAATGTGAACTTAAGTCTGATGTGTTGAGTAAGATGGAGAAGAGCACGCTGAGATGATTTGGGCATGTGGAACGAATGAATTAAGAAAAAAAACTAACTAAACAGATGTATAGTGCGAATGTGAGTGGAAGGCGTGTGAGAGGAAGACCAAGGATAGTATGATGGGTTCAAGAGAATGACATTCTGTAAGAAGCAAACGTAGGACGTCAGATAAATCGTAGAAGTTGTATGAATGAGGAAGAGGCTAAGGTTATGTATCAAGATAGTAAAATCTGGCACAATTGCCTTTCTGCCTACTCCGACAGGGAAATGACGTGATGGTATGTACGTTCGGCTCATCTAAGGTGACCTCGACAATCGGCCAAGTGCATAAAGGCATTGTTTATTTATTTTTATTAATAAATTATTTATCGGTTATTAATATTCCATATGCACGCTCCTTTATAAGTCAAATATTAAAAACAAACATATTTTTTTATGCGTCAACCTTAAAAAAACATCGATAAAATCAGAAAATGTGCATTGCATAATTTTAGAGGTGATCAATTGCGTATTAAAATTTATATAATCCCAAAGTGCCTTTGTCCTTAAACTAAGTGCGCAATTTAAAATGCTGTACACCTCGTCTCGTTTGAGCCATCATCATATTTAAAGACGATAATAATATGACGGTGTGGCACTAAGTACTAAGATGAACAAAAAAGGTTTTCCGTGTGTTTTTTCCTTATTGTAAAACACTGAATGCATCTCAACGAATCTTATGTAAGTGATTTTAAAAGATAATAATAACAATCGATTCCCATTGCGATGTTTAGTGTCCAACGTCATTCAAATTATATATATATATATACATACTAACATGGCATTTTCCTGTCGGGACAGGTAGAGGAGACAGAACACGAGACCTATCTCGACACATAGTCTTAGCTTGTTCCACATACATAGAACTTCTACGATTTATCTAACTTAACGTTTCCTTCTTTCAAAATACCATTCACTTGTTCCAACCATACGTTTCCTTCTTTCAAAATACCATTCACTTGTTTCAACCATACGTTTCCTTCTTTCAAAATACCATTCACTTGTTCCAACCATACGTTTCCTTCTTTCAAAATACCATTCACTTGTTCCAACCATACGTTTCCTTCTTTCAAAATACCATTCACTTGTTCCAACCATACGTTTCCTTCTTTCAAAATACCATTCACTTGTTCCAACCATACGTTTCCTTTTTTCAAAATACCATTCACTTGTTCCAACCATACGTTTCCTTCTTTCAAAATACCATTCGCTTGTTCCAACCATACGTTTTCTTCTTTCAAAATACCATTCACTTGTTCCAACCATACTTTTCCATACCATCAAACCACATCCCTGTCGGGGTAGGCAAAGTGGAGCGTTAGCCTTAACTTCTTCTACATCTATACACCTTCTCATAAAACTTCTACGTTTCCTTCTTTCAGAATATCATTCCCTTGATCCAATCATATTATCCTTGATATTGTTAGTATTGTCGTAGTCGCTGCTGGGCCTCGTAGTCAAGAATATCTTCGCCAATCCAACTTAAATTCGATTAAGAAGCGAATCTGTATCGTGAAGTTTTTTTTTTAAGTTAGTGAGCTATTGCACACCAGCAAACTCACCGGTCACACCGCTTGTACTGGATCCGATGGCACACCGAAGTGAGACGATTGAAGCACAACGTCATGTTTTTTTTGGAAGAATATATGTATATGACCTGAATCATGGGTAACCTTATACACTCGAATACTATGCAGAAAAAATACCTGTATCATTCGAGGGGAGTAGCACAGCGCGAGGTTCGAACCGACGACCTTCCGCATGGAAGTCCAGTGCGTTACCGCGCAACCATGCACCTCGTTAAGTCTTGTTAGTATATATTTGTTTGGTTAATCTTTCTTTTTCCATTCGTTCCACACGCCCAAACCATCTCAGCTTGCTCTTCTCCATCTTACTCAGCACATCAGCCATCTTACTCAGCACATAAGTTTACATTCATCACAATTAGCAACAGTTCCACGCCATTTGCCTCTATCTACTGCTGTTAGCTCCCAGTTGTGCTGAGCATTAATGTTTTTCTGCGTCTCCTTATATATCTTGCGCTGATCACCATGCTTCCTTCTGCCCACCCTCTTTTTTTTCTTGGGAGTCTATGTGAGGTATGCGAGCCACCTGTCCAGACCAACGTGGACGTCCATTTCTCGAATACGGAAGGATTGAAATTCAATTATACTTTAGGCATATTGCTAGAATAAATGGTGAGAGTCTGAAAAAGCTGGGGATAGTTGAGGGAAGGCGATTAAAAGGAAGGTGTCCCATGAGATGGATGGATCAAATAAAAAAGTTAAAAGGATCCTCTTTAAGCGCTGCATTCAACATGATTCAGGATCGGGAGGAATGAAGACATGTAATACGTCGAGTTTGAGACATAGCCGAGGACCACGATTCTAAGCATCGAGCACACGATGTAGAAGTTTCTTCTGATTGTAACATCAAATAAGTTTTTTCAAGTCCAGCACATGTCTTCACCAATGATTAGTTTGTGAGACTTCTTGAACAGAGAAGACATAACGGTAACAAAATACTTAGAAGTGTTTATTTACGTTGAAGCACTATTGACCATTCTTATAATATTTCCCATTAAAATACGAGTATTAGGGTTATGGTTAAATTTTTACTTTTTTACGTACTTAATTAATTTTTACTTTTTTATTTAATTAATTAATTTTTACTTTTTTATTTACTTAATCAATTTTTACTTTTTTATTTACTTAATCAATTTTTACTTTTTTATTTATTTATTTAATTTGTACTTTTTTATTTACTTAATTGTCTGGTTAGTTGGAAGAGATTGCCACCTGGCAATAAGCCTACCGGATTGTATTGCAATAGAAGTGTTAAATAAATAAAAATAAATAAATGGAGAGGAATCGTCAGAGGCTATCATGGAAGTCACGATGTTCAGTCATGAACTACACGACTATATGAATATTGAATACAGTCATGCAGTACACTTCATGAATATTTTGATGCACAGTTAGATGAATAGTAGTCGTCAGAGGCTATCATGGGAGTCACAATACTCAGTCATGAGCTACACGACACGATGGATGATGTGTAATATAAAAACGTTATAACTGGTTGGTTGGTTAAGACGTTGCCAACGGGCATCAATGAAGTATGAACTAAATTAATATATAAAGAAAATTGATAATGAATCAATGACAAATTCAATATTACAAATAGTTTGCACACGGCTCTCGATTTCGCGATGTGTTGTACATCCTTGTTTCAATGTTGCGGAATCACGTGAAATGAACACACTCGTTTAACAGTGAAGAATGATGATGGGTCTTCAAATCAATAAAAACGCCTACAATGATGCATAGCCATAAAAGCAAGGTGATTCGAGACTCTACCTAGACGAGTAAATATCAGGTTGTCGTATTTTAGTCTTGGCGTATTTTTTAACAAATTCGTAAGATGTTCTTTTCTTAGAAAATTAAATATATGTTTAGTGTTCTTTCGTTGTTTTGCAACGTTAGATATGTTGGTATACTCTTCAGTAAAATAATAATAACTTTTTAAAAATGTTTCTAACCCTAAATTGACAATGGCACGAAAAAGAAAAGACCCTGTTACACTGTTATACAGTTTTAATACAAATTTCGTTATAACGAACTTTTAGGGACCTACGAGTATTAAATAGTTTCGTTATAAAGAAACTGGAAAAAATCATATTTACTCATATGTGTTATACTTTTGTTTATTCGTGCTGAAAAGGATTTGTGAAGTTGCACCTGTTTGATTCCGTCTTTTATACTTTGTTTTCAATTCGTATTTAGTTTTTCAATTGTTTTGTCTTTTGTATTTGTATTTTTTGTGCAGTGCGGACTGTGCACCTGTGGACGGCCCCTTACTGTGTTGTTAACATGTGATTTTGTACGATTTGATACCTGTTTCTTTATGATTGTTTTTGTTGTAATTGTGTATAAATATTTTTTTTTTTTTAAATATTCTATCAAACTTAATGTGTTGAGCACTCACTACTAGATCTTTTATTATTTTTGTTATAAGGCACATTGTACTGTTTTGTTATAAGGTACATTGTACTGTTTTGTTATAAGGCACATTGTACTGTTTTGTTATAAGGTACATTGTACCGTCTTGTTATAAGGTACATTGTACTGTTTTGTTATAAGGTACATTGTACTGTTTTGTTATAAGGTACATTATACTGTTTTGTTATAAGGCACATTGTAAGGTTTTGTTATACGGTACATTGTACCGTCTTGTTATAAGGTGCATTGTACTATTTTGTTATAAGGTACATTGTACCGTATTGTTATAAGGCACATTGTACTGTTTTGTTATAAGGTACATTGTACCGTCTTGTTATAAGGTACATTGTACTGTTTTGTTATAAGGTACATTGTACCGTCTTGTTATAAGGTACATTGAACCGTTTTGTTATAAGGTACATTGTACCGTCTTGTTATAAGGTACATTGAACCGTTTTGTTATAACGTACATTGAACCGTTTTGTTATAAGGTACATTGAACCGTTTTGTTATAAGGTACATTGTACCGTTTTGTTATAAGGTACATTGTACTGTTTTGTTATAAGGTACATTGTACCGTCTTGTTATAAGGTACATTGTACTGTTTTGTTATAAGGTACATTGTACCGTATTGTTATAAGGCACATTGTACTGTTTTGTTATAAGGTACATTGTACCGTATTGTTATAAGGCACATTGTACTGTTTTGTTATAAGGTACATTGTACCGTCTTGTTATAAGGTACATTGAACCGTTTTGTTATAAGGTACATTGAACCGTTTTGTTATAAGGTACATTGTACCGTTTTGTTATAAGGTACATTGTACTGTTTTGTTATAAAGTACATTGTACCGTCCTGTTATAAGGTGCATTGTACTGTTTTGTTATAAGGTACATTGTACCGTATTGTTATAAGGCACATTGTACTGTTTTGTTATAAGGTATATTGTACCGTCTTGTTATAAGGTACATTGTACTGTTTTGTTATAAGGTGCATTGTACCGTTTTGTCATAAGGTACATTGTACCTTTTTGTTATAAGGTACATTGAACCGTTTTGTTATAACGTACATTGAACCGTTTTGTTATAAGGTACATTGTACCGTTTTGTCATAAGGTACATTGTACCATTTTGTTATAAGGTACATTGTACCTTTTTGTTATAAGGTACATTGTACCTTTTTGTTATAAGGTACATTGAACCGTTTTGTTATAACGTACATTGAACCGTTTTGTTATAAGGTACATTGTACCTTTTTGTTATAAGGTACATTGTACCGTTTTGTTATAAGGTACAGTGTACCTTTTTCATTTACTTTTGTGTGGTTGGTTGGAAGAGATTGCCGCCTGGTAATAAGTCCGCCAGATTGTATTTGCAATAAAAGTGTTTCATAAATAAAATAAATAAATAAAGACGACGAAAAACGAGCTCCGTGGCCCTGGTGGTAAGATGCTTGTCAGCTGATCCGGGGTTGCAGGTTCAATCCCTACTGGAACCCAGATTTTTTAAAAATGGGATTCCAATCTGCTTTTCACTTAGGGCCCATTAAAAAAGAACATATTTCTGGTAGGCTGTAAGATATCGCCAAATGGCAATAAGCTCACCAGATTAAAAAAATATATTAAAGAGGGCTTAAGTGATAACCAGACTGGATATTTTTTTAAATCTGGGTTCCAACGGGAATTCAACCCGCGATCTCCAGGCTGGGAAACATCTTAACAACTAAGCCACGGAGGTCGTCCTTTGAGAGACAATGGGTAGTGGTGCAATAAAATTAAGAAAATGTCATACACTTGAAACCGGTAGGGTTATACCGTTATATAAAGTGGAATAAACAGTGTTTGACGAAACAAATTACAATGTCTTTAAACTTCCACAATGTTAATGCCTTAACTATAGATAATATATAAAATATGATGCTTTCTCTCACTAATATAAATCTGTACCCTAGAAGATAAACCACGGGAATCACATCGCAATGAATGTGCAGGAAACAGGTTTTTGTCCAGGTGTAGATTTCAAAACATCATAACTTTTAAACCAGTTGAGATAATTTCGATCTGTAAAGAGCTTTCTTTTTAAAATTATCTATATTTTAATACGGGTTGTATATATTGTCAATTTTATTGAAAAATACAGATAAAATGGACTTAAGTGTATGTGTGTATATAAATATGTTTAGAGGATAAACAACGTAAGTCCATTTTATCTGTATTTTTCGTCGATTGTCCTTACATTTATTATTTCCATATATCTTAATTTGTTTTTTTTAAATAGGTAATAAAAAAAATGCTTGATATAAGTGTATTTTATTGCAATATATGTACGAGTATGTATAGAAATATGTTTAGAGCATAGACAACGTAAGTCCATTTTATCTGTATTTTTCAGCAAGCTTGTGGATTGTATTTACCTTTTTTATTTCCATATCTCATAATTAAGTTTTTTTAAATAGGTTATAAAAAAATGCTTGATGTAAGTGTATTTTATTGAAATATATACTCGTATTATACAGGCGGTGTCGGACACTGTTGAATGATGAACTAAATTAATTTCATTCCCTCCTCTACCGCCTTTGGTTTCGTTTCAAATTACCGCTGTCGTTTCTCCACTCTCTCTCTCCCTGGCTCCATCCCAACTCATTGTCTGCGAAGACTGTTGGGGTCAGCTCTCCTCGTCCTCAGGTTGTATGCTCTTCTGTCCCGGACTACGTCCCCCAGGCCGTGCCTCTGCATCAGGTTATCTCTTTGCACCACCCATGAATTCCTTGGTCTTCCTCTGGTTGTTATTCGAGGAAGATCTGCTGTCGTTTCTCCACTATAGTTCGGAAATTCTAGGATGAGTCCTGTGACATCTCACAAATTTGCCCCAATACAACCTTGTAACGATGTTCAGTAATTTTAATTATTTTATCAACTTTAATATAAGCCCCAATTCTAATATAATAAATAGCAAGTTCTTTAGGTAAATACATCACATAAGATTGTATTGGAACAAATTTGTGAGCTGTCACAGGACTCGTCCTAGAATTTCCGAACTATAGTGTCATCGTGTATTGTTAAATTCAATGTTCACAATTTCCTTAAATAAAAACTTGGCTTGGCTGACAATTTCCTTAAATAAAGGCTGTTGGTAAGACATGGAGTTGGTAAGATTTTTTTCTAAATTAAACATTACTATTTTGTTATTATTCGGATTCTCTCTTGCAAGAATTTTATCATTCCTTTTGAGTTGGTACCTTGAAGTTTCTTCTTTTATGTGCAAAGTGGACGGTAAAGAGATGCATTAGATCCTTTACCTATGTGCATCGTTCATTATACTTAGATAAAAACGACGGCCCTGATAGCGTGCATTTAATCTATATAAATTCAAGTCATGTCTACGTTCTTTTGAACGACACCTCCGAATGTAAACAGGTAAGAAAACTGACAATCAAGGTTTCACACTTTGTCTTGTTATTACAGGCAGTGAGCAAAGTGGACGGTAAAGAGATTCATTAGATCCTTTACCTATGTACATCGTTCACTATACTTAGATCAAAACGACGGTCCTGATAGCATGCATTTAATCTATATAAATGCAAGTCATGTCTACGTTTTTTTGAACGGCACCTCCGAATGTAAACAGGTAATAAAACTGACAACCAAGGTTTCACACTTTGACTTGTTATTACAGGCAGTGAGCAAAGTGGACGGTAAAGAGATTCTTTAGATCATTTACCTATGTACATCGTTCATTATACTTAGATCAAAACGACGGCCCTGATAGCATGCATTTAATCTATATGAATGCAAGTCATGTCTACGTTCTTTTGAACGACACCTCCGAATGTAAACAGGTAATGAAACTGACAACCAAGGTTTCACACTTTGACTTGTTATTACAGGCAGTGAGCAAAGTGGACGGTAAAGAGATTCATTAGATCCTTTACCTATGTACATCGTTCATTATACTTAGATCAAAACGACGGCCCTGATAGCATGCATTTAATCTATATGAATGCAAGTCATGTCTACGTTCTTTTGAACGACACCTCCGAACGTAAACAGGTAATGAAACTGACAACCAAGGTTTCACACTTTGACTTGTTATTACAGGCAGTGAGCAAAGTGGACGGTAAAGAGATTCATTAGATCCTTTACCTATGTACATCGTTCACTATACTTGGATCAAAACGACGGTCCTGATAGCATGCATTGAATCTATATGAATGCAAGTCATGTCTACGTTCTTTTGAACGACACCTCCGAATGTAAACAGGTAAGAAAACTGACAACCAAGGTTTCACACTTTGACTTGTTATTACAGGCAGTGAGCAAAGTGGACGGTAAAGAGATTCATTAGATCCTTTACCTATGTACATCGTTCACTATACTTGGATCAAAACGACGGTCCTGATAGCATGCATTGAATCTGTATGAATGCAAGTCATGTCTACGTTATTTTGAACGACACCTCCGAATGTAAACAGGTAAGAAAACTGAAAACCAAGGTTTCACACTTTGACTTGTTATTACAGGCAGTGAGCAAAGTGGACGGTAAAGAGATTCATTAGATCCTTTACCTATGTACATCGTTCAATATACTTGGATCAAAACGACGGTCCTGATAGCGTGCATTGAATCTGTATGAATGCAAGTCATGTCTACGTTATTTTGAACGACACCTCCGAATGTAAACAGGTAAGAAAACTGAAAACCAAGGTTTCACACTTTGACTTGTTATTACAGGCAGTGAGCAAAGTGGACGGTAAAGAGATTCATTAGATCCTTTACCTATGTACATCGTTCATTATACTTAGATCAAAACGACGGCCCTGATAGCATGCATTTAATCTATATGAATGCAAGTCATGTCTACGTTATTTTGAACGACACCTCCGAATGTAAACAGGTAAGGAAATTGACAACCAAGGTTTCACACTTTGACTTGTTATTACAGGCAGTGATCAAAGTGGACGGTTAAGAGATTAATTTGATGCTTTGCTTGTGTACATCGTTCACTCAAAAAGCCGTTTTTAGTCTTCTTTCTCTTCTGTTAAAATGTTGTCTGAAATTTTCATCCTTAATCTGTCACACGTATCATTACTAGGTAAATGAAAGCCCAGATTGAATTGCGTAGTGAATACATGCCTATAAAGCCATAATTTGGGTGCTTCAGGTGGCCTCATGTTGACTTCTTCTACGAACACGTCAAACGTTTTAGTGATATTTAAATAACTTCCTAAATATTTGCATTGTGTACGATTCTGGCTGTAGTGGAATTCGTCAGCTGGAAATTTGGCAAAATGATTTTTTTATTAAATTTATTGTTTTATCCTTGATTTTATTCGCTGCAGGATGATGACTTCTGTGGTCAAGCTCAACTAAACCTCCAGAGTTTTTTAGTTTTTTTAATGCTGTTTTAGCGAATGTCCTTGAAGGACGCGATGATGATTTTGATTGTTTGGTATTTAAATAAAATACGTCAATTAGCAATGCGGAAGCAGAGAGTGAATGAATCGATGAATAATAAATAGTGATTAATGATGCTTTATTTATCGGTAAGTAGGTATTTATACATTTCAGAATGTGCGCGGGAGTGCGCCCGCAATATATTTTTATCTCACTCCTGTGCGTGCAGAGATGGTCGATTGAAATATTGCAGACGTCGCGAATAATATTGTGGGTAGACAATTTGTTGGCGAAAACGGCGAGACAGCGTGATGCGTTCTCTTTCTAATGTGGAATGTATCGTAAATAGTATTTGCGGGTAAACAATTTCAATGTTTTGGTATGCGACCTTTGGACATATCCGAAGGTCGTTTCGTCGGTCATTGACCGTGCGTGTTGACAATATTCAGGGACGACCGTAGTTCCTACACTGTCATGACAAAAGCATCTTTGATACCTAATGTGCTTAGGAAAAATGGCTTGCAGACTGCAATGTTCTTGTTATCTATTTCAAATGTGTACACATTGGAAGTAGTGCGTCTTCCTTTTTGAGAGGAATTCCTTGGACTTGATCGCTTGCAAGAATTTTGTTTCACGACAAATTGTCGCCTTATAACAATGTTTTTTCGTAGAATTTCTAATATTTTTAATGTGTTTCTGCACGAAACACATGGAGGTCCCATCTTAACTGCTGGCTTCACAGTATTCTTCTGAGATACATACTCCTTTTCAGCACATCTCAAAACAGCGCTCTTATTTTTTCCCACTCTTTAAGAGCAGGCTGACTCCGTCTAATCTTTCTTGACGTATCAAATACAGAGCCTTGCAAATTTGATACAGGAATAAATAAATCTGTTTCTGCATCAAGATACGTATCAAGATCTTCAGTAACTGTTGTTTCTGGTGATTTTTCCACAGGCATGAGACAACCAATTGTTTCATCAAGGATTTAATCAACAGTTTCTTCCCGATGATTGGTTTGTGATGTGAAATGGTTACAATCGTTGGAGCATAAACAACGCATTTTGGACTTCCGTGTTTATGGCACTAACGAAATATTCCGAAAAGATTTTTGCTTTGATGAAAATACATTATCTGGGACTTCAGATGTTTTTTGCATTAACGTAAATTGGACTAAATATTTTTATTACAAATGAAAAATCGTTTATTTAATAAATGAATGACTTCAGTGTTTTATCCACTTATATATACGAGTAGAACAGCTTATTACAATAATTTCTGCATTGTTAACTCCAAAACATCAAAAAGTGGACTCCCGTGGTTTATCCTCTAGGGTACAGAACTTTGATGACGATATTTTCTTTATTTGATAAATTAATTTTTCTAAATCGATCCAATTGTGCTATGAGGGTAGATCCGACGTGCTATGAGGGTAGATTCGACGTGCTATAAAGATAGATCTGACGTGCTATGAGGGTAGATCCGACGTGCTATGAAGATAAATCCGACATGCTATAAAGGTAGATCTGACGTGCTATGAGGGTAGACCCGACATACTATAAAGGTAGATCTGACGTGCTATAAGGGTAGATCCGACGTGCTTTAAAGGTAGATCTGACGTGCCATGAGAGTAGATCTGACGTGCTATGAAGATAGATCCAACATGCTATAAAGATAGATCTGACATGCTTTGAGGGTAGGTCCGACGTGCTATGAAGGTAGACCTGAGGTGCTATGAGGGTAGATTCGACGTGCTGTAGAGGTAGATCTGACGTGCTGTGAGCGACGTGCTGTAAAGGTAGATCTGACGTGCTATGAGGGCAGATCTGACGTGCTATGAAAGTAGATCCGACATGCTATAAAGGTAGATCTGAGGTGATATGAGGGTAGATCCAACGTGCTATGAAGATAGATCCGACATGCTATAAACGTAGCTCTGACGTGCTATGACGGTAGATCCGACGTGCTGTAGAGGTAGATCTGACGTGCTGTGAAGGTAGATCCGACGTGCTATAAAGGTAGATCTGACGTGCTATGAGGGTAGATTCGACGTGCTATGAAGGTAGAACCGACATGCTATAAACGTAGATCTGACGTGCTATGACGGTAGATCCAACGTGCTATAAAGTTAAATCTGACGTGCTATGAGGGTAGTTTGGTATAAAACCAAGTTAAATACCATACATACCATCATTCCACTTCCTGTCGGTATAGGCAGAGATGACAAAGCACCATAATTTGATATCTTGTCACACATCTTAAGACTCTTTTGTATTCTACAATTTCTCTAAATTTCCTTTTTTTTTAAATATAATTAAATTGATCCAACTATACGAGTACTTCCTTCCACAGGTTTAATGCCTTAACTATAAATAATATATAAATAATTGAACAAAGGTTTCAGTGCGGTGAACATTTTCCTTCAGCATAATTCCTCAGAGAATTAATAACGTAAATATGGTGATTTAGTTTTTTTTTGGTACGCTATTTTTGACCCATCACTTGAAGAGTGGTGTGCAACATAATTCTAATGATTCGATGTTCGGGCAGATGTCATATTAATATTACCACATCAGGAGGACGTGGGCAAATTAAAGAAACGAAATGAACTTTTTGTTTGTAGCGATTTTTTACCACGTCTTTATATCTAGTTTTAACAGATTGACCGTTTTTATGGTGCTTTTATTTCCAGTCATTGACCGGTCAAACACATGTCATTAATACATTTATTATTTATTTAGACAAATGACGAATTCACTGCCTTACAGAAATATTTTATAACCTATCAGATAAAAGTTACGTAGATTCGTGGCAAATACGGGGTGAATTTATAAGTTATTTTCAAAAAGAAAAAAAACTCAAAAATATAAACCTTTACGCTATTTCGCTGTTGGAGTAACACACACGACTTCCGTGCGAAAAGTCGTCGGTTCGAACCCCGCGCTGTGCTACTCCCCTTGAATGACACAGGCATTTTATTCCGCCTAGTATTCGGTGGCATAAGAATACCTATGACTTCGGTCATATATATTAAATTTAAAAAAACACGCCGATGTGTTCCGATCGTCTCACTTCGGTGTGCTTGCTGTAGTGCTGTGCGCATGCACACAATAGAGCAATACACGCACAGGCGTCATCCCTCCACAGGATGGACTGACAATCTTACTCTATAGCGAGGGATTGCCTGTATGTATGTAGCACTGCTCAGGTGTTGTTCTGCCTGCTGGTGTGTGCTTGCTGTAGTGCTGTGTGCATGCACACAATAGAGGAATACACGCACAGGCGTCATCCGTCCACAGGATAGACTGACAATCTTACTCTATAGCGAGGGATTGCCTGTATGTATGTAGCACTGCTCAGGTGTTGATCTGCCTGCTGGTGTGTGCTTGCTGTAGTGCTGTGTGCATGCACACTATAGAGCAATACACGCACAGGCGTCATCCCTCCACAGGATGGACTGACAATCTTACTCTATAGCGAGGGATTGCCTGTATGTATGTAGCACTGCTCAGGTGTTGTTCTGCCTGCTGGTGTGTGCTTGCTGTAGTGCTGTGTGCATGCACACAATAGAGCAATACACGCACAGGCGTCATCCCTCCACAGGATGGACTGACAATCTTACTCTATAGCGAGGGATTGCCTGTATGTATGTAGCACTGTTCAGGTGTTGATCTGCCTGCTGGTGTGTGCTTGCTGTAGTGCTGTGTGCATGCAGACAATAGAGGAATACACGCACAGGCGTCATCCATCCACAGGATGGACTGACAATCTTACTCTATAGCGAGGGATTGCCTGTATGTATGTAGCACTGCTCAGGTGTTGTTCTGCCTGCTGGTGTGTGCTTGCTGTAGTGCTGTGTGCATGCACACAATAGAGGAATACACGCACAGGCGTCATCCGTCCACAGGATAGACTGACAATCTTACTCTATAGCGAGGGATTGCCTGTATGTATGTAGCACTGCTCAGGTGTTGATCTGCCTGCTGGTGTGTGCTTGCTGTAGTGCTGTGTGCATGCACACTATAGAGCAATACACGCACAGGCGTCATCCCTCCACAGGATGGACTGACAATCTTACTCTATAGCGAGGGATTGCCTGTATGTATGTAGCACTGCTCAGGTGTTGTTCTGCCTGCTGGTGTGTGCTTGCTGTAGTGCTGTGTGCATGCACACAATAGAGCAATACACGCACAGGCGTCATCCCTCCACAGGATGGACTGACAATCTTACTCTATAGCGAGGGATTGCCTGTATGTATGTAGCACTGCTCAGGTGTTGATCTGCCTGCTGGTGTGTGCTTGCTGTAGTGCTGTGTGCATGCACACTATAGAGCAATACACGCACAGGCGTCATCCCTCCACAGGATGGACTGACAATCTTACTCTATAGCGAGGGATTGCCTGTATGTATGTAGCACTGCTCAGGTGTTGTTCTGCCTGCTGGTGTGTGCTTGCTGTAGTGCTGTGTGCATGCACACAATAGAGCAATACACGCACAGGCG
Source organism: Odontocerum albicorne (assembly GCA_949825065.1). NCBI lineage: Eukaryota > Metazoa > Arthropoda > Insecta > Trichoptera > Odontoceridae > Odontocerum > Odontocerum albicorne. The sequence goes on along the minus strand of OX463866.1, from coordinate 5,755,911 downwards.
TCATCCCTCCACAGGATGGACTGACAATCTTACTCTATAGCGAGGGATTGCCTGTATGTATGTAGCACTGCTCAGGTGTTGATCTGCCTGCTGGTGTGTGCTTGCTGTAGTGCTGTGTGCATGCAGACAATAGAGCAATACACGCACAGGCGTCATCCATCCACAGGATGGACTGACAATCTTACTCTATAGCGAGGGATTGCCTGTATGTATGTAGCACTGCTCAGGTGTTGTTCTGCCTGCTGGTGTGTGCTTGCTGTAGTGCTGTGTGCATGCACACAATAGAGGAATACACGCACAGGCGTCATCCGTCCACAGGATAGACTGACAATCTTACTCTATAGCGAGGGATTGCCTGTATGTATGTAGCACTGCTCAGGTGTTGATCTGCCTGCTGGTGTGTGCTTGCTGTAGTGCTGTGTGCATGCACACTATAGAGCAATACACGCACAGGCGTCATCCCTCCACAGGATGGACTGACAATCTTACTCTATAGCGAGGGATTGCCTGTATGTATGTAGCACTGCTCAGGTGTTGTTCTGCCTGCTGGTGTGTGCTTGCTGTAGTGCTGTGTGCATGCACACAATAGAGCAATACACGCACAGGCGTCATCCCTCCACAGGATGGACTGACAATCTTACTCTATAGCGAGGGATTGCCTGTATGTATGTAGCACTGCTCAGGTGTTGATCTGCCTGCTGGTGTGTGCTTGCTGTAGTGCTGTGTGCATGCAGACAATAGAGCAATACACGCACAGGCGTCATCCATCCACAGGATGGACTGACAATCTTACTCTATAGCGAGGGATTGCCTGTATGTATGTAGCACTGCTCAGGTGTTGTTCTGCCTGCTGGTGTGTGCTTGCTGTAGTGCTGTGCGCATGCACACAATAGAGCAATACACGCACAGGCGTCATCCCTCCACAGGATAGACTGACAATCTTACTCTATAGCGAGGGATTGCCTGTATGTATGTAGCACTGCTCAGGTGTTGATCTGCCTGCTGGTGTGTGCTTGCTGTAGTGCTGTGTGCATGCAGACAATAGAGCAATACACGCACAGGCGTCATCCATCCACAGGATGGACTGACAATCTTACTCTATAGCGAGGGATTGCCTGTATGTATGTAGCACTGCTCAGGTGTTGTTCTGCCTGCTGGTGTGTGCTTGCTGTAGTGCTGTGCGCATGCACACAATAGAGCAATACACGCACAGGCGTCATCCCTCCACAGGATAGACTGACAATCTTACTCTATAGCGAGGGATTGCCTGTATGTATGTAGCACTGCTCAGGTGTTGATCTGCCTGCTGGTGTGTGCTTGCTGTAGTGCTGTGTGCATGCAGACAATAGAGCAATACACGCACAGGCGTCATCCATCCACAGGATGGACTGACAATCTTACTCTATAGCGAGGGTTTGCCTGTATGTATGTAGCACTGCTCAGGTGTTGTTCTGCCTGCTGGTGTGTGCTTGCTGTAGTGCTGTGTGCATGCACACAATAGAGCAATACACGCACAGGCGTCATCCCTCCACAGGATAGACTGACAATCTTACTCTATAGCGAGGGATTGCCTGTATGTATGTAGCACTGCTCAGGTGTTGATCTGCCTGCTGGTGTGTGCTTGCTGTAGTGCTGTGTGCATGCAGACAATAGAGCAATATACGCACAGGCGTCATCCATCCACAGGATGGACTGACAATCTTACTCTATAGCGAGGGATTGCCTGTATGTATGTAGCACTGCTCAGGTGTTGTTCTGCCTGCTGGTGTGTGCTTGCTGTAGTGCTGTGCGCATGCACACAATAGAGCAATACACGCACAGGCGTCATCCCTCCACAGGATGGACTGACAATCTTACTCTATAGCGAGGGATTGCCTGTATGTATGTAGCACTGCTCAGGTGTTGTTCTGCCTGCTGGTGTGTGCTTGCTGTAGTGCTGTGCGCATGCACACAATAGAGCAATACACGCACAGGCGTCATCCATCCACAGGATGGACTGACAATCTTACTCTATAGCGAGGGATTGCCTGTATGTATGTAGCACTGCTCAGGTGTTGTTCTGCCTGCTGGTGTGTGCTTGCTGTAGTGCTGTGTACATGCACACAATAGAGCAATACACGCACAGGCGTCATCCAACCACAGGAGGACTGACAATCTTACTCTATAGCGAGGGATTGTCTGTATGTATGTAGCACTGCTCAGGTGTTGATCTGCCTGCTGGTGTGTGTTTGCTGTAGTGCTGTAGAGCTGTGACGAGACCATCAACAGAGAAGCAAAAACAAGGTATTGCGCTGGAATAGTACCAGCGCTCTCCAATGAATTGGCGACATTATTTTCCACTGCAGACGTCATCCGTTTCATTACCAATAAATATATTAGCTTGAATTACCAAACCGAATCAATTGAATGATAAAATATTCAAATAACGTGGCACTATTTGTCACGTTGTCAAAAGAAAATATTATCGTTTATTACATAAGAATTTGTTCCTCACAATTTAATCAGTTCGTGAATAAGTTAATTGTTTCATGAATAAGTCAATTGGTTCATGAAAAATACAATCGGTTTATGAGAATTTCAATTGGTTCATCTAAAATCCAATTGGTTTATTTAAAATTCATTAAAAATTTAATTGGTCCATGAAAAATACGATGAGTGTGTGGAAAATTCTATAAGTTCGTAAAAAAATCAAATGGTTCATTAAAAGTTCTATTAATTCATTAAAAATTCAATTGGTTCATTAAAAATTCAATTGGCTCATGAAAATTTCAATGAATGTATGAAAAATACGATCAGTGTATGGAAAATTCTATGAGAATTTCAATTGGTTCATCAAAAATTCAATTGGTTTATTTAAAATTCTATTGATTCATTAAAAATTTATTGGTTCATTCAAAATTCAATTGCTTCATGAAAAATACGGTCAGTGTGTGTAAAATTCAATAAGTTCGTAAAAAAATTAAATGGTTTATAAAAAAATGTATTTATTCATTAAAAAATCAATTAGTTCATCAAAAATTCAATTGGTTCATCAACAATTCATTTGGCTCATCAAAAATATATTTGGCTCATCAAAAGTTCATTTGGCTCATCGAAAATATATTTGGCTCATCAAAAATTCATTTGGTTCATCAAAAATTCAATGAATGTATGAAAAATACGATCAGTGCATGGAAAATTCTATTGGTTCATAAAAAAACACAAATGAGTTATTAAAAAATCTATTCGTCCATTAAAAATTTAATCGGTTCAAGTCAAATTTTATTGATTCATGAAAACTATTATCAGTGTATAGAAAATTCTATAAGTTCATCAAAAAATCCAACGGGTTATTAAAAATTCTACTGGTTCATGAAAAATTCAATTGATCTATGAAAAATTTGATCAGTGTAGAAAATTCTATTGGTTCATGAAAAAATCCAACGGGTTATTAAAAATTTTACTGGTTCATGAAAAATTCAATCGATCTATGAAAAAATTGATCAGTGTATAGAAAATTCTATAAGTTCATCAAAATATCCAACGGGTTATTAAAAATTTTACTGGTTCATGAAAAATTCAATCGATCTATGAAAAAATTGATCAGTGTATAGAAAATTCTATAAGTTCATCAAAAAATCCAACGGGTTATTAAAAATTCTACTGGTTCATGAAAAATTCAATTGATTTATGAAAAATTTGATCAGTGTAGAAAATTCTATTGGTTCATGAAAAAATCCAACGGGTTATTAAAAATTCTACTGGTTCATGAAAAATTCAATCGATCTATGAAAAAATTGATCAGTGTATAGAAAATTATATAAGTTCATTAAAAAATTCAACGGGTTATTAAAAATTCTACTGGTTCATGAAAAAATCAACTGATCTATGAAACATTTGATCAGTGTATAGAAAATTCTATTGGTTCATGAAAAAATCCATGGATTATTAAAAAATCTATTGGATCATTAAAAAAATTATTGGTTCAATAAAAATTCTATTGATTTATTAAAAATTCAATTAGTTCTTTAACAATTCAATTGGTTTACGAAAAAGTCGACAAAAATTCTATTGGTTCATAAATAAATCAATTTGTTCATGAATAAATCTATTAATTTATAATTCGTTCATAATTCTTCATTTACGCTTTCTATGTTAAATTATGTCAACATATTTCTCATTGAAAGTTCTAAATTATATGACATTTACAGGAATATTAAAAAATGTTACAAAATGTTAATCAATTTGACGTGTACAGGCTGTCCCAAAAAATATGTATTATACAAACTTTGAATGATTATAAATTCAATATTTATTAAGTTTTCCCTTCCTGTGCTAAAAAAAATCCGTCCGTTCCGGTGCTGTGTATTCAATACACTTGTAAAAATGAGCGATTTAAAATCGGAAAAATAAGAATATTCATAGCCAATCCCTTTAATTAATTCAATTTGAAGTCAATAGTGATAATAATTGAAATTTAATTGCTGAAAAGATGAAAAAACATCGGCCGACGTTCACAAAATGGGCGAAGCGACCACCTCAAATGGATGCCCGAGAACTACTGAAGCGAGCGAATTGAGATTCTATTTCTTACGTTCCCATATACCGAAGTAGAGTGAGAGTGAAACATGAATAGCGTCAGTTCCTCACCCAAAGCGTTTTTTTAGAATGAATATACCTACGTCACACACTGGCACACGTTTGATTGTATTGGTGAATTTATTCTCGATTTTCACAAAATATCTCTGATGTGGCCGATAAGTGCTAATTATTATTAATATTATTTTTCCATTCAATGCGTAAATGTATTACGGAGGAATACCTAAAATCTGAACCCAGTATTTATAATATTTATAGAGATATTAAAGTTTTTAGAAGCAATGTGTATTAGTTACACATCACAGGGAAGGAAGGGTTAATGTACTCGTATGTCTAAGATTAAATTTCAAAGTTAAAGAAGACAGACGTAGATTTTCTTAAGTTATTGTAAGTTGTCAAATTGATGGCCGTTCTAGTCCATGCACTACTGATAACATGGAATCGCAAACATTACGAATAATTTGTTTTGGTATTTGGGCGCATTCTCTTTCAATGGCTGCTTTCAATTAATTTACTGTTACTGGTTTTGTACTATAAACGTTATATTTAACGAGTTTCCATAAAAAAAGTTCACTGACTTGAGGTCTGGGAAGCACAGGGAGTATTCAATGATACATCTACGTTTAATCTACCTATTTAGCAAATTTTTATCAAGCCTTCAATTCACGATGGTAGTAATGAGGTGCGGCGCCATCTTGCTCGAAATAAAAATCTTCGTCATATTCAACTCCTCACAAATGCGTGGTGTGAAAAATTCAAGTAAATAGCATGGTGTAAAATTGTGTATACATTATTTTGGGACACCCTACGTCCTTGACCTAGTTGATAAAACTCCTGTCTTTCGACCCGGAGGCTAGAGGTTCAATTCCCGCTGGAACCCATATTTTTTTTTTTAATTTCAGTGTTTTCACTTAAGGCCTCATAAACATTTTTTCTGGTTGGTTGGAAGAGATTACCATTTGGCAATATTTCCACGAGGTTGTGCTGTACACAAAGAAAGAGTTATACCATACATGATTCAGCAAAAATGTTATACTGATATAGCTGCCAGATGTGATTAGTTTAATAATTGTGGGTTCACGTCCAGAGTTAGAGCGCCCTTGAGGAGAGCTTGCTCTCTGAACGCCCTAGAGGAGAGCTTGCTCTCTAAACGCCCTAGAGGAGAGCTTGCTCTTTAAACTCCCTAGAGGAGAGTTTGCTCTCTGAACGCCCTAGAGGAGAGCTTGCTCTTTAAACGCCCTAGAGGAGAGCTTATTCTTTAAACTCCCTAGAGGAGAGTTTGCTCTCTAAACGCCCTAGAAGAGAGTTTGCTCTCTTAACGCCCTAGAGGAGAGCTTGCTCTTTGAATGGCACTATATATTGTAAAATTGTTCTTTGAATTAAATTTGAACATACTTTTGATATTTTTTTATATGTCGAATAAGGATACTTCAGTATTTTATGTGTGAAAATATTAAACAATGTAAAAAATGTATTTCATAGTTCGAACCCGTCTTAAAAAATATAAATTTCATACAGAATGTCGCCATGTTTTCTCGATAAAAATTTCAATAAAACAAAGAAAAAACTAGTATAAATATAAAATACATGTAACTTTTTTGTATTATCTTTTTAACATGAAAAACTTGTAAAATATAAGGTAAAATACCAATAATAATTGGCAAAATAATCTTAAATTGCAGTAGAACCTCAATTATTTCAACTAAAAACTTTTGAATTATGAAGTAAAATAACAATAATAATAGGCAAAATACCTTTAAATTGCAGTAGAATCTCAATTATCTGGATTAAAAACTTTTGAAATATGAATAAAAATAATAATAGGCAAAATAGCCTTAAATTGCAGTAGAATCTCAATTATATGGACTAAAAACTTTTGAAATATGAAGTAAAATACCAATAATAATTGGCAAAATAATCTTAAATTGCAGTAGAATCTCAATTATCTGGACTAAAAACTTTTGAAATATGAAGTTAAATACCAATAATGATTGTCAAAATAACCTTAAATTGCAGTAGAACCTCAATTATCTGGACTAAAACTTATAAAATATGAAGTAAAATACCAATAATAATTGGCAAAATAATCTTAAATTGCAGTAGAATCTCAATTATCTGGACTAAAAACTTTTGAAATATGAAGTTAAATACCAATAATGATTGTCAAAATAACCTTAAATTGCAGTAGAACCTCAATTATCTGGACTAAAACTTATAAAATATGAAGTAAAATACCAATAATAATCGGCAAAATAACCTTAAATTGCAGTAGAACCTCAATTATCTGAACTAAAAACTTTTGAAATATGAAGTAAAATACCAATAATAATTGGCAAAATAACCTTTAATTGCAGTAGAACTTCAATTATCTAGACTAAAAATTTTTGAAATATGAAGTAAAATACCAATAATATTTAGCAAAATAACCTTTAATTGCAGTAGAACCTCAATTATCTGGACTAAAAACTTTGGAAATATGAAGTTAAATACCAATAATGATTGTCAAAATAACCTAAAATTGCAGTAGAACCTCAATTATCTGGACTAAAACTTATAAAATATGAAGTAAAATACCAATAATAATCGGCAAAATAACCTTAAATTGCAGTAGAACCTCAATTATCTGAACTAAAAACTTTTGAAATATGAAGTAAAATACCAATAATAATTGGCAATAGGCCTTAATTGCAGTAGAAACTCAATTATCTGGACAAAATGACGATTTAAGTGGTACGGATAACAAAAAAATATTTCTAGTGAATTGTTTATATTCACCTGACGAAGAAGACGGTGGTCTTCGAAACTAGTTGTGAACCTAAATTAAACCTGTGGTGAATACAAAAATATAAAATAAGTTTTTTGTTTTATTTTACTTATTTTTTCCTTTTATGTAACAAAAAAATATTTTATCCAAATTTTTAACAAACGTCCCCATTTTGAAAATTACAAAGCATGGACCTAAACTGTTATAATAAAATCTATGGTTTACATTATACCAAACACCACCAATTTACTAGCGTTAATCAATACTAACGCTAGTAAGTTAGCCATGTTTCCCCGCATTCACACCAACACGAAAATATGTGGAACCGGAGCTTCCCAATGTAATTGCCATGATGTGAAACTAGCATTTAACAGTTGTAGCTGTCAAACATTGAGAAAGCTTGTTCACATACTCATCTTGCGTAGCAAAATTTATCCATCATTTCAATTCTCAAAATATTTAAACTCTATAAAAACTTAATTTGGATTAACCGTGTTTTTCAATTATCCATGCTCAAGTAGTATCTTTCCATTACCATGGATAATCGGCACTCTACTGTATCTCAAGATGTTAAGATAAAAAATTAAAATAGAAACTAGAAAAAAGAGTTGAATACAATGAACAAACAACGAACCCAGCATCTATTCAAACTAAGATAATAGTGGATTGACAGATGCTTAATGTGTTTTTTCATAAATATAAAAAATGTGTCGGAAATATAATATTAAAAAAAGCTCAATTATTTTTGAAATTTCAAGTAAATTATTAAAATTGTCGCGTTTTTCATTAATCAAATGTCACCATAAATCAAACGTCACAGCGTAACTCCTTGATTTTTTTTATTTCTTTCTTTTCGTTAACTTTGTTTATCTCAAACTTTTCCAGATCTCTGAATTAATTATGTTGAAGTTTCGATGTGTATTTTTTTTTTTTCGGTGTAATGGAGTGAATTAATTATACGTACGTATATTTTTGTTACTGAGCAGACTGAGATGAGCCGGACATGTGCAGAGAATGCCGTCATCGCGAGCACCCAAAAGAATCCTGGAAATCCTGAACCCGGGTGGGAGAAGGAGAGTGGGCAGGCCGAGGCTGCGATGGGAGGACGAAGTTGAGAGGGACGCAACCCGGCTGCTGCAGGCGTAGTATTGGAGGGTCGTGGGGGAAGACAGGAGGAGTTGGAGGTATAGATTGACGGAGGCCAAAGCTCGATATGGGCTGTAAGACCATCGAAAGAAAGAATATTTTTGTTACTATTTTCATATAGAATATTTTTCTTTCTTTTGTATACTAGGGGCTTTGTTTACTTGAGCCTTGACCTGTCTCGAGTTTGTATTTTATGTGTGGTAGGTGGAATATATGTGCATATTGTAATTTGATATATTTTTGTATATGATTCATATAAATATTTGTATTTATATTCATGCGCACTCAATTCCTAAAGTTGCTCCAATCTTACATTATTTACCCATATATTGAGGCTTTTCTTTTCTTTTTTTTTTCTCGCTCTTGCTGACAGTTAACCTGAGGTGGTATATGTGGGTTTACTTTTTATTTTGTTTTCTGCCATACGTTTTTGTTTTTTTCTTTTTTTTCTATTTATTATTTAATCTAAATATGCGGGGGTGTGGGATGGAAGCCCCCTGATGCCCTTGCGGTCGGGCTCGCCCTACATTGGTGGGGTGTATCTCGGCCGGGGGGATGTTTGTGGGATGAGCCCGGACCTTTTAGTGTCTTCTCTCTTGAATGTATTTTTTTTTGTCATCTATTTATTTTCTGTGTTTATTTTTTTTATATATTCTTGTTCTACGTGTTCAAGGGTGTGGGCTGAAAAACATCTGGTGTCCCCGTGGCTGGGTTCGCCCTATATTGGTGGGGTGTATCTTGGCCGAGGGGATGCTATTAGATGAGCCCAGACCTTTTGATAGCTTCTGTATTTAATGTATTATCTGCAATTTATGTGTTTTAGAAGTGTTATTTAAATATAATCTGTACATACTATGTTGCTATCAATAAACCTATTATTTATTTATTTATTTATATCGTATTTACTTTTCCTTACATGCTTTTCTATCAGCATTCTTCGGATTTTTGCAGCATATATAAATTTCAATACAGTCCGGTTTGAATATACACATATATGTTTTAGTGCCCTATCCCTATCCCTAAATAGGACTTTATTTCCTATCCCTAAATGCTGTTCGATATCCCTCTTAAACTCTTTCATTATCTGAAGAAGTACTACTCAAATAGTAGAGTTCCTCAACTTGCTGCAATCTTTCACTATTCACCCTACATTTACTTTTCCTTTTCATACTTTTCTATCACCATTACTTTAGATTTCGCAGCATTCATTCTCAAATCTTTCTCTTCGCATCTCTCATAAAATTCACTTATCAAACTCTGCAATTCATCTTTAATCTCCGCCAACACCACCATACCAGCAGTGTACATTAATCCACATACATTCCCATTCAACATTTATATACCACCCATTGTCCTTTATATGTTAGTTCCTTAACACGTTCACTGCGTCGAACACGGCTCCCGTGTCCATACAAAATAGCCTTGAATGTTGAGTGCACTCATAAATGTCTCCCGATAAGGATTCGTCGCCGGTTTCATGTGTTTTGAAGACACGAAGGAATACACTTGTATATGATGTTTCAATAGAAAGTAGAATTTGATTTTTAACAAAGTTATGGGTTTTCAAAAATTTGCGAATTTTCAGCATCTCTGTATGACATTTTATACGCAGTGAACGTGTTAACACATGAATCTACGTATAAATATTTAACAACCAGGGTGACATAACACATCCTTGCTGTACCCCTTTTGAAATGTTAAACCATTCAGTTGAGGCACTATTCACTCTAATGTATGGTATGCTTTACTTTCGGCAAAAAAATGTATAATAGTGTATTACTTTTAGATTTAAATTAGCTGTAACAGTTTTTCTCCTTTAAAGTAGATTTAACAACACTGGTAAAAAGTAGTAATGTTTTACGGCTAAAATTGCACCAAAGTGTTCTGCTTGTAGTGTGTTTCTTAATAATAATTCACTTTAAATAGAATGAAAGTAGCTTTACTTTTCATTATGCTACTTAATTAAAAATGTTTTTTGCCCACGGGTCACACGAAAAAATTAGAATAAAGTAGTGCGTAGACACGCGACAGCAGAGGTTAAATATATGAGGAAATAGATTGGTAAGGAACCAGGCACTTGGAAACTGTCTCTTAACAATTATATTGTGTCTGGCTCCAATCTCAAGCAAAAACTTAGGCAGAGTTGTTACATCAAATATCGTGGGTTCATTTCTATCTCTTTATATTAAATTAATTGTTTATATTTATTTTTAATAAACTCTCTTCTGCTGAACTTGGTATATGCCAAACCTAACGCAATTAGGTTTTATAAAACAAAATATATTCATAAATACCATCTCCCTATCGGGGTAACCGAGTTTCAAGTTTTAGTATTTAATTTGGTTTAACCAATATATGTAAGCATTATAAGGCAATCTCCATGGATCTTCCTCGAATAACAAACAGAAAAAGACCAAAGAATTCATGGGTGGTGCACAAAGATAACCTGATGCAGAGGCACGGCCTGGGGGACGTGGTCCGGGACAGAAGAGCATACAACCTGAGGACGAGGAAAGCTGACCCCAACAGTCTTCGCAGACAGTGAGTTGGGATGGAGCCAGGGAGAAGATGATGTTAGCATTATAATTTAATTTTTTTAAATTCCTTTTGTAACACAATGTTCAATATCTTGTTCCACCTGTTCGTCATATGCCAACTAGAACAGCACTAATAATAAAAAAATGCTGATCTCGTTTAAAAGATACAGTCGTCTCTCGGTACCTAAAATACCCAAAAGCTGGGCATATTTATATACCTACATATGTTACATCAAACCCAATCTCAAATACATCAAACCCAATGTCCTCAGTGAGATACAGGTAAAAGCCTAGTTACTGGGGACACAACAAATGAAAGGCAACAAACCCAGATCCATTAAAATTGTTTGTCCGAATTAAATTACCTGTTGTTTTTTCACAAATTGTGTATATTTCTTGGCATGAGTAAAATAAATTAAAATAAATAAAATAAAAATCTGTTAGTATTGGAAATATATTGGGCACAATTTCATTGAAACAGCTAAAAGCTGGGCATGTTTACATCAAATCCAATCTGTCAGTATTGGAAATATATTGGCACCATTTCATTGAAACAGCCAAAAGCTGGGAATATTTGCATCAAACCCAATCTGTCAGTATTGGAAATATATTGGAACCATTTCATTGAAACAACCAAAAGCTGGGCATAAATATGCCCAGCTTTTGGTTGTTTCAATGAAATGGTTTGGTTGTTTCAATGAAGATGTAAATACATCAAACCCAATCTGTCAGTATTGGAAATATATTGGCACCATCTCATTGAAACAGCTAAAAGCTGGGCATATTTACATCAAACCCAATCTGTCTGTATTGGCAATATTTTGCACAATTTCATTGAAACAGCCAAAAGCTGGGCATATTTACATCAAACCCAATCAGTCAGTATTGCAAATATATTGTATAATTTCATTGTAACAGCGAAAAGCTGAACATATTTACATCAAACCCAATTTGTCAGTATTGGCAATATGTTGCATAATTTCATTGAAACAGCCAAAAGCTGGGCATATTTACATCAATATATCAATAGATCTGTCCAATATCTACCTATACTGTCGTAATGGTATATAAATATAATTTTGATTGTCCCAGAGCCACAGTCCAACAAATATAAAGTCAACAAACTCACTTGTGATACACATTTGAATTATCTCTTCACAATTACAAGTATTTACACAAATTCACTGTTATAATCTAAAACAATTCCACAAAACACTAGAACTGTAAGATGATGGGGATAATTTCAAATTCTCTTTGAATCTAACAAACTATTGTTTATTCGGAGGGGAACTAAAATGACAGGCGACAATAATTACATTTATTGTGGCACATTAATCATAGAAACCACACCTATACTTTTTCATTACTGTTTTCCATACATACAATACTGCCCTGACACATCAACTGACAACTGAATGTCAAAATTATAAAATCTTCACTAGCGACTATTATTTATTCAATACGACAGGATAAAAAGAATTTTGTAATTGAATTGTTACTAATAACGTGTCTCATTTTATTTGTAAAAGTGAAAACAATGCCATTGAGATGCCATCAGCCTGAGAATAGATGACTCGCCATCCTTCACGGTCCCGAAGCACCTGCTCGCAGTCCTCAGACACCCCGCACAAAGTCAGCGACTCTCGCAGACTGTCCTTATAACGCTTTCTCTGCCGACCAACTCTTCGCTCACCCACTACTTCCCCGTACAAGACGCGTTTTTGGGAGTCTATAAGTTTACAGTTGGAACATTGGAGGACCGAGACATTTGTGACATGATCACTTCAGCGGATCCAAAGAATTCGACGAAGGAAACACTGGTGGAACATTTCAAGACTTTGAATGCGTCTTCTATAAGGAACCCAAGTCCCACACCCATAGAGAAGTGTGGAGTGTACGTTAATAAAACAGTGGTGAATAGAAATAAATAGTTTTTAATTTATTTAAAAAAAAAAACAGTTTACATGATACCACAGAGTGAACAAAATATATTTTTTAAGATTCAATTTCTAAATCAAACGAGGCTGACCTTTTTTAATTTATTTTTTTAATGCGTACCATCGAAAATCAAAACCAAAAACCCATTTGTCCGTACATTCGTCATTTCACTAGTCTGCTTTAAAAGTTCAGTTCTAAAAATTCTAAATTGGCTGAAGTGTTGCAAACGGGTTGATTTCAAACATTATCTTGATTGTATTCAAGTCCCTTAATGAGATGTTTCCATTGTATGTTTCGAATGTGTCTGAGAGATGTTCTTTCGGAGAGGAGTAGAACTTTGAAGTCGTTCTTTTTTCCATTGAACAAATTGATTTTACTTGTATTATGATGAAGCTTTTGCCATTGTTGGTCCTGAGAGAAGTAGAACTATTTTGTCTTCATTGAATAAATTGAGTGTTTGAAATCAATCTGTTAGAACGTGTTATATAGAGTGGCGCAGAAGAAACGCATGTTTTTTGAATGGCTAGTATTTTACAAAGAGAGGAAACGCATGGTTTTTGAATGGTTAGTATTTTACAAAGAGAGGAAACGCATGTTTTTCATTTAAGCGTAACATTGTTTATTTTCAAGATAATTTTTTGACTAATACAGGTAAATGAAGTAATAATATTGCACCTTAAATTAATTGTGAAAAATAATGTCAGGCAACAACTAAATCGAACAATTGTTTTTCTCTAAACTGAAGTTTTAATTCCTAATTTTCATTATACTGACTTTCTAAGGTATTGTATGATTTGTATGTATCTTTAAATAGGCCAAGATCCACTATGACTTAATACTAATTACGAACATTTAATTAAAATCGATTTTCGAAAATCCAATTATCGAATACCCCATCCCTAGCCAATGCAGACTAACGTAGCGACTTTTGACAAACGTCACCAAATATTATTTGATTTTAACAAACTGCCACATTTTTGCTAATTTGCGACAAAATGTATTAATTTGTCATTATTGTTAGTTTTATGTAATGTATTTACCTAAATAACTTGCTATTTATTAGAATCGAGGCTTATATTAAAGTTGATAAAATAATTAAAATTACTGAACATCGTTACAAGGTTGTATTGGGGCAAATTTGTGAGCTGTCATACGACTCATCCTAGATTTTCCGAACTATAGGATATGTCGCCTAACTCGCAGCATAGCTCTAAGCATCAAGCGAGGCTCCTACCTGTGTGGCCGAGGCCTAAGGGTGTCAACATATGTATAAAAAAAAACAGCAGTTCCGTTACTTAAGTCAAAATTTATTTGAAAATTTAACATCAACTTAAAAAATATACAACTTAAATAAAATTTATTACAGAAACTATTTACATAGCTTGCAATAAAAAGTTATTAAATAAACTCACTTGAAAAATAAATTAACACATATTTTATATATTACTAACTAAATAATGCACAATATATTATATTTAAAATTATAACTTTATATTTTGAGATTCTTGTATTATAATTATAAGTTAAAATAGTCTAAACTTGATTTGAATATTGTATTTAATTTTTTTAAATATCTATACAATGGACCAATCCTTAATTTTTTAAATCGGGCACCCCAATATTTAAATCAGGCACCCCAATATTTAAATCAGGCACCCCAATATTTTTCCTTTATGTAAGTAAATAAAACCTTTTTATATGTTTTACTTACATTCATAGATACCATCACACTATTATTACCCTATTCAGGTAGGCAGATAAGAAAAAGTGCCAGACTTTCCTATCGCAGCACACATCCTTATCATCATCCACATTGGACCTTCTCATATAATTCCTACGATTTCTCGGACTTTTTACATTTCCTTCTTTCAACTTTTTCGTTCACTTGATCCAATCATACTTTCTTTGGTCTTCCTCTCACATGCCTTCCACTCACATTTGCACTATATATTTGTTTTGTTAGTCTTTCTTCTTTTATTCGTTCTACACGCCCAAACCATCACAGCGTACTCTTCTTGGTGTTACTCAACACATCAGCCTTAAGTTCACATTATCCCTAATCGCTTCATTCCATATTCTGTCATACAATGTCTCTCCATGTATTCTTCTCAATGCACGCATTTCTACAGCATTTATTCGGTTCATATCAGTCATTTTTTTGGTCTATATTTTGCTTCCATACATCAAAATTCGCACCAAAATACTATTATTTTTATGTTTTGATTTACACTAGAAATCGCTTAACACGAAATCATGTGGACAAAAATATTTTTTTGTGTTAAAAAAAGTGTACAAAAATTTTGAATTAGAAATAAACATATAGGTCTTTGTAAACACATCAGCTTTTTGCATTAACTGAGGTCTTTGTAAACTCATTAGCTTTTATTATTAACAGAGGTCTTTGTAAACACATCAGCTTTCTTTATTGACAGAGGTCTTTGTAAACACATCAGCTTTTTCCATTAACAGAGGTCTTTGTAAAAAATTATCTTTTTCCATTAACAAAGGTCTATGTAAACATGTCAGCTTTTTCTACATACTCGTATATTAACAAAGGTTTTGTCAAAATTTTCGACGACATTTTGGCATAATTGCGGTTCTAACTCACCTATAACGTGAATAATTTCGTCCTTCAGCTCAGGAATTGATCGGGGGTCATTCTTATAGACCTGGCTTTTCACATAACCTCTGAGAAAATAGTCCAACGGTGTCAGATCACATGATCTTGGTGGGCAATTAACATCACCGTTTCCGTGATTATAATACAAAAAATAATTCAACAATTGGAACGCGTTGTTGTATTATATACAACTCTATATTTGTAAATGTCATACATTACACTTCTCAAATGTCACAAGACCCAGGCAAGCCGCCACGCCATCTGTGTTATATCAAGTATCAAAGGAAAACATTAATTTTAGGATATACACAAAAAACATTTTCCATACAAAACTACAATAACATTGCTGCATATGTCATTATTATGCTATTAATACAAATTATTTGACATTACCATTTTACCACTAAGGTTCAAAAGTTTCCGGCTTGAATATATACCACACCCAACGCATGATCAGACAATATTACAGTTTAAATTTCTACCCTCTGTAGTATGTCAATTAGAACCGATAGAGGATGGTATCTGTACATAAACGCTGTTACTTGTTCAGGTCGGAAACTTTTGTATTTTAGTTGTATCACAAAAACAACAAAATGAGTTCCATAGCTAAAGATTCCAAAACAAATTGTTTATACAAGAGCCATGTGGAGGTAAACAAACACTTTACATGACAAAACTGACAGGGTCCTAGTCTTATACACTATGTGACTGAGAACTGCAAAAGTAGAAATCATTCAGGGAAAACAGCAGTTGGTAGAAATTGGGCGTAGAAACCATATGTTTGATTAATGTTGCTTCACCTGATTTTCATTCCAAATTTATTTCGGTTATACTTGAGAAAATGTAGGATGGTCCCTTTTTTACAAATCGAATAGTTTTTTTATAAATCGAAAAATTGCTTTTCTCTAAACTGACGTTTTAATTCCTAATTTTCATTATACTGACTTTCTAATGTATTGTATGATTTGTATCTATCTTTAAATAGGCCAAGATCCACTATGAATTAATACTAATTACGAACATTTAATTTTATGTATAAAAAAATCGAAACTCCAATTATCGTATACCCCATCCCTGGCCAATGCAGACTAACGTAGTGACTTTTGACGAACGTCGCCAAATATTATTTGATTTTAACAAACCGCAACATTTTTGCTAATTTATAACAAGATGTATTAATTTGTCATTATTGTTAGTTTTATGTAATGTATTTACCTAAATAACTTGCTATTTATTAGAATCGAGGCTTATATTAAAGTTGGTAAAATAATTAAAATTACTGAATGTCGTTACAAGGTTGTATTGGGGCAAATTTGTGAACTGTTACAGGGACCATGCTACATTTTCTCAAGTATAGCGACTGACGTTCACATTTATTTTTCTATTAAAAAATCAGTTATGTAAGAACCAAAATAAAAGACAAAGTAAAATACCATATACTGTATAAATAATTATTGTGTTGTATAACACTTTTATTGTATACAGTACAACCTGACATGTAGAAAGAGGTCATACAACCTTAACCAATAGGAAGAAGATAATTTGTCCTAGTTTTACATTTTAAATTAAAAAATTTAACATAAATATTTTTAACATAGATTTTCTACTAACTCAAAACTAGATAGAACCCTTTTTCCACTTTCTTATCATAAATTAGAGAGTTAGACTTAAATTCGTAGTCTGACTTAAACACTAAGTATTAAATCTTAACTTTATTTTTATTGAAGCAATTCATAATCCAAGTAAAATTTCATAGAAATTTGTCATAGCTTCCTTAAAAAATGCTTAATTAACACATCGATTAATAAGCCCCGGGACTAACCAACAGAAGGCGCCTCTAATAACAAATCCGTATGAAACTTGGATCCACCACTATACTCCAGAATCAAATCGGCAGTCAGCTGATTGGAGAGCAGCCGGTGAAAGTCGTCCGAAGCGACCAAAAACTCAACAGTCGGCCTGGAAGGTTATGGCTTCCGTATTTTGGGATGCGCATGGTATAATATCCATCGATCACCTTGAAAAGGGAAAAACCATCAATAGCGAATATTACATAGCGTTATTGGAGCGTTTGAAGGCAGAAATTTAAAAAAAACGGTCCCATATGAAGAGGATAAAAGTTCTCTTTCATCAGGACAATGCACCGTGTCACAAGTCGATGGTAACGATGGCCAAATTGCATAAGTTGAACTTCGAATTGCTTCTGCACCCACCGTATTCTCCAGATTTGGCCCCCAGCGACTATTGGCTGTTCGCAGACCTCAAAAAGATCCTCTAGGGAGACATTTGGCTTCAATGAAGAAGTGATTGCCGAAACTAACGCCTATTTTGAAACCAAAGATAAATCGTTCTACACGGCTGGCATAGAAAAGTTAGGAAAGCGTTGGAATGAATGTATCGCTCTTGAAGGAGACTATGTTGATGAATAAAGAAGAATTTTGGCAAACAAATGTTGTTTTAATAGTTAGTCCCGGGACTTATTGATTGATGTGTTATCTTACTTAAAATTTTGTGTATGATGTCCAACTCTAAATACAAATTATAAAATTTTAAGGTTAGAAATTGGTTATTATAATAGTATTTAAATCACACTGTGAATTTAGACTACTATATATACTAGGCGTATCCAGAAAATAAGTGTACTGAGGCTCTCACGACCGGATGGATTTTATTTTCGACATGTTGGCTACACTTCCGTGTAGCCTGACCCTTCCCCTCCGCAACGAGACCGGTTCGAGGTCAGTATGTTGAGAAGTGTCGACGCGGAAGTAAATGGGATGTCCTGAACCATCCCGCGCATTCCCCTGACCTAGCACCTTCAGATTACTATCTCTTTACCTCCCTGAAGCTGCACATGGGTGGAAAAAGGTTTTCAACCGACGAGGAGGTCAAGGAGGAGGTGGAGAAGTGGACGGAGGGGTTGGCGGGAAACTACTTCGAGGAAGGCATCAAAAAGTTGATACCCCGCTTCACCACCTGCATTGAGAGGAATGGCGACTATGTCGAAAAATAGCTTACATATGTACTACGGTAACCACGTAATTTTTTTGTTTAAATAAAAAAAATTGTAACCTACAAAAATTCAGTACACTAACTTTTTGGATATGCCTCCTATTTAAAATAAAATAATCATGAAATTCAATGAATGGAAAACGTTCAATCAAACTTATTAATAAATAGTATAACATATATTTGTATATTCACTAATTTCATAAATCCCTTGTATATATATTATAATCTTAATTCTAGACTTAAATAGTATTAAAGAAATAAATATTTCAACTTAATATGTGCAGGTAATTAACATAAAATTTGAAAATAAATTTTGTAAATAAGAAAATTCAAACTATGAATTATTTTCGATAAAGTAAATTACATATTTTATTTCAAATGTTAATTGAGTTATGAATTCATTTTGGTTTTTTTTTTTGGGTATCATAAGATTTTTCAAGATTTTTGGTCCAAAGTAATTACCCTGAGGAACACCGAAAAAATATGGTTTGAAAAAATGTCAAGTTTTAACATGGTACACAAAATCCAATATTTCTGAAATTTTCTGCCTAAGACCTAATCCTTTCTTTGTGCATGCATACCATCACGCTGTCTTCATTTTGAGGTAGGCAAAGAGGTCAGATCTCTACACTTTTCCATCAACAGAAACAGCCTTTGTATCATACATCACGTCATACAGTCATTAACTTTTCTTTGTCACCTTTCCTTCACTCAAAAATCTTTTTCCTTCAGTGAATCAATAATATTTAAAATATTAAAATTTAGTAATAAACAATATTATGAATGGAAACTTGATGTATTTAGACAGAAATCTCAAAGGCCATTCCGTCTTTGATGCAGACACCCAGGATTTGAGGAAACGAAATAATGCAGAGTTAGACAACATTTGCCATAGTCCAGTTTTGGTAGCACTCATTAAAACAAACAAGTCATGGTAGTTAAGACTCTTGGAATGAATAAACAGTTAAGAATAGTGAAAAGAGTATACAGTAGACTCTTGATTATCCAGGATCGCAGTAACCGGGTCGCGGATTAATTGATGCAGTAAAAAATTCCAAATTATGTGCAATTACATAAATGCAGATGTTAATTTACCAGGACGTAAAGTTATAAATGATGAAACGATTGTGCAACATGTTACTACTAATGAACCTGCAGCTACTGATGAAACATCAGAAATAAGATACCCTCGTACAAGAGAAAAATATACAGCACAGTACTACTTTCACTAATGTTGAAAGTCTTAATAGTTATTTATAGCAACAAGAATGTTGCACAAGCTACAAAGCACCATTTGCCAGAGGGAAAATAAACTTGTTTGCTTTCATATTTTAAATAAAAGACTTAGTATGTAGGATAATTTTTAGTTTTTATTTAATTTTTTTTGCGGAGATTATCCGGGTAAATTTTTGTCCGTACCCCTTCGGATAATTGAGATTCTACTGTAATTATAAAAATATTGTTTGCAGATAGTGTTTGAAAAGTTTCTCTGGAAGAGGTTTTATTGAAGAAACCTTGAGAGGCATCCAATGAAAAGAGGAGTGATCCATAAAGTCCTCAGAACACCATGATGCCAGAGATGGTGATGACGGTATATCATAAACTGTTCTAATCTGTCTCAGGCTAAATATATTTCCATAGCCTAGTGATAGAATCCTCGTCTTTAACTTGAAGTTTTCGAATTCAATTTCTGATTGTGTTAGTAGTTTTATTACTTAAATAATACTTTAACACGTTCAATGCTGACCTAATAGTAGCGAAGTGCCCTGTTAGTGTGGTCACATGGAAGAACGATGCACAAGAGGCTGAACCCTAATGCATTGAACTGACCAAGTGAGGTCAACAGCAACAGCAATACTCTTCAATCTTTGGAGTGCAGAGATGGACAGAGAGGAACCGTCAAGAACTCTCATGAGAGTCACAATGCAACACAACAGGATAGATGGCTTGTATTAGTGTGGAATTCTTAGTATAAACCAGGGGTCTCCAAACTATGGCCTGCGGGCCAACACCGGCCCGCGAGCACCACCAATCCGGCCTGTGGTAGCGAGCCGGATATGCCCGGTATCCGGCCTGTAATAGTTTATTTTGATTAAATTGTAAAATTTACAATGTAAGTAAATCATACAAAATAATAATCAGATGTTTTTATTTAACGACCAATAAAGAAACACAATAACTGACATACATAATGAAATTGAACATTTTAACTGTAATTAATGATATGAGATTTATCCTAAAAACTTACAATAAGTGACATACATAGGTAATGCACATAATGAAATTAAACATTATAATTATGATTCATGAGATTTATGTAGCTGTAACTTTCCACTGACAATTAACTGCAGTTGTGGATCAAGTTTACTAGTGGAAATTATCTGCAGTGACTTCAAATGCTCATCAGTTAATTTGAATCTGTAAATGTTTTTTTGTAAATTTCATTTTGGAGAATGTTTTTAATTGCGTAATTCAAAACTACAGTATAGTATGTTGGTATGATGAGCTAGCTAAGTCTTGGCCCTTGGGACTTAGCGGAGGAGTCAGTGTGGCCCTTAGACTAAAATGTTTGGAGACCGCTAGTATAGATAATCAATTCGATCTTACCACCCCTAATGTTTCTGTCCTTCGCGATCTACACTAGAAAATAGAAATCTTCTTTATTTTACGAGTGCAACATCACGTAGTGAAGTAATAGGAACTGTTCAAAGGGACTCCTTTTCCGATGGCAACACATCTGATTATAAAAAAAATAGTAACGATGGCAGACTTATGATCTGATATCACGAGAGACGGAAAATAACTCAAAGTGCAGTAAATATACTTATAAAACGGTTTAAGGCATGAAGTTCAAACAGCCGAATCCAGCAAAACTATCCTATTGGGGCCACTAGTTCAGAGTAGCCAATCAGTCTGAAGATGGACTGATGTAAAGCTGAGTTGAGATCTCTTCATAAATAATTGACTTGATTATCATCGCAGTACAACAGAATCTGCGGAACAGAGTGAAGGGACAAGATTAAAGATAAAGAGTTTGCCATTAAAGCTCCTATGGCCAGGGAGAAATTGGGTAGTCCAATAACTAGCGTACACCCGCAGGGAGCCGAGACATGCCCTGATGCAAGGAAAAAATTTAAATGTCTGTCTTCTCACTTAGGATGATGACCACTGATGTTGGCAAGTTGACAACTGGGTCTCTAGGTAGACTTTAACAATCGCGTGAAGGGTCATCCCTGGAAAGGGGTGAAAGCAAACGTCACTTATACTCGCAGGCTAATTTATGTTCTGGATAATACTTAAGTATTGATAGCGTTCGTTCGTATTGGTACGTTCTGGATAATACTTGAGTATTGATAGCGTTCGTTTGTATTGGTACGTTCTGGATAATACTTGAGTATTGATAGCGTTCGTTCGTATTGGTACGTTCTGGATAATACTTGAGTATTGATAGCGTTCGTTTGTATTGGTACGTTCTGGATAATACTTGAGTATTGATAGCGTTCGTTCGTATTGGTACGTTCTGGATAATACTTGAGTATTGATAGCGTTCGTTCGTATTGGTACGTTCTGGATAATACTTGAGTATTGATAGCGTTCGTTCGTATTGGTACGTTCTGGATAATACTTGAGTATTGATAGCGTTCGTTTGTATTGGTACGTTCTGGATAATACTTGAGTATTGATAGCGTTCGTTCGTATTGGTACGTTCTGGATAATACTTGAGTATTGATAGCGTTCGTTCATATTGGTATGTTCTGGATAATACCTGAGTATTGATAGCGGTCGTTCGTATTGGTACGTTCTGGATAATACTTGAGTATTGATAGCGTTCGTTCGTATTGGTACGTTCTGGATAATACTTGAGTATTGATAGCGTTTGTTCGTATTGGTACGTTCTGGATAATACTTGAGTATTGATAGCGGTCGTTCGTATTGGTACATTCTGGATAATACTTGAGTATTGATAGCAAAAATTTTAAATATCTATGATATTATTTATCAAAAAAATATGATGGCCGAATGTTATGATTTTTTAAGTGACGGCCAATTAATGCACTACTTTTTTTTTTAAATGTAAAAGGTATAGTTATTAATGACAACACGAGTTTGTATAAAATCGTATACGGTTATCCGAACAAATATGGTTTTCAAATTTTGTTTTTAGAAGTTCTTATGACACAAACTAAAGTCACCCTTCGTAAAGAGAATGGGCTCATACCAGGGCTATACTTGTTGACCCTATATACGTGGGTAGCCCTTATCGAATACCTACACCACGCGACATCGCATGATTAGATGGAAAAGTTTGCCATTTGACAATTAACTCTCCTGTTTGTATTTAGTGCAATAATGAATCTTAAATTTGTATAAAATATTTTATTTAAATGTTATTTTTCCTCCCGGAATCTCCGGGTCACATAGAAAGATTGTCACGTGACTAACTGATGTTTCGATAATATTTTTACTTACTTTTCGACAAAAGTTTCTCGACGCAGTGTGACGCATACTCTTTGTTAAGAAATATCCTGCCAAAAAATAAGGAAAAGTTAATAACACATAAGGAAAGGAAAAGTTAATTTGCTTTTTTTATTAAATTACATTTTCATTTTATGCAATAAAAACTGAGAAATTTATTCATCATTACTATGTCATTATTGGGGTAGACAGAGAAAACAAGTTTCTACTTCATTATATCTTGGCTTACGTATTTCACTTCGACCACATTGTCATCTTACTCATCGTGTATGATACAAACATACTGTCACTCCATTTCCGTGTCAGGCCGTGCCAGACTTTCCTACTTCGACACACATCCTTAGCCTCTTCTACATCCATACATTTTCTACGATTCTTTCTTTCAGAATATCATTCATTTGATGCAACCATACTTTTTTTTTATCTTCTTCTACACACCCCTTCCACTCAAATTTGCACTACATACTCGTATCTGTTTTGTTCTTTTTTTTTCATACATTCGTTCCATGTGCCCAAACCATCTCAGCGTTTCTTCTTCATCTTACTCAACCCTTCCTGTCCAGCGATGTGTAAATAGTACACATTCCTTTTAAAAACTTTAATATCTCTATAAATATATAATAATAAATACTGGGTTCAGATTTTAGGTATTCCTCCGTAATACATTTACGCATTGAATGAAAATATTAATAATAATAAGCACTTATCGGCCACGTCTGAGATATTTTATGAAAATCGGGAATAAATTCACCAATACAATCAAACGTGTGCCAGTGTGTGACGTAGGTATATATTCATTCTAAAAAACCGTTATGGGTGAGGAAGCGACACTATTCACGTCTCACTCTGCTTCGGTATATGGGAACGCAAGAAATAGAATCTCAGTTCGCTCTCTTCTCTCGCTCAGTAGCTTTCGGGCATTCGTTTTAAGTGGTCACTTCACTCGTTTTGTGAACGTCGGCTGATGTTTTTTTCATGTTTTCAGCAATTAAATTTCAAAAATTATCACATTTGACTTCAACTTTAATTAATTTAAGCGATTGGCTATGAATATTCTTATTTTTCCGATTTTAAATTGCTCTTTTTTACATGTGTATTGATGTGTATTGAATACACAGCACAGGAACGGGTGGATTTTTTCGCACAGGAAGGGAAAGGTTAAGAGTTTAAATGCTAGATAAATTTTGTTACGCACGATGAATACACGAACGAGCTTTCTCAATGTTTGACACACAACTGCTGAATGCTAGTATCATACCACGGCAACCTTGAGGTCACAGGTTAACTCTACCAACAACACCAGTGAAGTAATAAACAAGTGATACTATAGACTAATATATGTTATTTTGGCCTTATCTCCTTACATTAAGTCTCAGCTACTCTTATAAGAACATAAAAGATCAACTTTATAAACTACTGCTAAGACCTGTAGCAATTTACACCTTTGTGATACGGACACTTACAAAGCGGGACAAAAGAGCTCTCAATATTTTTGAGAGATAGATTCTCCACATAATATATGGTCCAATTTATAATAATGGCATGTGGAGACAAATATATAGCGAAGCTATTGCAGCAAAAGTTATAAAGATTACTAAACTGTGCTGGCTTGGGTATTTTTACCACATGTAAGACACTGACCCTGCAGAAAATGCTAAGTTCTAAATAAGGATACTAAAGTTGTGATGGCCGGATGATGTGAGAGAGATCTGTCATACACTGGGTATAACCATTTAAGGAAGGGATGTTGTTGATATGATAGGTAACATATAATCCTACAGGCAGCTAAGAGACCCATCATGGGTTGTAGCGCTGATTATGTTTTTATGTTACCTATCTATGCCAAAAATATCCCTTCCTTAAATGGTTATACCCATTGTATGACAGATATCTCTCTCACATCTGTTTGCTGAAGTTGTCTCCTACCTCCCTCTACCCACAATTCCCAACCCAATTGCATTGAGAAGCACCGGATACATACATTTTCGTGTTCGTGTGGACGCAAGGTAACACCGTTAACTCACTAGTGTTAGTCAATTGGTATATAATGTAAATCATAACAGTATAAGTCCATGCTTAGTAATTTTCAGAAATATTGATCTGATCTTAGACTGGCAATAAATAGAACTAACTTGCCATATGTTTTTCTTTTGTAACACGGGTTGTCCCTATTGAATAGGGCTTCTGATATTGACATCTCCAACATTTCAGAAAATTATAATTTGTATAATCACTGTTTATTCCACTTTATATAACGGTATAACCCTACCGGTTTCAAGGTTTTCACATCATCATCAGAGGAGCACAAACAAGACTTCCCTGATACTTAGGTGAAAACCTTGAAACCGGTAGGGTTATACTGTTATATAAAGTGGTACAAATAGTGTTTAACTATACTCAAGAAAATGTAGCATGGTCCCTGTGATGTTTGGAATGTCATGTCTCAAAGGGATGGGGTAAAATTGTTTTTTTTTACAAATCGATTCATTTTTTCATAAATCGAAAAATTGTTTTTCTCTAAACTGACATTTTAATTCCTAATTTTCATTATACTGACTTTCTAATGTATTGTATGATTTGTATCTATCTTTAAATAGACCAAGATCCACTATGAATTAATACTAATTACGAACATTTCATTTTATGTGTAAAAAAATCTAAAATCCAATTATCGTATACCCCATCCCTAGCCAATGCGGACTAACAAAGTGACTTTTGACACGTCGCCAAATATTATTTGATTTTAACAACTAACGTATTTTTGCTAATTTGTAACAAAATGTATTAATTTGTCATTATTGTTAGTTTTATTTTATGTATTTATCTAAATAACTTGCTATTTATAAGAATCGAGGCTTATATTAAAGTTGATAAAATAATTAAAATTACTGAACGTATTGGGTTGTATTGGGGCAAATTTGTGAAACATCACACGGGGACCATGCTGCATTTTCTTTAGTATAAACAAATTACAGTGTATTTAAACGTCCACAGTGTTAATGACTTAACTATGAATAATATATAAAGTATTAAAGCTTTATTAGTAATGCGAGTCAATAATTATTTATACAAACCAATAATTTCTCATTAAATTGTTTCAAAGTAAATGCATTTCTTTTGAGTGTTGTATGTAGTTAGATTTAACCTGTATAATAAATAAATGTAGGTTTATTGATAGCAATTATATATCCTGAAATTAAATATATATTTTTATTGATAGCATATGTATATCCTGATTATGAATATATATTTTTATTGATAGCAATTGTATATCCTGAAATTGAATATATATTTTTATTGATAGCAATTGTATATCCTGAAATTGAATATATATATTTATATTGATAGCAATTGTATATCCTGAAATTGAATATATATTTTTATTGATAGCAATTGTATATCCTGAAATTGAATATATATTTATATTGATAGCAATTGTATATCCTGAAATTGAATATATATTTTTATTGATAGCAATTGTATATCCTGAAATCGAATATGTATTTTTATTGATAGCAATTGTATATCCTGAAATTGAATATATATTTCAAGATAATGTAAAAAATATCTATATCACTTTTTTTGTACACAGTCCAACCTGGCGGGCTTATTCCCATGTGATAATTTCTTCCAACCAACCAGAAAGATGTTAAACCTGGCTTAAGTTTAATCTAAACTAAAATCCTTTTAAAAAAATCTATGTTTCAACGAGAATCGAACCCACAACCCCCGGGTTGGAAGTCAAATGTCTTACCAACTAGAGCACGGAGAATTTATATGTAAGCTCTATAAAAAGAAATCAAGTGAGAGAGAATTGTTTATGTGCACTGATTGGTTAGTAAAAATTTTAATAGAGTTAGAAATAAAATTTAGAGATAAGAACTGTACCAGCAAACGTCAAAAAAGACGGAGGATGGATCATCTGTTAAGTTTATTTAATGCGGGACCCAAGTGATACATGGTTAGCTCTTATATAGGGCAAGACAAACTTGTAACAACACTACAAAATACATTCAGAGCATTGTGACACATTCAATATAGTGAATATGAAATGTATCCACATATCAACATCATCAAATCAGAACACTTAGAATTAGCTCAGTTTCTATAACCAGGCTCTATTCTCTGTTTAGAGAAACTTGACTGTTCTCCATAATTTAATTTAAGAGCTCAGTTTTAGAAATTTCTGTTATTGTAGCAACATTTATAGAGTAGTTTAGTTCGAAAGATTGATACAAAACCCTTTGCATGGTCGACAGACTGGAATGAAGTTCCAATAGTTATCAGATGTACATCATTCTTTAACACGTTCAAGAGAGAATTGAAAAAAATATTAGAATACTTTTTCATCTTAATTTCAATCAAGTAGCTTTTGTTTTTCATCAGTATTCTGAAAGAGACAGATACAACTAAAACTCCAAGATAAACTGAACTTAGGGTTTCCCCCAGGGCTCAAGGCTGTTGTGTTTATTCCTAAATGCCCTTAAAAATAACTATTACAAAAGCTATCTTCTATAGATTGTACGGCCATGGTTTCGTAAGACATTAAGTGCAGACTTAGATGGTGGCGTTTTATGGCATACCTATTTTTCTGATGAAACATACATACCATCAGGCTGTTTCCCTGTCGAGGTAGGCAGAGAGGAGAGAGTGACAGGCTTTCTTATCACGACATACCTCTTTTATCCCCCTCTACATCACTTAATACATACTTTTCTCGGTGTTGTTCGACGACATCTTCCACTCGCATTTGCACTGTATATTTGTTTTATTAGTCTTTCAACATTTATTTGTTTTACATGTCCAAACCATCAATGCTCTTCATCTTACTTAATACAAATTAATCGTGATAATGATATTATATATACAAACTGCACCCGTCGATAAGTAATACACATCGTTTGCAGAGCGTTGTCTCTGTCATTCGTACACGTGTTCCGTCGCGATTTATCAGTCGTTACCGGACCGGACTGTTAGCGCATCGTGCGACTGAGACGACGCTCTACAAACTATGTGTATTACTTACCGCCGGGTACTGTACATCCAAGCACAAATCTTTCGTCTCATCCACATTCATATATTTCATCATCTACAATCTTCTATTATTCATACTTCTCACTTAACCTTCTTTCAAAATCTGGTCCATTTGATCTAGCCACGTTCTCCTCGGTTTACCTCTTCCACGCACACCTTGCACTTCTGACTTATATCTTCGCTTAATCATTCATTCTTTCAACATGTCCAAACGATCTTAAAGCTTTTTTCTTCATCTGAAATAAAACTTCCATTTTATATGTGCATTCATTTCTAACGTCTTCATTCTACTTCCTTTCAAACATTGATACTCTACAAATGTTCCTTAGTGCACGCATCTCCACAGCATTAATCTTACTTTCACCCTTCTTCTGCCAAATTCAAGTTTCGCTTCCATACATCAAAGTGGACATCTACACACTAATACGTATTGTCATTTATGCAACTATTGATATTGTGCGATTGTTGTACATAACATTAAGTGTTCCATTTATCTTGTTCCCTGTTGCTACCCTTCTTTCAATGCCCCTTTCATCTCACATCTTTTAAAGCTCCTTTCTTCATCTTACATTATTTAATCCCGTATTTTAATCGCACTTATTCTCCCTTTCAATACCTTGGTTTCGCTTCTTTACTATCAAGATTGGCACTAGCGCACCATTCTGCACTCATTATTGAAGATTTTTCGTTTAACTATAAGGATACTAAAAAAATTAATATTTGGAACAAAACTACATTTTTTTTACTATCCCTTTCAATACCCTGGTTTCTTTATTATCCCTTTCAATACCCTGATTATCCCTTTATTATCCCTTTCAATACCTTGATTATCCCTTTCAATACCCTGATTATCCCTTTATTATCCCTTTCAATACCCTGATTTATTATCCCTTTCAATACCCTGGTTTCGCTTCTTTACTATCAAGATTGGCACTAGCGCACCATTCTGCACTCATTATTGAAGATTTTTCGTTTAACTATAAGGATACAAAAAAAAATCAATATTTGGAACAAAACTACATTTTTTTTATTATCCCTTATTATCCCTTTATTATCCCTTTCAATACCCTGGTTTCTTTATTATCCCTTTCAATACCCTGATTATCTCTTTCAATACCCTGATTTATTATCCCTTTCAATACCCTGGTTTCTTTATTATCCCTTATTATCCCTTTCAATACCCTGATTATCTCTTTCAATACCCTGATTTATTATCCCTTTCAATACCCTGGTTTCGCTTCTTTACTATCAAGATTGGCACTAGCGCACCATTCTGCACTCATTATTGAAGATTTTTCGTTTAACTATAAGGATACTAAAAAAATCAATATTTGGAACAAAACTAAATTTTTTTTCCTCCTGGCAATGTTCTTATCCCTAGTGAAAGGAACGAAAAGAAATATGAAAGATTACCTTGTTTTTTTTTTTTTCAAGTTTATTTAAGATAAAATAAATGGTTGAAACATTCACCTTCTTATTTCTACTTACAAACAAATAGTTATAATTTTACACTCGCTAAAATTACATTTTAAATTAATTTACAATAACCCATTTTAAACACTTTGTATGCGGGGCAAGACTACTATAATATCAGATTACACGCATAGTGGACTAATCAAAGGTAAGCGTAGTCGTCAATTAATAAATTATAGAAAATCAACTAATCGTCCAAAAAAATATGAAATATAAAAGAATTATGTAATATAGTATGTAGGTTTATAAAAAATATACATCTATATTTATAACAAAGGTCCAAAGTGGAACTAAAGCAGTCGCAATACTTCGAAACTGTAAGGTTTTGTCGCGGAATGCCAAACATAGAATATACAACTTGATAATGTTACCCGTAAGAACACATGGTTCCGAAACATCGGTCGTGACACTCATAAAAAACAAAGAAAAGTTACTGAACTTCGAAAGCTGTATAGTAACGAAAGCTACTTGACTGAAAACAGGCTACAGGATAGTAAAAGTTAAGATCTAATCAAGAAAATTCACGAGACAACAGCGAAGATAGATAGGTCACGTAAACAGATCTCAGTTGACACAGTGATCAAATATCATTGCAAGACCTACAACACGGAAGAACGCCACTTGGGAGACTGATTATTGGGAAATTTTTTAAATAACGTACAACAGGATTTTTAGAGGTTGGGAGGAGACAGCTGGTGACCGATTGCCTCGGAGGAAAATGTTTTGGGAGGCCACGGTTCTACAGAAGTTGAATGGCCAACTCAAATCATTTATTTTTTAATTTGTATTTTGACATAAAAAAATATAAATACAATACTGTATTGTTCTTTCATTAATACAACTGTAATAAAAGTAAAAGTGTAAATAAAACAAAAACATAACTGTTATCATCGATTCCCACTGTCGCCAGTTTGTCTCTAGTTTTCTATGAGTGACACACTCTTGAACTGTTCAACAAAAAGCTCACGCATTCGTGGAAGCCTAGGTGTTACAGACATCAACAGCAAGATGGAGGAGAGACGGATGTATTAAGATGGTATGGGCACGTTGGACGCAGACCACCCGATCACATTGTGAACCAGGCAATCTCCATGGATCTTCCTCGAATAACAACCAGAGGAAGACCAAAGAATTCATGGGTGGTGCAAAAAGATAACCTGATGCAGAGGCACGGCCTGGGGGACGTAGTCCGGGACAGAGGAGCGTACAACCTGAGGACGAGGAGAGCTGACCCCAACAGTCTTCGCAGACAGTGAGTTGGGATGGAGCCAGGGAGAAGACACACTGTTGAACTGTGATTCAAGTCTCACGCATGCAAAGTGTTATACATAATAATAAAATTTAGGTTTTTTTTTTTAATTTTTGGGAAAAAAGAATATAAGAAAAAATATATATATATATTATATAATGTAAAAAATAGACATATTTACATACAATAAAGATACATAAAGCATATCGGAATAATGATGAATAATTTTTGGACCTTATTAATTTAAACTCGGTTGTTTTTTTTTTACAATATCCCATATATACGTTTTATGACTGGTCAAATACTTAAGAATCTAGAAAATAGTGAAAGAATTTATAGCATTTTTTGTCATTTCATCTTGTATAATACAGACATACTGTCACTCCATTTCCGTATCGGGCTGTGCCAGACTTTCCTACTTCGACACATATCCTTAGCCTCTTCTACATCCATACATCTTCTACGATTACTCAGATTTTCCTCTACGTTTCCTTCTTTCAGAATATCATTCACTTGATACAACCAACTTGTTAATTTAAACTCCGTTGTTTTGTTTTATACAATATCCCATATATACGTTTTATGACTGGTCAAATACTTAAGACTCTAGAAAATAGTAAAAGAATTTATAGCATTTTTTGTCTTAGTCGAGTCTCACTGTACTTTTCACTAATGATACATTCATTGATTTTCCCACTTAACTAAATCCATTATTAGATTTTTTTTACATACATTCAAAACTCACGATTGTTTGAAATAAAAAAATTGACCCACCTAAAATAGGAATATAATAATTTTCTTTGTTTCCAAATACAGACGACGTACCTCGCTTTACGGCACTTTGAAAATTTATTCAAATTCATATTTATTTCTCGAAGCGGGCATCACCTGAATCAATTGGAATCAGCTGGTGTATGCGCGTCAACACTGTCCAGTTATGTCCCCTTTTCTTTTCACTCGGTTTCTCTTCATGAAAATACTCGTACGATAGTTAAACTTGATATAAATACTAACAGTATTTTTTTTATCTTTCTATAATGATAATAATAATCAATTATACTATGAAATCCACAATTTACGGTCATTCTGTTGTACAGTTCGGTCGTACAGTTAAAAAGGTTGAGCTCAATCGATATTTGAAACAAACCAAAAAGGTTGAGCTCAATCGATATTTAAAACAAACCAAAAAGGTTGAGCTGAATCGATATTTGAAACAAACCAAAAAATGTGTGAGATCCCTTTTGCATATATTTATTCACATATTTTAGTTAATAAAAGAAAAACTATTCCTCAACCAATATAGAAAAATTGTTGAAATGTGAAATTGATCTACAGCCATATCTACACAGTATTTTTAATATATGAATACGAAAAGTTAAATATTTGACTTATTGATATCTTCCGCCACTGTCAGAACCAAAAATCGCCTTCGAACCAGCGAAATGAATGTACTCAGGAGTATCGCTGGCAAAACCCTTCGTGATAGAGTACGAAACACAGAAATCCGAAGGATGTGCGAAGTTGAAGATATTGTCAGATGGGGACGACAGAGGAGGTTCTGGAACGAACATGTATCCAGAATGGCGGAATCAAGAGCCGTAAGAATGGCCAGGGTGAGTATCTCCCAAGCAAGCAGACCTCCAGGACGACCTCCCAAAAGATGGAAAGACAGCTGGCAGTCGACGTCACAAGAGGGAAACAATGATGCAGGATCATAACAGGCCAACAGGCCTAAAAGAAGAGGAAGAAGAAGATATCTTTAGCGAACAAATTAAGCTAAAAACTTCTATGTTATGAAAAATGTCAGCTAAATATTGCATGGAGTGGAATCATGGACCCTCAAAGTTGGTAGTATGAACCGACTGGAAGCCTTCGAAATGCGGATGCACCGGAGAATGCTACGGATACCCTGGACGGATATGGTCAGCAACATGAGGATTCTTCAGAGCCAAAGTTGATAAGAGAGTTGCTGACTAATATTAAAATCTGAAAGGTGTCCTATTTGGGTCATGTACTTAGAGGAGCAAAGTACAAATTACTGCACCTGATCATTCAAGGCAAAATAGAAGGTCGAAGAGGTGTTGGCAGGAGGTAAATCTCCTGGCTCCGCAATATATGTGATTGGACTGATATAAGGAGCGTCGGGGATCTTTTTTGGGCTGCCGGGGATAAAGATACTTACTCTCAGGTAATATTCAACGTTGCGGAGACCTGACATGACATTAAGAAGAAAGGTTTCAATCTGGATCTAAATATTTGGCCCTTGTTTCCGGCTTATTTTGAAAAGCAGCTTTGAATCTCGTTACTGCTCAATTTCGTGCACAAATAACTTTGGAGTATGATCGATGTCATGTAGTACAACCATGTATCACTATCGAGACAATTTGTCTTCGTGCAAAGCAGCAGTCTATAACTAAATTATACGGGTGATTTGACGTGTTGTAATGCCACTCGTCAGATGGTCACAAGTTTGTGCTTTTATATCACCGACAAGAGACTATTCGGTGTAATGCTTGTCTTTATCGAGGCTTTCGGTTTCAATTCCTGATGGGAACACTAAAAAATAAGATCACACTCCGAAAACTGAAACCCATAAACCTTACCACATATTTCTAGTTTGTAAAGAAGTAATTGCAAAAATGCAATAAGTCCGCCAGACTGCTGTATACAATGTAAATACAATACAACAGTTATTTTAGAAATGTATTCAGATATTCCTCAACATTTTGGGAAAAGTTACATAGTCATAAGAATATACCCGTGTTGATGTTATTATTAAATGGTACTTTGACGATTTTTTTTTAATATAATTATAACAAACTTTGATTGTAAATAATTTCTGCATAAAAAAAAACTTGCAAGATATGTATAAAAAGATAATAAAAGGGTTCATTCCAATTTCTCTAACCAAAACTGATATTGCCATCTATGAATCAAGTTTTAAAGCTTTTTTTAATACTTTTAAAAGTCTTCCAACAGGGGGCGGCAATGTCCGAAAAATCAAATTCTTCATAAAAAAAAAAAGTGACCGTCCAGAGAAATTAAAGATTCGTTCCTTCAAAGAAAATACCGTTCTCATCCTAAATAAAGTGGATGAATCGATACATCTTTTAGAATTGAATAAAAAAAAAATCATAGACAATCACAACAAAAATACTGGTGCGCTAGGTTAAAAAAAAATAACACAAAAAAAAAAGCAGAATTAAATTTACCCTAAATTTATTGGTTAAATGTACAAAAAAAAAATAGTTTTACATTCATGTATAATCAAAAAATTGTTTCACAAATATACTTCATTGATAATATTTATAATTTATTATTAATAAAATAAAAAAAAAAGGATAAAAGACTTCTGTCTTAGAAAAATCAATCATTCAATAATAAAAATTCATAGATGCAATATAAGTTCCATTTATTTTTTTCCATTGAAAAAAGTTGAGTCTACAAATTTTTACACACATAAGTTTTAATCTCTAGAAAATAAATTAAAAGTTAGGAATAAATTCAACTTTATTATGTTGAGTTTGAACTTAAATAAATATTTAAAAAAAAAACCATTTATCTATTTGAAACCATCTTCAAAACATTTTTTACTCCCTTCATGTTAAATAAGATAATTTTTAGTCTTCATAAGAAATTTGTATAATAAAGAATGTTTGATATTGATAAATCGCATGTTCAAGAATACACTTTCAACTCAGTTTGAATTAATGATTTGACCTTAAGGTTGATTATCTCTGTTTGCCCCATTGAGTAGCTTAAAAAGTCAGAAGAGACAGAAGCAGCCGTGCTGAGAGGTCAGACCCAGCCCTCAGGTCGAAATCTAGACACGGTATTATTAAGACCACAGTGCGTCTGCAACAAATGTTCGCTGTTCATATGATGAATTTTAGCATCTGTTGTAATCTAGAATTCTACCACGTGGACAGCACTGGGCATTCTACAAACCATTCCTCTTCAGACACTGCAGAAAAAATCACGTGGACATACACAGAGTCGATCATCGCGTAATATTCCCCGTTTTACCATGTTGCCCTTGTTTATCCCGAGTAATATTGTTGATTTTGCTAAGATGAACGAGGGGATCGGTAAACATCAGGCTCCAACGTGGATTCTACCTGTAGAGACATTACCGACTGGAATGCTCTGGAAGACCTAGAAATATTTTAACAGGTTCTGAACAGGAATTGTTAGAACAAAGGACAATACGAGAAAAAGTACAAGATCGACTAATTCGGAAGTTTAGAAGCATTATTAGACGGATAGAGAAATCTCTGTTGCCTAGGTATGTCATTCTTACGTCAATATAGATTGCCAAAGACCTTTGAGCGAAACCCAAGTGAAAGATCAGAAGAAAGACCGACAAGAAGGTGAAGTGACCTGTACCAGTATAAACAGACTTCGCGTGGATTGGACCAATATGAAAGCTGAGACAATGAATACGGCGGGACAGATGAGGAGCCAGGTAATGTTTCAACCTCCAACCAAAAACGCAGGAGTCAAAAGAATTAAATTTTTTGTCATTACAAGAATAGACGACCTCTGTTGGCATAGTTAATAAGACGCTTGTCTTTCAGCCTGGCCATTATTGGTTCAATTCCCGTAAGTATCCACATTTAAAAAAAAATGGTTCTAATCTGATTTTCATATAAGACTTATTTAACACCTCTCTCTCTAGTTGATTGGAAAAAATTGCCCCATGGCAATAAATCCGTCATTATAGACAACGAAAGTATAATACAACAGACATAGGTTGCAGTTACTTGTTGCTCAACAATTGCTGGGAAATTAAAATCCATTGCAATCTATTCCGACCGACCGACAAAGATTTCAAAAAGGCCTCAAGTGAAAATCAGACAACCCATTTTTTTTTAAATTGCGCACCAGCGGGAATCGAATCCGCATCCTCCGGGTTACAAGACAGATAGACATCTTACCAACTAAGCCACACAGAAGTCGAGTTTTCAATAATTTCAAATTAATAAAAACCTTCATAATTTAAAGGCTGTATAATGAGGGATACCTGTATTTGAATAAACCATTTCAAGTACTTTTTGTCATCATGTTTAGATTGTTCGGTAGTTTTTTCAATCTAATATATTTCATCATTTTTTCAATCTAATATAGTTCATCATTTTTTATTTATATCGGTGTATATTACTGCCAGAAAAATTATTAGAAAATGACAACATATCAATGGCTATAGATCAATAAAACATTTTCAAAGTACAGTAGTTCCCCGATATCCATGGGGGATAAGTTCCAAGACACCCTTCCGTACGGCGAAATCCGTAGATAATAATAAGTGAACCCTTTCAAAATTACCGTATACGTAAGTATATACCAAAGATTCCCAAAAAGTGGTCTATATGGACCCCCAAGGGTCGATTTAGACTTGCAGGGGGTCTATGTCAGCGAGAAAAGAAAATGGGGGTGCACGAGATGTAAATGGGGGTCCACGTGAGCGGATCCCATTTAGGCAGGTCATCGTCAATATTTAGGCGTTCCGTAAATGTCTTATTACACCTAACACAGATTGTGTGTACATAATACTTATATTAGACATAGAAAATACTTATATAAAGAAATCGAATGTAAATTACTGAATGTGGATATTTAAGACTATACCTTACTAATTTGAAGCCAAATATTGAACCATTGCTATCAGAGCATCAGGTCCACCCCTCTCATTAACAGTATTATTTGTGTATTCATTTTATGTAAGAATTTAACGAGGTTTTGATTTGTTTAGTTCCAAAGCCAAATATTTACTTGCATTTTGTGTCTTTTCAATAAAGGTATGAATAAAAATTGTACATGTTTTTCTTTTTTTACAATTGTCCACTCGACAAAAAATCTTATCAAGGTGAACAGCACTGTGTCAGATGTCAAACACATATGAAGTTAATAAGTTTAGGAAAATTCAATATTAAGGCAGGCAGGGGGGTCTACGGAAAACAAAAAAATCGGCAAGAGGTCTACGGGGCGAAAAAATTTGGGAAACTATGGTATATATCTATACTAGACAACCGTTTTTTTTATAAATATGCTTAATGCTCTCGTCTCCATTTTCTCGGCAACTTTTGCAGTTTAAAACACTTCACGAAAAGAAGATTCGTTCTTTCCGTACGTTGTAGCAATGTCAGCGATCGTCATCTTTTCTTTTCGTACTAAGTCAAGAATTTTTAGCTTTTCACTTATTACAAGCACATTACGAAGTCCCTTTGCAGTCTCAGTCTTGTGTTTCGGAGACATTGTTACGGTAAATAAGGATTATTTGGACACAAACACGGTGATACCGGGATCAATGTGATCACAACAAAAGGTGGAGTGTGACTAATCATGTCGGTATTCTTCGAATCTTCAGATCTTCGGTAGATGTACCTTAATCGTTAATAGCATTGATTAGCCAAGAGAATTTTAAAAAAAATCGTGAGAGGTCAACTGCGGATAAGTGAAACGGAGGTTAACCGAAAACTACTGTAGTTTTTAAATACAACCGTTACCATAATAGTTAAAAAATATCTTGGATATCTTTACACTGAGTAATTTGAGTTCAAGTTAAATAAAATATTACTTTTCAGGCTTTAAATATGTGGAACTCTAAATTAAAATATTAAGAAATTACTTATTCCACTAATAACATCATGTTTCTATCTCGTATCTTAAAGATCGAACTCCTATTTCTGTCTCCTATCTCCGACTGAGAAAAGCCTCAAGATAGTAGATAGAAAGACGTGACACGGTGATAAATATAATCAGTAACAAAGTAATTTCTTATTAAATATTCAAACATAGTCTTTTTGCACTAATTTGAAATATGTAATAAAAATTTAAACAAATTTTACAAAGAATACAGCTTTTGGAAACTATTTTTTTTTTTCAGGTAATCAATTTGTGATTATGTAATGATTTTTGGATTGATTCAAAATTTAATGAAAATCATTCATTTATAGTGACATGATAAAAGTGACAAGAAATGACTAATGAAATATAAAACAAGATTTTTAAGTAAAGTCTGTTTTGAAATTACCCCCAGTTAAAGCCGAGAGGCGGGGCGGGCATATACACAATATATTTATATCATTATGTACCTTGTCAGCCCTTTGTACTGTATAACACTTTTGTTGTATACAGTACAGCCTGTTGGGTTTATTGATATGTGGCAATTTGGTCTGACCAACCAGAAAATAAGTTATATAAAAGAAGCCTTAAGTGAGAATCCGAATGGAATAAAAAAAAATCTGAGTTCTATCGGAAATCAAACTCGCAACCCTCGTTTTAGAAGGTAGATGTCTTACCAACTAGGCCACGGAGGTCGAGGTTCTGTCAGATTCAGTCAGCCAGTGTTTTGTGCCGAGTGATTATTACGATGACGGCAACAATTCGATAATCTCACCAACTGTGTGTTCGTAGGCAAATTTACGCGGTTCATGGTCCAAATGTTACGAGTGCCAAGTAAGGTTAGGCAGAGGTGTCGTTTATTCGAGAAGGGTAATTTAATATCCGCGATAAAGAGCTTAGCGTATCAGTTGGTCTAAGATTGGAGTTGTAGGACAGTTGTACAAATATTCTTCGATCACCCGCCCTATAGCGACTATCGCCTATAAGAAACAAGTCACTTTTTACCTGTTGATGATTTGAAAGAAATTACTTGCATCACAACGGTTTTAAAATGATGCTAAATAAATTTAATTAATGGTTCAATACACTGACGGGCCAATTTTTTAACACTGGAATAAAGAAACTGATGACAGGATATTAAAAAAATTTACGGAAGTCAATGATGACTACGTGAAAAAATAACGTAAATGTGTTGATCTCTTTTGGTTATAATAATAAATCATTTTTAACTTTGATGGTAGTTCCTAATTTCAAAACGGACCTTACTTGAAAAAAAAAAAAACAACATGCCTCCTATAATATCATACCCTAGAAAGAACACACATGATTTGTACAATTTTTGTCGAGGTGTTAAAAATATGATAGATTTTGAAAGCGTCAGCAAATTTAATACAGACACGGTCCACTAGATCGCGCCATATGTTTTCGATGCTACGGTGCAAAGTTTGTTGATTTTGAGTTGTGTCACTTTTCTTGAAGGGGTACAACATGCAGAATTATTTTGAGCATAAAAAAAATATTTTTCAAGAAAATCTTACCAATTTAAATAAAAATTCCATACTACCCCTTAAGATTTTCTTGATTTTTGGATTACAGTTTGTCGAGTACAACAAAAATAATTTTTTCCTATATTTTTGACAATTCGTTATTATTTTATGATTTTTTGAAAAATGCAAAAGCCTGCATGTTTTGCTAATTCAATAATGGCTAATATTTCCTGAATTGTATACACGTTACATAGATCATAAAGGGCTCATTTTTAAAGTTATTAAAATGACAGTATTGACCATCTTCAAATGCTTATAGATAGAATTAATGAAGCCGGTGTGAAGCTGGGGCTGAACATGAACGTGAGTAAAACTAAGCTCATGGTGTTTGGCCGGCAGGATCACGCAGGAGCACGTCTTACATTGAACGGTGCTGATATAGAGAGAGTGGAAACATTTAAATACCTCGGAAGTATCCTAGTGGAAGACCTCGGCCCAGAAACCGAAGTTAAGTGCAAAATTAAAACATCTCGTGCGACTTTCAATAAAATGAGAAGCGTATTCTGCGATGATAACTTGAAACTTCGACAACGGTTAGTCAAATGCTACGTTTGGTCAGTGTTATTACATGGAGTGGAATCATGGACCCTCAAAGTTGGTGGTATGAACCGACTGGAAGCATTCGAAACGTGGATACACCGGAGAATGCTATGGATACCCTGGACGGATATGGTCAGCTACACAAGGGTTCTTCAAAGAGCCAAAGTTGATAGAGAGTTGCTGACTAATATTAAAATCCGAAAGGTGTCCTATTTGGGTCATGTACTTGAAGAGCAAAGTACAAATTTCTGCACCTGATCATCCAAGGTAAAATAGAGGGCCGCAGAGATGTTGGCAGGAGGCAAATCTCCTGGCTCCGTAATATACGTGATTGGACTGGTATAAGGAGCGTTGGAGATCTTTTTCGGGCTGCCGGGGACCAATATGCTTACTCTCAGGTGATATTCAACATTGGGGGGACCTGACATGACATTAGGAAGAAGAAAATGTACTTCCAAATTATCCGTAACTTAGTAGTTTATGTCATTTTTTTTCAAAAATG
This sequence comes from Odontocerum albicorne, assembly GCA_949825065.1. NCBI lineage: Eukaryota > Metazoa > Arthropoda > Insecta > Trichoptera > Odontoceridae > Odontocerum > Odontocerum albicorne. Next base: position 5,715,871 of record OX463866.1, on the reverse strand, counting down.
GTACGTATGGCCAAATACCAATACCAACACAGTCAATACTGAGGTCTCGCAGGAGTTTTATAGTGAGCGTATTGATTCTTGGAGAGCTAGAACAAGCCTGTGGACATGGATGCAGCTGTCGGAGCGCTGGCTGGTGGAACATCACATACCATTGGGCCATATGCAGATCTCTTAATCGCATATGCATCCATGTGGATAGATAGAAAGAAAATCTTCTCAGACGGAGGATTGGCACAGATGTTCCACCACATTTAATGTCGCACCTGATGGCTTGTCCACTGTTCTCCATTAGCCGCTCGAAAGAAAAACGGGTGAAAGGAAGACACAATGTCATCACGGTTGCATCTTTAATTTAATAGACTGATACGATAAACGATGTTGGCGATAATCACTATGTATTTCCTGATTTTAATAGACTGATGTTGGCGACAGTCACTATGTATTTCCTGATTTTAATATACTGATGTTGGTGACAGTCACTATGTATTTCCTGATTTTAATATACTGATGTTGGCGACAGTCACTATGTATTTCCTGATTTTAATATACTGATGTTGGCGACAGTCACTATGTATTTCCTGATTTTTAATATACTGATGTTGGCGACAGTCACTATGTATTTCCTGATTTAAATAGACTGATGTTGGCGACTGTCACTATGCATTTCCAAAACACACTGATTTTGCCATTTTTCAAAAATTTGTAAAATACTTGTTAAAAAATCTGAACAAAAAAAAAACATCTGGTGTACTCCACAGTTGTAAACCAAATTTGTAAACCGAAAATCTAAAGTATGGCGGAATTTTTATTTTGAGCGTGACTTCACATGAAACTAACTCTTCGTGATACGCCTTAAAAAATACTTTTTTATATTCACTTGTATTCGACATATTGCAGCCCTGCAAGAAAAGAGCACAACTCAAAATCTGCAAATTTCCCATGCGAGCCAAAAGAAAATTTTGCGTCGGAGCTTTGAAAGTTTTAAGCGTAGGTGACACACGCCGTCTGTATAAAATTAACGACAATTTTATTTTGAAAATCTAGCGTAATCAGAAAAAAAATAATTCGGTGTACCCCAAGGAACAGACCATAGGCCCAAAATCAAAATAATGTAAAGTTGAAGGTGTGTGTTGAGTTGCCACGGAATAACTTCTTATTAAACTGCACCATAAAACCGAAATACTTAAACACATCACAAAACAGTCTTTTGCACAACTTAAGAGATTTACCGAATAGAAAACTATTACCAATGTCAAAACACGCCATCATTCAACAATGACACTCTTTGACATTTATCATTTATTTGATTTACAGCTTGATACAAAAGGTGCAATTTTGTAAACGGCACTGTAGAGAAAAAGAAAGTTCTATTTGATGTAGAATACAACAATCATGATGCTTCCAAGTGTTTCTTCATCTTTAATCTTCCATAATTATGTGATGTTCTTTCGACAGGTTTGCTGCAGCTTCAAAAAAATAAATGGGTCAATTTCCTTCGCTTCATCACAATTTGAGTTCATATTTCAATAGTATCATTTAATTTGTACTTCTTATTATTGACGGTATCTTCTCTCCTGTCTCCGTCGTCGTATCTCACATCCAATCTGCCGAATCTTTTTTAGTTGTAACTTCAAAATAAAACCTTCATATAAAAGCCACAGTCCCTCCTTCAGACGGACATCGGCAAAAATTCTTGTAATACAATAATTTTAAATGACGTTTTCTATTATTATCTCACGCCCAATCTTTTCAAATGTTACTTCAAATAAAAACTTCATAAAGCCATTGTTGTTCCTTCACTGTTGTTCAGTTTACCGTCAATTTCATCATGTTGCCGTTTCTCCTGACTAAAATTTCTATAATACGATTAATTTAAGCGACACTTATTATTTTATCATCTTCAATTTTGATCTGTTCCGCTTCGATATTGCCCAGTTCTTCCTCTTTCAACGTCTTTTCTTCCTCTACCTTCCGCAGTTCCTCCTCCTCATCTTTAAGCCTTTTAACTTCGAAAGCCTTGGCTTCCTTCTCCTCCCTTATGGCTCGCATCAACAACGGTCTGAACCTCTGGAAGAATATTCTGTTTCTGTGTTCTCTCTTGAAGACCCACTCCAGACAGACGGAAGTGTCACGGATCCTCTGTCTGAAGCGTTCCGCATCTCTACCGCAGCGTTCCCAATGTCCGATGCGAGCCTGGCGGTACGCGAAGGACCACGCTATCATCTTGTGGACTTTAGGCGCTGCAGAATCAAACTGGACCTGAAATGACAAAAAAAAAACAATAAAAATATGCTCCAAATCAGCTGGCCTATGGCACTCTGAAACGTTCAATAAAATAAATATTTAAAGTGATTATTTTATTAGATAATTCCACACTCGTAAACAAATAACTTCTGTGGCCTAGTGGATAAGATGTTTGACTTCTACCCGGGGTTTTCGGATTCGATTCTCAATGGTACCAAAAAAAATCCCAATTTGATGCTAAACGCGTTTGTATCGTAACAATACTCGCACGTGCCAAGTATGTGTGAAAGTATAATTGCCTCTTCACGCACAATAGTGGTAACAAAGCATACAACGACAAACCGCGAGTTCTGTGCCTCTGTTATGGCCTTTTGTAACGAAAACACTTTTAGAATTTCAACGTGTAGTTTTATTTGTATAAAGGTTGAATTACATTTGAAGTATAATATTAACAGTATTATAATAAGGATGATGTTAATATCTTAGCGGCTTTAAGAATAATGATACTGCCTCAGATATGACCTCCTATTTAAAGCAAAGATAATTATTCCACGACCCTTCAATAGATTAAGAAAGAATGCGTCGGGCATGTTATGTTTGCCCTTTAAGGTCAAGTCGATATCTGTGATTTATCTCGTCGCAGCTTACCCATTTAGTGATATTTAATCTTTATTGGTTTTGGGCAGACGAGAAGATAACTTAAATATAATGCATTGAAGTTAAATTGACACTAATATGATAGCGCTAATATTTATAGGATTTAGAACATGGTTAGTATCGATAAGCTTGACAAGGGTATAATATAACTTATAATATTTATTTGAATGTGGATAAGATAACATCGGTTTTGGTGATTATACCGTGTTACAGATAATGCCAAATAGGTTCTTAGATAAGTGGTACATTGAATATATTGAGGGTGAATGAGATAAGAAGATAAGATTAACATGTGCTGTGGTAGATACATGACACCTCCTCCAGTAACACTAAACACGAAGGTTCGATTATTGAAGTCAAAGACAATACAGTCAGTCTACCGGTCACACTCTTCAATATATCAGAATTACCAATTAGCGATAGAAGTATTGTACACAAAAAAAAAATGGAAACCAAAGCGAATCGAACCCGCAACCTCCGTGTCGGAAGACAGGTGGGTGTCCTACAGACTAGACCATGGTCTGTTGGATTTTACAAAAAAATGATAAGTGATATCGCATTTATCTTCATATCCCGCCTTTTCATAATCCAGTTTCACAGGAAACATTCAGATTTCAACGAAGCTTGAAATGACGTCGTTAACACCTCTTCAAATCCGATGAAATTCGGAAAAATCGCCAAGAAAGATATACTCGTAAATGTATATCAGGGATTTACAACTCCACGCAGAAAGCTGTTAGTTTCTCAAACTTTTTCGCCCCGTAAACCACTTGCCGATTTTTTTTCGCCCCGTAAACCACTTGCCGATTTTTTTTCGCCCCGTAAGCCACTTGCCGATTTTTTTTCGCCCCGTAAACCACTTGCCGATTTTTTTTTCCGTAGACCCCCTGCCTGCCTAATATTGATTTTTCCTAAACTTATTAACTTCAAATGTGTTTTTGACAGCTGACACAGTGCTGTTCACCTTGATAAGATGTTTTGTCGAGTGGACAATTATAAAAAAAATAAAAACATGTACAATTTTTATTCATACCTTTATTGAAAAGACAGAAAACGCAAGGAAATATTTGGCTTTGCAACGAAACAAATACGAACCTAGTAAAATTCTTACATAAAATGAATACACAAATAATACTGTTAATGAGAGGGATGGACCTGGTGGACCTGATGCTCTGATAGCGATGGTTCAATATTTGGCTTCAAATTAGTGAGGTATAGTCTTAAATCTCCACGTTCAGTGATTTGCATTCGATTTATTTTTATTTATTTATTATTACACATGACAAGAAATATACATAATTTGCGAAAAAACAACAGGTTATTTAATTTGGGCATACAATTTTGATGGATTTGGGTTTGTTGCTTTTAATTTGTCGTATCCCCAGTAAACTAGACTTTTGCCTGTATCTCTCTGAGGATATTTAGCATGAAAAAATAAATCGATACTTATTTTTCCGATTTTTGATTACACAAAAACAAAACCCCGTTGCATGTCCTCATCAACCTGACAAACAGTGACACTTAATTACAACTGGAAACAGCATGCGAAATTAAACTCCTCACACATCAATTTCTTTATATAAGTATTTTCTATGTCTAATATGTTATAAGTATTATGTACACACAATCTGTGTTAGGTGTAATAAGACATTTTTTACGGAACGCCTAAATATTGACGATGATCTGCCTAGATGGGATCCGCTCACGTGGACCCCCATTTACATCTCGTGCACCCCCATTTTCTTTTCTCGCTGACATAGACCCCCTGCAAGTCGAAATCAACCCTTGGGGGTTTGGGAATCTTTGTGTAAGACGAAAACGTAGCGCCGTGGCGTCATAAATAAAGAAATCTATATAGATTATTTCTTTTTAACGGAGCGTAGTTTCGCCGCCTCCTGGTCATGATCGAATTTTACGGAAGTTGCGACACAAGACGTATTTTTATAGAAATCTATCTTGAAAGGAAAATTGAGATCGAGGTGGCAATTACTCCATGCAGAATCAATTAACACGTTCCGCGCCGCGTAGGTCACCGGTGACCTACCGTGTTTTTGACCAGGGCGCCACATAGGTCACCGGTGACCTACGTGTTTTTTTTTATAAACAGTCCCAGTGCGCCAGCGGTCACATTTACTATGAATTTTAACATTGAATGTGACCTATACGGCGCCCCTGAATATAATGCACATAAAAACTTCCAAAATTTTGTTTGAAAATGCAATTATTTTTAATAAATCTCCCCAGGTGTACATGAGCAAGCTATTACGGTTTATTTTTTTCAAGGATAAACTAGCCTCTACAATTAGGCTAGGGGGTATAGAAGAGATTCCAGGGATAACATAACGAATGGGACCATCCATTTGTCACACTCTGGAAATTTATGAGGGTGCATTGTCTATGCAACATTGTGACCCTTTTTTTTGGAGCTATTGTCTCAGTAATTATAAGAGATTATTATGTTATGGCGTAACACTATAGCATATTACATAAATAAACAAAAAATATAATAAGTAATAAATTAGGCATGTTACAATTTGTTTGGACTACAAAAGTTGATGTTGTATATACATGTATTACCGTACGACGCCGCGCTACGCTCACAATATCACCTAAAATCAGTTTATTTTTAAAAATAAATCATTATTTATGAAGCCTATATATTTATACATAATATAAACTATAATTTGTTTAGTGGCGCAGGTACTTATTTTCTCAAAATGTACTGCGGCACGGAACGTGTTAATGACGATATACTTACGATAGGACACCCTATAACATATGTGTATATATAATATAAATAAAAGGAAATACCATGCAAATATGTAGAAAACATTAGACGTTTAGGCAGAAAATGACCGATAAAACTGTCAGTTCCAGTACTAAAAACGTTACCGTTTTGTATGCAACATAACGTAATATACGAGTACAATAGAATAGAATTGTGACGCAACAGTAGAATAGAATTGTGACGTCGCGCGCGGGGCTCAGTAGAGGAATTCGAATATTATCGATCAGGGGACGACAATTCACATCAGGTGTTTAGCCCGCGTGAGAATAAAATCACTAATTGATTCGTTATGTTGTTTATAGTTAACCCTGAGAGATCGGCGCACTGCTATAGCAGTGGAAGAAATTTGTTCTACCCTTGTATTCTAAATGAATATCATTCATTTAGAATACAAGGGTACATATTCTAAAATATAGTTATGTTGTAAAAATATTTGTTTTTTGTTTTTTTGTTGTTTAAAATAAATATTTATCACGAACGTCCGAATCGTAAATATATCTCGGCACTAGATAGACAATTATATTTTTTTTCTCGAAGCGCTCTCAGGGTTAAGGCATTAACGTTGTGGAGGTTTAAAGACATTGTAATTTATTTTTATCAAACACTGTTCGCGCTCCCCTGAAGATGAGGTGAAAGCCTTGAAACCGGTAGGGTTATACCGTCACAAAAAAAGTGGAATAAACAGTGTTTGATAAAAAATAAATTACAACGAATTTCAATGATTCTATCGAAATTCAGAGAAAAATCTCTTTTTCACTTTGAATCAAGCACATAAGTCCGACCTGTGTATTAGATTTGTCCGATGGAGGAGTAAGGTGACCTTAAATCTAATTTCTATAAGTCAAAGTGGAAACCAACACACTGTTATGCAGTCATTTTTGCTACTAAGAATATTGCGCGATTGTTGTACATAAGATTAAGTCCTTCGTTTACCTTGTTTCCTGTCGCTACCCTTCTTTCAATGTCCCTTTCGACCCATACACATACTGCCCAGATAACAACTGATCAACATGCCCCAGTTTTTCTGAGTAAATCACATTTATCTTCCTATCCTGCCTTCCTATCCACACTACTTTTTCTATAACCATAACCTTTGATTTCGCTCCATTCATTTTCAAACCTTTTACTAATTATCACTTATCATATCCCTTAAATCGCCTTATTTCTCATCAAAATCAATTTTAAAATCGGCTGTACGATGTCCATAAAAATAAATGTTGTCATAGTTAAGGTATAATATTTACGTTTTATTTATTAACCTTTCCTTCCCTGTGTTGGGTATCTTCTACACGTTGCTTCTAATAACCATCAATATCTCTATAAATATTATAAATACAAGGTTAAGATTTTAGGTATTCCTCCATAATATATTTACGCATTGATTTAAAAAATAATATTAATAATAATCAGAATTTATCGACTACATCGTAAGTATTTTCTGAATATCGGAAACAAATTCGCATTTAAACGCTGTGAGTGCCTCGATCTTGGGTCTTGACGATAGGTGAAAAATATGCGGGAAGCGCGTCACTATATTCGCATCTCAGTTTTGCATACTTCACTGAATATCGAGGAGCTCAATTGTCTCAACCTCGCAAGTGTAAGCCACGCCCGGGTTAGCCACCAACCCTGCCGTGCCGCAGTAGCTGTTGGGCTGGCAACGAGACTAGATCTACGCCCGTTCCGTGAGCGTTGCCAGATGGTTTTTTTAATATTTTCAGTAAATAAATCTCAATTATTATAATTTTTAACTTCAATTATAATTAATTAAGGGGATTATCTATGAATGTTCTTATTTTTTCGATTTAAAATCGCTAATTTTTGATCGCGTACTCACTACCCAACACCGGAGCGCGCGTTTCAATTTTATCACCGTAAGGGAAGGGTTAATGCTATCTAACATAGTTAAGGTATAATATTTACGTTTTATTTATTAATGCCATCCATGTGGTCAGACCATCAATGATGCCAAGTGCTTCCAGTCGGAGGCAACAGACAGCCCAGTGTTCTATCATTCACACCAATCAGATTCTGCCCAGGGCATGTAGTCCCGACATTCGGACAAACTAGCACGTGTTATAAGTCTTGTATAATTCCACAATCACATTCAATGCAACTTGAAGAAATGAAACCACTTCGTCACAGGTCTTGCCTATTGAATTGGTTCTCTATATCCACAAAACTGAGTTTTTTGCATTTCATAAAAAAATGACAAAGAACCATGAAAATACGGTTGTTAACATATTTAATCCAAATCGTGTATATATCATATCTTTCAGTGCCGCCTTGACTTTGTTTCCTATCGCTATATGCCATTCGATAGCTCTCGTAACTCTTCGCCATCATCTGAGAAAATACTACCTACATGTTCAAACCATATCAGTGTTATTCAACTTATTTAATACATTTACCTTAAATTCACATCAACATAATTCCTTAGTTCATTCCGTATTCATTGTCATTACATCAATTCTTCTCAGTGCACGCATCTGCTTTCAATACTTTCCACGTTCCCATTTCACTCCATTACATCAAAGTTGGTACTAAACAACTGTTGTGAACTATCATCTTAGCAGAATTTTTATACTGTCCGATTCGAATGTATGTTTTTTTTGTGCCCTAATATCTAACACAATGTAAGGTATGCAGAATTTCTGTTACCGAAAATATGTAACATACGTCCGCAATACCGATAGCTGGATGCTGCGAGTAGCTCTTGGCCAGCTGTTTGACGAGCCCTGCGATATATCAGTGCGCATTCTGAATCACGTTTATACCGCGTCATACGAGTGACGCAAGAACGGTACGAATAAACGATAATACTCGAAGGAAGTGGCGTCACTTGGGAAGGGGGAATACCCTCCAATTATTATTATGGCGTGTATTTTTTAAATAGAATATGAATACATAAATAAACAAATCCCCAATGAATATTTTGGATGGATAACGTATGTGCGTGTATTGTTCCATTGTGCACAAGATTGTCAGTCCATCCTGTGGATGGATGACGCCTGTGCGTGTATTGCTCTATCGTGTGCATGCACACTGCACTACAGCAAGCACTCACCAGCAGGCAGATTAACACCTGAACAGTGCTACATACATACAGGCAATCCCTCGCTATAGAGTAAGATTGTCAGTTCATCCTGTGGATGGATGTCTGTCGCCTCTGCGTGTATTGCTCTATTGTGTGCATGCACACAGCACTATAGCAAGCACACACCAGCAGGCAGATCAGCACCTGAGCAGTGCTACATACATACAGGCAATCCCTCGCTATAGAGTAAGATTGTCAGTCCATCCTGTGGATGGATGACGCCTGTGCGTGTATTGCTCTATTGTGAGCATGCACACAGCACTACAGCAAGCACACACCAGCAGGCAGATCAACACCTGAGCAGTGCTACATACATACAGGCAATCCCTCGCTATAGAGTAAGATTGTCAGTCAATCCTGTGGATGGATGACGCCTGTGCGTGTATTGCTCTATCGTGTGCATGCACACTGCACTACAGCAAGCACTCACCAGCAGGCAGATTAACACCTGAACAGTGCTACATACATACAGGCAATCCCTCGCTATAGAGTAAGATTGTCAGTTCATCCTATGGATGGATGTCTGTCGCCTCTGCGTGTATTGCTCTATTGTGTGCATGCACACAGCACTATAGCAAGCACACACCAGCAGGCAGATCAGCACCTGAGCAGTGCTACATACATACAGGCAATCCCTCGCTATAGAGTAAGATTGTCAGTCCATCCTGTGGATGGATGACGCCTGTGCGTGTATTGCTCTATTGTGTGCATGCACACAGCACTACAGCAAGCACACACCAGCGGGCAGATCAACACCTGAGCAGTGCTACATACATACAGGCAATCCCTCGCTATAGAGTAAGATTGTCAGTCAATCATGTGGATGGATGTCGCCTCTGCGTGTATTGCGTGCATGCACACAAGACTTACAATAAGAAAATGCAGGCAAATCAACACCCGAGTTTCCAACGTCAAGGAATTCCACGTTCCAAAATGACAATCGGTTGCATGGCCTTAAAGATTTTCGTCTAAATATCACGTACATTTATTTATATATAGTATATATTTTAATTTTTTTTCCAATCCATGATACGAATTATATAATATTTACCGGGCAATGCCGACAGTGGCGTACCGTACACGCATTAATAACACCTAAAAAGGCTTCTTTTAAACGTGACAACCTAAATATATACAATAAGATGCTTAATTTGGTGTACCATATGACTGGAATCGTTTCTAAATTCATGTTCGGAGCATGTCAAGAGATTTCCAGGGCAGTTCAGAGGCTGAAGGTAATGGTTCGACAGGCTTCCTCAGATATCTATGGTACAGAACAAAGGGCGATTACCCAAAATATGCTCACCATGTCCAACTTCTCACGGTGTGTAACTATAGAAGCCTCGAAACAAGAAGGGAAGAATCCATTGCGATATTCCTAATAAAGGTTTTCCAAGGTTCCTTTAACTGTCCCGCGATTCTAGAAGCACTAAGTTTACCTATATGTACCTAATAAATATGCCCGTGCAAGGAATCACCCTCTGCTCTACATACCAACTTACAGAAGGAATATCATGGCTAAACACTCAGTCACGCGTGGTATAGAGATATTGAACCAACTGAATGACACTGGATATAGTCTCGGCACCGCCTAGCAGTATGAGAAGAATCCTGGCTGATATTCTTCCTAACGAATAAGCTAACGCTAGAAGCAGACCCTCTTTGTGTAACAGAAGAAATCCGTGCCAAGTGGATAAAAAAATCTATGCCAATCCGTGCCAAGTGGATAAAAAAATCTATGCCAATCCGTGCCAAGTGGATAGATAAATACTCCTCTCCCCGCTAATTCATGCTAGTAAAATCTATTTCATACTAGTAACATCCATATTGACTAGTATGAAATAGATGTTACTAATTCATACTAGTAACATCCATATTTGGGGGGATGTTATTAGATGAGCCCAGACATTTTGATAGCTTCTCTCTTAAATTGATTTTCTGCAATTTATGTATTTTTGGAGTGTATTTAAATATATTATGTATCATACATACTATGTTGCTAACAATAAACCTTTATTTATTTATTTATACATAAAAGATTGATTCTCGTGATGCATAGGTATTTGAGTGTCACTGTCTATCGAGTTGATACAACGGGGTACTGTATAATCAACAAAAAGAAAGAAATATCAATTCATTTTCTCATGTTATATGCCCTCAGTATGATACAGGCATTAGCCTAGTTCATTGGGGACACGACAAAAGAAAATAAACAAACCCAGATCCCTTAAAATTGAGTTACATATTAAATTACACGAATTAAAAAAAAATCTTGTCACATATAAAGAAAATAAATAAAAAAATATTATACTAAAATAATATATTATAATATATAGTGGAAAATTGTATTGTATAGTATGTTGTTTCAAGATGATATCGATGTAACAATATTTGTATTGCACAATTTTTTTTTGTATAGTAACACGTTAATAAGCAATTAATTGCATAATGATATGCCACGTCATATAACCTATTTATTATATGACGTGGCATATCATAATACGATACGTCACATTTAGTACGTGTCATTTATGACTCATCGTGCCCATGGTATGAGATAATTATTGCGTTAAATATCAAATATATGACTTGTATAACGCCTTGGAATTTATAAAACTCAGCCGATAAGCGTCATGAAATAGATTCAGGTGGAATGATTCTTGGAGTTCAACATAACCTTACTTAATTAATACACATTATAATAATTATACAAAAGGGCAGTTTATACAGCGCTGTTTAGAAAGCAAACTCTCTTCAAAGGTGCTCAAACTCGGGATTAAAAAAACTATTAGAGTAAGGATAGGAAGGCAGTGGCTGCGGCCATTTGATTAGGTACTTCCCCGAATCTGCACATGTTCAGAAAAACATACTTAAAACTTACTAAGGGAAGAACTGCAAAGAAACCTTTGCAGATATTCCGATATGTCATTTCGTGAAAATAATTCTTTTTTTTTATAATGGGCAATCCACACAAGCTAGAATGATTAGTGCCACCAAATTAAAGTCGATTTTTAATGGGATTCTTCGCAAAAACTGTTGATATATCAATATGTTGTTGGAATTGTATTACATTGATATCTTGTATGTGTAGATCTGTATGTGAAATAGATATTGAAATCCTTGTATTTGTTGAAATGTTAATTATTTGGAAATTGATGTAAAATTTATGTTTGTTTAACTCCGATCGTGTTCGCAAGGGAAATAAAAGACTTGCGGGCGGGGCGTCGTGAGTAGGTCACGGGCCGGTCGGCTTAAGCAGCGCTCAAAACCCCGAAAGTTGTATTTCGCGGGGAATGGGCGCTTGTGATAACCGACCGACCATTAATTAATAAGGAGGGTCCCTTTTTAGGGAAAAAATATATTCTCAGTAACAACCGACTCTACTGTGTTTTACTTTGAGACCCGCTACTTTGACCTGCCTGAGAGGAATCTCTCCACCCCGCCACCTTCTTCTTCTGGATCTACGCTTTCGGAATTCACTACCTCAATTCTCCGAGCATTTCGCAGCAACCAACGTACCTACGATACAGTCTATTTGTACCATGTGCGGTACATTAAAGGTTTAATTGATTTAAGCTTAAAAAAATTATAAAAATCAATCTATAAGTGGAAAAGTTGTTAAACCATTTCATATAAGACATGTATAAAAAACTAACATATATACACACATAAGCTGATATATGTCGGAAGTCGGGAGTTGATGGTGATGATTTAAAAGACGATCACAATGAATACATTTCAGTATATCACGGAGTTATATTTAAGAGATGGAACGCCATTGTGGCCTCGTCCGTTCCTAGTGCTAATGTACGTAACTAATTTGGGCCTTATGTACCCTTATTATACTCATTTTGGTGAAATATATACCTTCATCCCTTACCAATTGAGAGTGTATGAACAAAGGGTAAACGTGGTCAGATAATATATATTCCGTTTTAGATACATACACTGCAACAACTTTTATAGCGCTTCACTTATCTACAGGGGCTAGGAAGCTATCCAAGAACATATATTGGGTTGATGCAAAAGTTATGACCGCTTTTTATGATCCCAGGTAAAAAAATTCCCAGGTAAGAAATGATGAATAGTATCTTCTTTTAAATGATTTCATTGTATAAAGAATGCTTTCCCTCTACTTTCTATTCAGTTTTGGCCTGGCCAGAGTACAGTGAAGAGCCCTTGTATTTTTTCAAAATGTCGGTCGATAAAGTGCATTTACGTCATTGTTTACTTTATGAATTCCGTAGAGACAATACCGCGAGTGTGGCAACCAAAAACATTTGCGAAGTGTATGGAGCAGATGTCATCAAAGTTCGACAGGTACGAAGATGGTTTACAAAATTCCGATCTGGGGATTTTTCACTAATTGTTTTTCACTAATTTTTCACTATTGTGTATTTTGAACTCTTGGAACGCAATCAGACAATTACAGCAGAACGATATTGTCAGCAATTATCCAAATTGACCATCGCCCTTCAAAAGGATAGACCAGAATTGGTAAACAGAAAAGGGGTAGTGTTTCATCACGACAAATGCGCGACCCCATGTGGCTATGATGACCCAACACAAGCTAAATAAGTTGAATTGGGATGTTATCAAGCATCCACCGTATTCTCCAGATCTTGCTCCTTCCGATTTTCATTTATTCCGATCACTGCAAATTTTTTTAAATGATAAAAAATTTGATACAATAGAGCAGGTAAAAACATCCCTTACTACATTTTTCGCATCAAAATCCACGGAATTTTACACTAATGGTATTAATAAATTGATAGAAAGATGGGAGAAGGTTATAAGAACTGATGGAAATTATATAATTGATTAAATAAATAATACAAATCTAAAAACAAAATGTTTAATTGTATATATAAAAAACGGTCATAACTTTTGCATCAACCCAATATTATTAAGACAACGAGAAAATATTTGGTTTAAGAAATTTCCATTGATCACCTCGAATTCCCTTTCTGGAATAAAAAACATGTCCATTTTTTATTTCATGGAATAAAAAATGACACGCGTCCGCCCCATCTTGACGACATATGGGATAGAAGTGAGAGCTGATACCAACAGGACAAAAAACCTTCTCAGAGTGGCGGAAATGAGAACCCTACGCTCCATCGCAGGCAGAACTCTTAGAGATCGGATCAGAAAGGAGAGACGATAAGGTATGTATGTGATGTTGAAGACATAGTGAGGTGGGGAAGAAGCAGAAAGCGCTTCTGGAGTGATTATGTAGACCGCATGGAGGATATAAGACTGGCAAAAATCGTTAAGACTGAAAACCCTAACAGCGGGAGATTACCAGGAAGGCCGCCGAAAAGGTGGAAGGACAGCTGGACGTCATCATCCCAGAACAGCCCACCGTCACAAACAGGTCATACGACCTAAACCAAGAGGAAGAAGAAGAAGAATAAAAAATAGGATAAGCGTCCATCACGTAACACTGCAAATACCCTATTGTTTGAACAATACGACCTTCCAGCGCTATTGAAACTCGACTGGATTCGGAGCATTGTCAAAATGCAAAAGTGGAACACGGTGAAGAAGCGATCGAGCCAACGCAACGCGGTCGAGGCAGGAAATTCAATGTCGATCTCGTGGGCGACCTTCGAGAGCCGAACGCATACCTATCATAAGCGATGATTAAAATGCGGAGTGGTATTTCTGCTGCGTTGACTAACGCCGCTGGACTGCGCAATGGGTGACGAAACGGCGAAGAATTTCTGCAGATATCTTGAGCCCTGTGAATAACCCAGACTAATTGGTATACGGGGATGTTTTGTTTACACAAATATACATAAACATCAAGCCGTGTTCTTCTTCAACCTTACTCAACACAACAGCCTTAAGTTATCATTATTTCAAATATATTTAACCATGTTAAAGGAATAAAAAATCATAGTATTCGTATTTTCAATTATTTGGTCAGCGACGTTGCTGGGCCTCGTAGTCGAGGATCCCGTCGCCATTCCAACGTCAATTCAATTGGAAAGCAAAGCGGTGCCGTGGAGTTGTTTTTTTTTTAATGAGTGAGCCGTTGATCACCAGCAAACTCACCGACCACACCGCTGTACTGAATTCGATGGTACACTGAAGTTAGACGATCAGTGCACACCAGCATGTTTTTCCCTATTATTAAAAAATAGATATGAACGAAGTCATAGGTATCATTATATCCCCGGTGGAAAAATGCGTGCGTTATTCGAGGGATTAGTGCAGCGGTGGGTTCGATTCGACAAACTTTTAGTATGATCTTTTTCAACGATGACATTTTGACTCAAAATTTTAATTGACAAATCAGTTATTATTAACAACACGTATTAACCTTAAGTTCACATTCATCCCATATCACTTAATTCCGCATTCTGTCATACATTGTCACCTCACGCATTCTTCTAAGTGCACGCATTTCTACAGTATTTATTTGGCTGCTTTCAGTATTTTCTCACGTGTACGTTTCACTCCCATACATCAAAGTTAATGTTCATACATAATCATGAATTTTAATAAGACTTCCCAAAAAGGGTTGTCTTCAAGTGCTTCCCAAAACTGTACATGTCATCCGTGTCTCAAACGCTTTTAGGCAGAAACTTCATTCCGCATATTCTCCCCAGTGCAAGCATTTCTACAGCATTCATTCGGTTTCTTTCAACAATTTTCCATGTCCACGTTTAACTCCCATATACATGAGAATTAAAAACTTGTACAAAAAAAAATCTAAACATTGATTGACATTACA
Organism: Odontocerum albicorne; assembly: GCA_949825065.1. Lineage (NCBI taxonomy): Eukaryota > Metazoa > Arthropoda > Insecta > Trichoptera > Odontoceridae > Odontocerum > Odontocerum albicorne. The sequence goes on along the minus strand of OX463866.1, from coordinate 5,700,343 downwards.
AAATATGTAAATTTAAAAAACTTTCCATGAAAAGTAAATCGTAAAATAAATTTTCAACATTTCACAAGTTATAAAAATATGTCACAAAGGCGGAAAAACTGACTTAATTCGTTGAAATATTGTTGACAAATATGTGCATGCATGCACTGATAGGGCGCTGTCAGTCTTTGTTATCAATGCACTGAAATGTCATGTTTGTGACGTTATCGGAATACTCGTTTCAACTATTCGTTAATTGATTCAACAATAATATATATACCATACATACATACCACCAAGTCGTCTCCCTATCGGAGTAGACAAAAATGAGAGAACGCCAGGCATTCCTATCGCGACACACCTCTTTCGCATCATCTATACCCATACACTTTTTATACAGCTCTTACGATTTATGACTTTTTACATTTCCTTCTTTCAAAATATAATACACTTGATCAAACCATATTTTCCTTTATCTTCCTCTACGACGCCACCCACTCACATTTACACTGTATATTTGATTTGTTAGCCTTTCTTCATACATTCGTTCCACGTGCCCAAACCATATAAAAGTGCTCTTTTTCTTCATCATACTCAACACATCAGCCTTAATTTCACATTAATTCTCTTATCACTTCATTCAGTATTCTGTCATACATTGTCACACCATGAATCCTTTAAGTGCACGCATTTCTACAACATTTATTCGGATATTTTCAGTATTATTTCAATTTCAAATTTCACTCTCATAAATCAAAGTTGGTGCTAAAATACTATTGTGGACTATCATTTTGGCCAATTTTCATCTTGTCCGGTTCAAGTATACCATATATGTTGAATTTTAATCTCCGGAAACTCTTATTTAACGGGAAAGGCAAAAATGGAATACTTAGCAACAGTGGTGTGTATACACTTTTATGTGCTGACTGTGATCATTTCTATATAGGAAAGACAGCAAGATCTTTTGAAGAGATTTCGTGAACACAAATCAGCCTTAACAAATCCTCTAATTTATTCTGAAATGCCCTAATCATTGCCACCGTGAAAATCATACTTTTTCTATCGAAGATGCCAAATTGTTACATATCAGTAGTAACGGAAATAAATTGGACAGATTAGAGGCCCTAGAAATTTCTAAGTCAGTAAACCGATCTAAACATCTGTTGAACAGTTATTTCCCAAAAATCTCTCCGCTCTTGGCCGAAATTGTCCCGTGCCTCCCTCACCCCCCAGCCTCCAACCGTTGAAGCGTGTATATATCGGTACCAGTTCGAACAGCATTTAGTCTTGTTTGCGCTCCCCTGAAGATGAGGTGAAAGCCTTGAAACCGGTAGGGTTATACCGTCATAAAAAAGTGGAATAAACAGTGTTTGATAAAAATAAATTACTATACCATACATGTTTCAGAGCCCCATTGTTTTTATTTTCCTGTCGCTACACACCGTTCGATATCCCTCTTAACTATCCCATAATCTAAGAAAATATTACCCAAATACTATAGCAGAATCCCTCAAATTGCTCCAATCTTGCATGACTCGCCCATATATCGCATTTTCCTTACCTTTCACACGTTTCTATCACCATTACTTTCACACGTTTCTATCACCATTACTTTCACACGTTTCTATCACCATTACTTTCACACGTTTCTATCACCATTACTTTCACACGTTTCTATCACCATTACTTTATATTTCGCAACATTCATTCTCAGATCATAATATTTAACAGACCCTGGATGAAATAATCATGAATTTGTTTATAAAATGTTTTAAAAAATATCCACATATTAATTAATTCATAATTAAAAATAATAGTTTCGTAATATATTAGAAACTAGTCCAAGTTGTTAATAAATTAAATATTATTAACTAAATGGATCAAATTAACTTACATCTATCTTTTCACACCCGATAACTTGTGTTAACATTTTTTAAATTAAAACATACCATCACGTCAAATCCCTGTCGGGGTAGGCAGATAGAACAGAGCGCCAGACTTCCATATCTCGACACACACATCCTTACACTTTATACAATTTATCTAACTTTCAACGTTTACTTATTTCAGCATACCATTCACTTGATCCAACCAAACATTCCTAGTTCTTCTCTCACACGCCTTCACACGTTTTGTTAGTCTTTCTTCATTAATTCGTTCCACGTGCCCAAACCATCTCATTCGTCTTACTCAATATTTCATCCCTAAGTTCACATTTTTTAATAGCCTTCTCTAAAGCAAAAAAATCCAAATATATCAGGGAGGAGAGGTTCGATTTATTATCATACACTCCAAGGGAGTGTTGGCCCAAAAAAAGTTGGAGTCTCCTGGGTTAGGGTATATTTGTTTTAGAGTCTTATCGACTTTGTTTCCTGTGATAAAATACTCGACAAATAGAAGAATGTGTTATTCAACACAAATTTATCATCGCTATACAAACAAGATAAACGTATCGTTTGTCACATTTTTGTACTTTCTTATTATCTTATTTAGTTAAAATACATTTTAATATCAAGCCATATATCCGTTTCAATTGTGCTTTCTCCTTTCTACCTACCCCGATAGGGAGCGGCGTGATGCTATGTATGTATGTAATACCGAGAACGGAATTATCTGCATAATTAATCCGTAAAAGCTTATTTTACCAATTTGACATATGGTTATGCTATATTTTACAAGTACAGATACTGCCATCTCTGTAGAAGATTATGAATATTTTCGATCGAAATATTGGTAATTTTTCTAATTTTTTTTAATGGATTCCGCATTATTTATTGGTAATTTGTGTCGCCATATTTTTGTCATCAATTTTTATACAAAATTGTGAATATTATGTTTCTTTCTACTTTAAAATCTTAATGAATACTAAATAAACACGTAATATATAAACATTATAGTTCGGAAATTCTAGGATGAGTCCTGTGACAGCTCACAAATTTGCCCCAATACAACCTTGTAACGACGTTCAGTAATTTTAATTATTTTATAAACTTTAATATAAGCCTCAATTCTAATAAATAGCAAGTTATTTAGGTAAATACATTACATAAGGTTGTATTGGGGCAAATTTGTGAGCTCTCACAGGACTCATCCTAGAATTTCCGAACTATAGTGATAATATTTTGGTTATATATATTATTAATAAAATTTGTGTTATATATAATATAATGAATGAAATGAAATTCGTGCATTGCATTATATAGTTTACATTTCTAAGTGTAGCGACTGTTATAGTATATTGAGTTGCGAGTATTTATAATGAAAGATTGTTCAGATTAAACAGAATTTATTTGAGACTCAACACGGTTATGACAAAAGACCAGTGACAGGAGACAACATGGCTGCAGTGTCGACTAGTGACGTAACATGTTACTAGTGATGTGACACCTTACTAGTGACCTGACACGTCATTAGTGATGTGGCACGTAACAGTGACAACTCTGAATTTAATATCGAGACAATAAAAAATCCATCGAATTTTATCAAAAAGAGTTTTTAATTTTATCAGAAAGGACAGAGGGCCAGAGACCTTCCAATCACATTTCCTACATCCATACATCTACTCATAAAACTCCTACGATTCAAATAACTTTTTATATGCCCTTTCAAAGTGTAATTCACTTGATCCAGCCGTACTCTCCTTGGTATTCCTCTACCACTCCTTCTACTCACATTTGCAATATATATTTTTTGTCAGTATTTATCCATTCATTCGTTCTACATGCCTATACCACCTCAAAGTTCTCTTCTGCATCTTCATTTATAGATCAGCCTTACGTTCACTTTCATCACTATTCAGTCAACCTGTATGTACAATATATGTGAGCTAAAATATGTAAAATACGTAGTAAGGTCCTAAATTTTACGACCTGAACAAGTTTCAGCATATACGAACAGAGATCACGCCCATCGCATGGTCAGGCGATGTTACAGTTTAAATTTGATACATATACGTGTTTCGGTAAATTCTAAAATGTTAAAAATTGAATATCGCGCATTAATGATTTTTTTTTTCAAAAGAAAAGTACAGCAGAAATTAAATAAAGTCATATTGCACAGTAACAGATAGGGCTAGATACAGTTTCATTTAGGCAGAAAATCTATGTATTGAAGATGGCCCTCGTCAAGGCAGACCAGCAAAAGCACACTCCATAAACTACAGAATATTTTGCATAAAATGTGCGAAAAATCCCAAGCAGTTTTTGGCAAAGAAAAAAAACAGTAGTTTATATTTTATTTTTTTATCTCAGTTAATATTTAGTTTTAAAATTTATTTTTTGTGTTTACCTCCCTGCGCGAGTAGTGTATAATAAAATAATAATTAGTTTTCATATTTCATAAAAAAAAAATATTTAGGTATATTTTTTTTATTTAAAATAAAATCTTGTATTAAAACTTTGAGGCCGATGATAGGCCCCGTGGGATTTTTCGCATACACAAGTTGGGGGCGATAATCGGCATCGTGGGATTAAAAGGGTTAAGCGATATTTAAAAATTTATTAATCGTTTTAAAAAATGTACCAACGAATTACACGATGATAATTTTGAAAGAAATGTATATGTATAATTTTTTTTATATCCTTGGCAGTAAACTTTTGGGCATTACTACGTAAATACATCGGTCGGGCTCGCCCTACATTGGTGGGGTGTATCTCGGCCGGAGGAATGTTTGTGGGATGAGCCCGGACCTTTTAATATATTCTCTCTCTTGAATGTATTTTTTTTGTCATCTATTTATTTTCTGTGTTTTATTTTTATCTTCTTGTTCTACGTGTTCAAGGGTGTGGGCTGAAAAACTTCAGGTGTCCCCGTGGCTGGGCTCGCCCTATATTGGTGGGGTGTACCTTGGCCGAGGGGGATGTTATTAGATGAGCCCAGACCTTTTGATAGCTTCTGTTTTTAATGTATTATCTTTTTAATGTGTTCTTGAAATGTGTCTAAATGTATTATGTGCATACTATGTTGCTATCAATAAACCTGTATTTATTTATTTATTTAAATATATAGGCATTGTACCCAATATTGGTAAGCTTAAGATATAATAATTAGTGTAAGAATTGTTATCTAGTTATAAGTAGTATGTAGGTGTTAATTATTTCTAAGATCTCATATATTAAGATTGAATAAATAAAATAAAATGATATGTAGGAAAATAAGATTAAATAAGTTCATAAATTATAACATATAATTAAGATTAGTTAAGTAATAAATTTGTACATAGGTATAGCCTCAACAAATGTTTGTATAATAATTTACTTGTTTAATAAATAAAAAAAAAAAAAAAAGCTTAAGATACATCCGGGTTCACGGAAAAATACGCCAAACAGGCCAGAAAGAATACAAATTCCTCGAATTGTCCGTCCCCAACGGTCGGATTCCCAAATATGTTTATTTCGTCATACAAACCTAGGCGTGCACGTGACCAAATACACGTAGACATACGCGTGCAACACGTGGTCTCTACATAGCTTCGTACGTGACAAACCGACAAAATAAACAATACTGCACTTTGAACATTTTTGTACGAAAAATGTCTTGAGTCGAGATGTTACATACATCAAGTCATTCACCTGTTGTACTACTGTATTATACTGGTCGTTGGATCCCCTCGTTATTCCAACGTCAATTCAGTCGGAAAGCGAAGATGTGCCGTGGAGTATGTTTTAAATGAGAAAAATTGTACACCAGCAAACTCACTGGTCACATCGCTGTACTGGGCCCAATGTCACAACACTGAGGTGAGACGATCGGAAAACACCGACATATTTTTTTTTACATATATGACCGAAGTCATAGGTATCCTTAAACTGCCGAATAATAGACGGAAAAATGCCTGTATCATTCGAGGGGAGTAGCACAGTGCGGGGTTCGAACCGTCGACCTTTCATACGGAAGTCCAGTGCGTTACCACCGTGCAGTCGTTCGCCTCGCATTGTATAGAGTACAACAACCTTATTGGCGGGCTTATTGCCATGTGACAATATCTTCTAACCGACCAGAAAGATGTTAAGTGAAAACCATAAATCGACCCTGTATTGGTAAAAATACTTTTATAGTATAACGGACAATTCATAAAGCGCCATTTAAAGGGAATTTCGCTATATGATATAGGTACTTGTTTTGTAAGTTTTTTTTTTCATTCATCTCAAATTGGATGTTTTTCGTCTAACTCAACACATCAGCCTTAAGTTCACATTCATTCCGTATTCTGTCACACACTGTAACACCACGTATTCTTCTCAGTGCACGCGTTTCTACAGCATTTATTGGGTTAATTTCAGTATTTTTCCACATATGATTTATAAACTAGATATATGCGCGGTAAAACAAAGTATATTTTTTTACCCATATTTTTAAGTTACACAATAATTTGTTGCTAAAGTATACCTGCAAAGGTCTCTATAATTGCTCCATCTACAATTTCTCTGACTCTCTACGTTTCATTCTTTCAAAATATATTTAACTTGATCCAAACATACTTTAATTGATCTTCCTCTCACATTTGCACTATGATATATACGTTTTGTTCACCTTTCTTGATGCATTCGTTCCACGTACCCAAAATATCTCAATATAAACAATGGTTTGGTGAAACAACTTTGATCGAGAATAAGCGATAGGATACGAGCGATTGCTGAGACACTAGAAATGTCGAAAAATACCATCCACACGTTAGTTACAACTAAAAACTGCCATCCACGCGTTAGTTACAGCTAAAAATACAATCCACGCGTTAGTTACAGCTAAAAATACCATCCACGCGTTAGTTACAGCTAAAAAAAATTAAATGCGTTTTTATTTGACATACAAATACGAAAATCCGTGTCATGTCAGGTCCCCCCAACGTTGAATATCACCTGAGAGTAGGCATCTTTGTCCCCGGCAGCACGAAAAAGATCCCCAACGCTCCTTATACCAGTCCAATCACGTATATTGCGGAGCCAGGAGATTTGCCTCCTGCCAACACATCTTCGACCTTCTATTTTGCCTTGGATGATCAGGTGCAGTAATTTGTACTTTGCTCCTCTAAGTACATGACCCAAATAGGACCCCTTTCGGATTTTAATATTAGACAGCAACTCTCTATCAACTTTGGCTCTTTGAAGAACCTTCGTGTTGCTGACCATATCCGTCCAGGGTATCCGTAGCATTCTCCGGTGCATCCACATTTCGAATGCTTCAAGTCGGTTCATACTACCAACTTTGAGAGTCCATGATACAACTCCATGCAATAACACTGACCAAACGTAGCATTCGACTAACCGTTGTCGAAGATTCAAGTTTAGATTATCATCGCAGAATACGCTTCTCATTTTAATAATTAGTATACATATATAATAATTAATTTGTCTTTTAAATGATTTCTGATGCTGGAGACATCAGCCATATCTTGAGCACTTTTAGACAGACCACACCTTCAATAACTTCCTTCCGATGGGTTGTTCATACAATATTTTTCTAAAATATCTTAATGCGTTCGAGGCAGACTATATATTGACTCGCGGCCTGCCAGGGTGGTATGTATGCGTGGCCCGTGACCTTATTTTATAAATCAGGAAATAAATAACGATAAAACACAATTGTGTAGTAACAAAGAAGATTTATACCAAAACATTAAAATCTTATTTAAATGTGCCGGCCACCATGCCCTCAAAAAAATACACGTGTGACTTGACTCAATGCCGATTTTGGCCCACTGTCCTAAAAGTTTGATGCCTTCAATGACTCCCTGCCTTCTTCAATGACTCCTTCCGGTGGGCAGTTCATAGAGTAATTTTCAAAAATAACTTAATGGGTTCGATGGGAAGGTGGGCAATTCATATTTATTTATTTATTTAACACTTTTATTGCAATACAATCTGGCGGACTTATTGCCAGGTGGCAATCTCTTCCAGCCAACCAGACAAAAAGTAAATAAAGCAAGTTACGTGGTCGCATAAATCATTCAAATGACTATCCTTCCCCACGAAATCCATAAACATATACGCGAGAACATGCCCACGAACCCCACAAAGACGGGCAATCCCCCGAACATTATTTTTTTATATAAAGTGAGATATCATCAATCAAAAGGAAAGGAAGGGATGGTGGAGAGGAAAGGAAAAGAAAAATCAGGAATGAAACACGTTATTTTACTGACTAGAAATTAAGAGTTTTCTCAGTCGCTTCTTAAAGCATGCCAAGGACGGAGCGAGTCTTATATTGGTTTGTAACTGATTCCAGAGTCACACTGCATGGACAGTAAAGGACAACGTAAAGAAAGAAGAGCGATGAACTGGAAAGGCCAATAAACAATCTCTGTTTGAGCGTAGCGCTAATCCATGATTGGAAAGACGCTGAAAATTTTCGGCGAGATAAGAGGGTGCGGCGGGACAGTTAAGGATATTATACAATAGACAGTATGTGAATTTGGCGTCTATTTTTAACATTCAACCAGTTCAACGCCTTCTGGTATGCAGTTATATGATCGTACTTTCGTAGGTTGAAAATAAATCTTAGACACACATTTTGAAGACGCTGTAATTTGTCCAGCTGTTCCTCTGTAACATCCAAGTAACATACGTCCGCATAGTCCAGAGTCGGAAAGAGCAGAGACTGTACGAGCAAAATTTTGGTTTTAGTTGGTAGGAATCTTTAAGGGAATGAAGGCTGAAGAAGATCCTTCGGCTTACCTCATTTATTTTATCATAGAGTAATTTTCATAGAGTAATTTTCAAAAATAACTTAATGGGTTCGATGGGAAGGTGGGCAATTCATAGAGTAATTTTCAAAAATAACTTAATGTGTTCGATGGGAAGGTGGGCAGTTCATAGAGTAATTTTCAAAAACAACTTAATGGGTTCGATGGGCAGTTCAATTCAATCAAGTAATTTTCAAAAATATCGTAATGGGTTCGAGGCAAACCTCATCTTAAATAACTTTCTCCGGTGGGCTGTTGTTCATACAATATTCTTCGAAAAATATCTTAATGGGTTATGTATTTATTCATAAGCTGTCTACAAGACTTATTGCACCATTTGGTGTCTACAAGACTTATTGCACCATTTGGTGAAATTTCAGACAATGAGGAGAATCAGTGTTCAAAATCTAACGGAATTGAGCAAGTCATTATATTCTTTTGTGTAAAGCGCACTTTGTCCTAGAAAACGGCATCATTATAAAATAAACATCCAACATTGCATCAGACAGGCAGATATACCGTATACACATATGTTCCAAGTTGCTAGTTAATTTATATCAATCTATACCAGTGGTTCCCAAAGTGGGCACTACCGCCCCCCCTTAGCCCCCTTGGGTGAGGCGATACAGTGAATGTAACGACCCCGACAATTGTTCGTGACGTGGTCCGGTTTTTTTTTGCAAAAAAAAACAAAAAATAGTGCTGCTGAAATTCACGGGAAATTTTGCGAGGTTAATGTGCAAAATGTTGTAAGTAAGGTTTAGGCAGCGGTGTCGTCTGTTTCGAGAAGGTGAATAAATAACAAAATGAAGGGTATGCCCGTCAAAAGTGATGACTACCTGTTTATGCATTCAAGGCTTGCATCGGAGCTGTTTGAAAATTATGATGAACTGAAGAATGGCGCTAATGAATTGTTTTATACGATGGCATATAATTTTTTTTAATAATGGAATAAAAAAACTGGTGACACAATATCGAGAATGTATGGAAGTCAATGTCGACCATGTGAAAAAAAATAAGGCGGGGAATTGTTGCCTCCGAATGAAGTGCAATGGGGAGGCGCTAAGTCAGTGGCCAAAAGCAATATTTTTAAAGGATTTTCCTTCATTTTGCCATACCCTATTGGTGTCACTTTTTTTTTAACCACAATTCCAAACAATATAACTGAAGACGAAAGGGGCGTCATGGGCTGGTGAGATGAGGTCAAGAATACAAATAGATACATCCTATAAATAAAGTCTACGTCAGAAAAGTTAATTTTACAGTAGATTTTTTTTATATAAATTTAAATGTCAATGTATCCCATTATTTTGACTGGTTTTGGGCGGGGGGGGGGCTGATGAAATATATGCTCTAAAAAGGGGCGGAACGTTTGTCTTTGGGTCGCAAGAATAAAAATAACGTGTACAAAAGGAAAATAACACATTTTGTGAGGAAAGAAATTTAGGGACTTGTATTTCGCATAGAAGGATGTTGGTTATTTGAATAAAAGTCGTCGAGATCGGAATAAGGAAAGAGAAAGTTTATTGTAAGCGTCTGTGTATAGAACGGCGCAGAACATGTCGCTGTCTCGCTTCCGCGGGACACATGTTTATTGTTGCACGTTCTATATACATTTCATACTAAGGCCTGCAGGAGATGCAAGAGATATATCGGTGTCTCGCTCTTCGCTACTAGTTCAATGACCGCGCGGGCGACCTTCGCCCGGCGCCGTCTCGCACTGGTCACAGGCGAGTTTAATGACCGCGCGGACAAGGGTCGCCTTGGTGAGTTCAGTGACCGCACGCACGGTCGCTATAGAAATAACACGATTATTGTAAAATTTTGCGAGGAGTTTGAGAAGTATTAATTATATTATCTTTTAGGGGGGTCGCAATGCTAAAAAGGTTGACAAACAATGATCTATAACAAGGGTCTCCCAACTTTTTAGCCCAAGGGCCACACTGACTCCTCCACTAAGTCCCAAGGGCCAAGACCTAGCTAGCTCATCATACAACAACAATATATTAGTTTTGAATTACGCACAAATTTTCGTATTGGGACTAGCCGGCGAGTGAGATATCTATGGCGCAGGGTTCGGGGTTGGACTCCGCTCCGTTCGCAATTTTAAGTTTTTAGGATAAATCTCATATCATTAATTACAGTTAAAATTTTCAATTTCATTATGTATGTCAGTTATTGTGTTTCTTTATTGGTCGTTAAATAATAACATTTGATTATTATTTTGTATGATTTACTTACTACATTGTAAATTTTACAGTGTAATCAAAATAAACTATGACGGACCGGATATCTGGCATATCCGGCCCGCTACCGTGGAACAGATTGGTGGTGTTCGCGGGCCGTAGTTTGGAGACCCGTGATCTATAATATAGATTCTATATAAACACGTACGTTGAATCTGGACCACAACTGGAACGAGGTTAAATCAATACTTGAGCCTGATCTATAAGTGGCTGATAATATGATAGGAAATCCCTCGTCGATTTTCCTTTTTGGTGTGCGCGTGCTTGCTATACTGTTGCATTTCATCAAACGCAATTATAGAAAATCAAACCCATAGATCCGATTGCAAACACATCAAAATTCTAAGACAATCGATGGTGTAGTTGCCTTTTTACGTGCAAAAGTGTGGGCAATACGTGCAATGACTAACCACGAATTCCGTGCCTACCCCATTGATCATTAACCCTTCCTTCCCTGTGATGTGTAACTAGTACACATTGCTTCTAAACACTTTAATATCTCTATAAATATAATAAATACTGGGTTCAGATTTTAGGTATTCCTCCGTAATACATTTACGCATTGAATGAAAAAATAATATTAATAATAATTAGCACTTATCGGCCACATCAGAGATATTTTGTGAAAATCGGGAATAAATTCACCGATACAATCAAACATAAGAATGATATACGTAATAAAAATATCGATAGAGATATCATCAATCAAAGGAAAAGGAAGGGATGGTGGAGAGAAAAAATATTAAGAATTAAACACGTTATATTACTGACTTGGAATTAAGAGTTTTTCCAGTCTTTTTTGTTAAAACATGCCAATGATAAATACTTTGGAAACGTGGAAAAAATGAATAAAAAAAGATTAACAAAATAAATATGCATCGTAAATGTGAGCGGACGGTGTGGTAGAACAAGACCAATGAAGGTATAATTGTATCAACTGAATGATATTTTGAAAGAAAGAATAGATAAATCGTAGGAGCTGTATAACAAGGTGTATGGATGTGGAAGAGGCGAAATATGTGTGTCGAGATAGGAAAGTCTGGTGCTCTCTACCTACCACAGCAGGAAGGCGGCGTGATGGTATACACGTGTATGTACTAGCCGACAAGGTAAATTTTAAATCTCTGAATTGAGCAAAAACAGTGATGCATTCATTCATTCGTGTGGTTCCCCTCAACAACAATCCATTTTTATGATGCGGAGAAATTAAAAAAGAGTGGCCGGTAGACAGCGTTGTCTTCGGTCTACATAATTGAACTTTCGGGTTTCGAGTAATTGGAGCAGGCACAGAAATTGCCGTTCGCATATAACATATTAGCGATACTACCCCGCAAGCGAAGAGGAAACAACATTCGCACGAGGGTTAGCAGCTAGCGCATGCTAGTGTTGTTACCAGACTAGATAGAGGTGCACAGCCGCGCGATAACGCATTGGACTTACATGCAGAAGGTCGCCGGTTCGAACCCCACACTGTGCTTTTCCCCTTTGAACGACACAGGCATTTTTTCTGCCTAGTATTCGGGGGTATAAAGATACCGCGGTCAGATACTGCGGTCATATCTATTCTTTCAAAAAGAGAAAAAAAACATGCCGATGTGCTCCGATCGTTTCACCTCAGTGTACCATTGGATCCAGTACAGCGGTGTGACCAATGAGTTTGCTGGTGTGTAACGGTTCACTAACTTTAAAAAAAACCACGTCTCAGCTTCGCTTTCCAACTGAAATAATGGCGAGGGAATCCTTGACAACGAGGTCCAGCAACGACGACTACCAGACTGGACCACTATTCTCTTAATTATTTTTTCGGGTACCAGCGGAAATCAAACATGATCAAGCGTTTTACCAACTAAACCACGCAGGTTGGCATTGTCAGCTATCCTGTGGATAGTAGACGATTTCGCGTATTTCGATTGTTTTTTTTTGTGAGCATTTTGTTGCATTTCATCAAACACAGTGCACATGCCTTGCATAATTGGGGTTTCATAGATTCCCCCTAGTACTTATGCGGGAAAATCCAGACTGTAACATCATGGAGGAGCGTCCAATATATTCATTCTTCCTCCAGGACTGGAGGAAATCCATCGGTCTACTCCTGTATCACGGATGACAGATCTCAACACCCGACTGTGAGAGATAAACCATACTACCAAATTAAAGAGCAATAAAAAAAAGAAAACTTCTTCGACTGGTGACACCATCCATTTAAAACCAGACAATCTGATGTCAACAGCGAGGAATTAAAAGGCATCTAATTGTGAGAGATAAACCATACTACAACATTTAAGATCAAAAAAGAAAAAAATACAAAAAACTTCTTCGAATGGTGACACCACCCATTTAAAACAAGACAATCTGATGTCAACAGGGAGGAATTAAAAGGTATCCAATTGTGAGAGACAAACCATACTACAACATTTAAGAGCAAAAAGGAAAAAAATACAAAAAATTTCTTTGACTGATGACACCATCCATTTAAAACCAGACAATCTGATGTCAACAGCGAGGAGGTAAAAGCCATATAATTGTGAGAGATAAATATTACAACATTAAAGAGCAAAAAGGAAAAAAATACAAAAACTTCTTCGACTTGTGACACCGTCCATTTAAAACCAGATATTTTAATGTCAACAGCGAGGAAGTAAAAGGCATCGAATTGTGAGAGATAAACACTACAACATTAAAGAGCAAAAAGGAAAAAAATACAAAAACAGAGCAAAAAGGAAAAAAATACAAAAAAAACTTCTTCGACTGGTGACACCATCCATTTAAAACTGGACAATCTGATGTCAACAGCGAGGAAATAAAAGGCATGAGAATTGGCCGCATCGCAATCCTCCTTGGGTTAACGCCTTGTTAACCTTCGGCAAACAGTGCACACGGCAAAAGTATACTAACAGATGTACATATATTGTTCTTCTGGCAACCCTGTATGATAATGCGCTGAAACAGTTGTGACAACATAAGAAACTAACTGCAGAAATATTTACATTGTTCAACGTAAATTGAAAAACTGTTATTAATATACGTTGTATTGTATTGTGCGATACATTCGTTGTATACAGAACAACCCGGCGCAGGCTTGTTGCCACGCAACAATCTTACAAGAAACAATAAATATGTTCAAGAAGCCTCGCCGAGAGATAACTAGGATGAAAGGCGTTTTAAAAAAGTCATGGTCTCCGCAACCCACGGTTCGGAAGACAGGTGCCTTTATCAACTAGACCACGGAGGTCGCCACATTGTAAAATGAAAATAAATATAGGTCACTATCGTGCCGAAATGTCACGAAGAATGCGTTAACCAGTTCGTGAGACGCTGCTCAACATTCAGCCGGTGATCTAGATTTCGATCATACCGAAAAGGAAAAGTCCAACTCTGGTAAAAATACGTTTGTGAGTGTTGTTGCATTTCACTTAAGATAGTATTGCCTACAAGTACGACGGCAAACCATGAGTTTCGTGCCTACTCTAATGGTTATAGAGCCTCTTAACCCAAAGGCCGAAGACAATAGTTTCCCAGCTACGCCTTTTTCAATATAAACACACCAGTTCGGATTTGTTGAAGGGTAAAATAAAACTATACACGCACAGGCTTATTGATTGCATGAAACATATGTATGTAGTACTGCCCAGGTTTTGATCTACCAACTGCTGGTGTGTTCTTGCTGTATGCTGTGTGCATGCACACAATAGAGCAATACACACACAGGCGTCAGTCCATCCATAGGATGGACTGACAATCTTACTCTATAGCGAGGGATTGCCTGTATGCATGTAGCAATACAGCATGCTGATCAACACTGTTCAGGTATTAATCCGTATGCTGTAGTGCTGTTTGCATGCACACAATAGAGCAATACACGCACAGGAGTCATCCATCCACAGGATGGACTGACAATCTTACTCTATAGTAAGGGATTGCCTGTATGTATGTAGCACTGCTCAGGTGTTGATCTGCCTGCTGGTGTGTGCTTGCTGTGTACATGCACACAATAGAGCAATACACGCACAGGTGTCATCCATCCACAGGATGGACTGACAATCTTACTCTACAGCGAGGGATTGCCTGTATGTATGTAGCACTGCTCAGGTGTTGATCTGCCTGCTTCTATGTGCATTTACAATATAGAGTAATTCTCGCACAGGCGACATCCATCCACAAAATGGACTGACAATTTTACTCTATAGCGAGGGATTGCCTGTATGTATGTAGCACTGCTCAGGTGTTGATCTGCCTGCTGGTGTGTGCTTGCTGTAGTGCTGTGTGCATGCACACAATAGAGCAATACACAAACAGACGTCATCCATCTACAGGATGGACTGACAATCCTACACTATAGCGAAGATTTAATAGCCCGTATATATGTATGTAGCACTGTTAAAGTCAGTTGGTATTTGCAGTAGGAGTAGAATAACCCAAAACTTCACCCGCAACGCTCTTGATTAACATCGTCCCTGATAATAAACTTTACCAAGTATCCTTTTATCTTTGTTAATTAAATAGATAAGATATTAACATATGTTATTTCCCAAGTATATCTAAATTTATGATATCCACAAAACGATAAAAATTATTTGTACATGTCGCAGGCGTGGGCACGTACGGACTTGGCGAATGATTAAAACGCAAAAAAACTCTAGTATCAAAATAAAACTGTACCGTTTCGCGGAATAGATAACTACGAGTAGACCATCGAGATATTGCCACTCTGTATCTATTGTATTAGGGGGACCGGAAAGAAATAAAAAAAAAAGTAATACATTTAAAAATTTTATTTAAAAAAAATACAAAAAGAAATTAATCAATGAAATAGTTTCCATCGTTTTCCAAGACCTTTCTCCATCTATCAGGCAGCTTTTCAATTCCATTTTTGTAAAAAAAAAATGGTTTTTCCTTAAAAAACTTTTCGATATGATTTTTTACTTCATCAATATTTTTGAATGTTTTATCGCGGAGGGAGTGTTCCAATGATCTGAAAAGGTGATAATCTGAGGGGGCTATGTCAGGGGAATAGGGGGGGTGAGGTAAAAGTTCCAGTCCAAGTTGCATTATTTTATTCTGGGTGATTATCGCAGTATGTGGCCGCGCGTTATCCTGTTGAAGCATCCTGGGTTGGTTATTGACCAAAAGTGGACGTTTTTTTCTTAGTTCCTCTTTCATTCTCTCCAGTTGTTGACAATAAAGAGCTGCATTAATTGTTTCTCCTGGTTTCAATAGTTCATAGTGAACAACACCTTCGATATCCCACCATACACAGAGGAGAACCTTTTTTAGAGTCAACGTTGGTTTTGGTGTAGGAACAGCCGACTGGCCCCGAGAAAGCCATTGTTTTTTTCGTGTGGGATTATTGTACAAGACCCATTTCTCGTCGCAAGTTATTATTCTTCGAAGAAATGGGTCCACTTTATACCTGGACAAAAGGGACGTGCATATCGTTATTCGCTGCTCGAGCGCAGCTGGCGTCAACACGTGCGGAACCCAAACTCCTTGTTTATGAATTTTTCCAATGCGACTAAGATGTTCCTGCACTGTTGACCATGGACAATCGAGTTTAATTGATAATTCAGCTATTGTTTGACGAGGGTCAGATTCAACCAATGACGTCAGCGCATAATCATCCAATTTTGTTGGTCTTCCAGTTTTAGGGGCGTTCTTCAGGTCCCTATCATTATTTTTAAATTTTTTTATCCATCTATGACATTTATTGAGTCTTAATACGTCTCCATATGTACCAGTAATTGTTTCTGTCACTTCTTTCGCCTTCAATCCCCGGTCAAATAAAAACAACATACAGTGGCGTAAATGTTCTTCGTCAATAGTCGGCCTTGACATTCTTCACAAACGACGGAAAAAATAATCTTTGCAAAAATAATGAATTTACAACCCTCACAAACTACTAGCACCAAAAAGCACGTGTTTTCTCTTTTGTGTCTCGACGCAGACTGACCTTAAAGTGGTACTCCCGAAAATTTTGATTTCTTTCCGGTCCCCCTAATAGATACAATCGCAATCAATTTTTAATTCAAATATCAATCAATTTTACTTAATTTAATCGCAAAGAATTCTGATCACTTTTATTCTAACAAATTTGTAGTTTCAATGACTAAAAACCGTATAATTAACCGAGGTGTATTTATAATTATAATATTATAATAAATTATCTGAGAAATAATTATGCGAAATACGGTCGTGGTGCTAGAAAAGTGTGAAAGGAAAAGTAAATGAACGCATTTGAGTATTTGTCAAAAGGGAACGTATGCGGATCACTGTATGCAGATGACATTATTGTGTTGGCGCAGAGTGACGATGAATTGCAGAGTTTAATAAGAAAATTGTATGAGAGATGCGAAGAGAAAGATCTAAGAATGAATTATACAAAACCCAAAGTAATGGTGATAGGAAAGTGTGAAAGGAAATTTATACGCGACATATGGGTGAGTAATAAAACGTTGAAGCAAGATTTTTTTAGCACAGGAAGGGAAAGGTTAAACTACTGCTACGATATTATTGTATATTTCCTTGTCACGTATAATAAATAAAATATAGAACTATTTTACTACACTTATGGTTGTTAACAGTAGAACCTGGCGGGTGTATTGACACGTGGTTCTTTTTTTTTAACCTCGCGAGTTTATTGCCACGTGGCAATCTCTTCCAACCAACCAGAAAGCTGTTTTATAGGTCCTAAGTGTTAACCAGACTGGAATCCTATTTAAAAAAATCTGGGTTCCAGCGGGGATCGAACCCGCAACCTCCAGATCGGCAGACAAGTGGCTTACCACCAGGCCACGGAGGTCGTCTTCAAACCAACCAGAAAATGGTTCAACAACCATTAAGAGAAAACCTGGACTGGAACCTTTTTATAAAATATCTGGATGGAAAATGATCTCCAAGCAGTGGTAGTAGAGCGAATCTCTCGTATTTTGATAAAGCTATAAAAATATTTATTTTATTTGCAAACAAGAAAGGAATTTGTTTCTGATAAGAACTGACTAAGCAACAAGAACAAAAACGTTTTCAGAAAATAAATTGAAAACCAGATATGGCCGTATCCAATATACACATATGAAACATGTGCACATAAAACACGCGGGTACTTAATTATTCTACCTATGTGTATGTATAGTATATAAATATATTACAATTTGCACGGTGTGTCTTTTCCAATATCAGCTGGCAGCCGTAGTCTGGCGGTTAACATTCACGCTGACCAAGCGGACGCCTCAAGTTCGATTCCCTGCTCAAAACTAGCCAGAACATCGAAGTAACCAATCGGCCGTCAAATGTTTTTTTTAAGCTTATGTTCATATCAGAGAGTTTAAGCTGAATATATAATAGAGCTTTAAGTTGTAAAAATAAATGAAGACAGATCAAAGACTCTCGAAGCAACATGTTTCAAAACGCCATTTGTTTCATCGAGAAAGTTGCAAAAAAAAAATAAACGTAAGGCCAATCAAAACACACAGAGAATAATAGCCCGACCGGGGGAGGTGGCGGCCAAAAGAAATGTGCGAAACGTGGATTCGTGCCAAAAATACCGTCACAAAAAGACCAGCCATTGTACAATATTGAAAGCTGAAAGGAAGAAAGATGCATTGCTACCGGTCGATCGGAGCGCGTTGCCAAAATCGACAATCTGCCCGCCACATGCTCGCAAAATGTAAATATGTACATATTTATGAAAATTTAAAAATAAAGTGCACTTAAAATATAAACAGGTTATCCCAAAAAAATGTATAGATACATATCACACCATTTCCATGTCGGGGTAGGCAGAGGACGGAGCGCTCGACTTTCCTATCTCGACGCACATTCTTCGCCCCTTCTACATCCATATACCTACGATTTCAATGACTTTCTACTTTTTCTTCTTTCAAAATATCATTCACTTAATCCAACCATACTTTCTATGGTCTTCCTCTACCACGCATTCTACTCACATTTGCACCATACATTTGTTTTGTTAGTATTTCTTCATTAATTTGTTCTACATGTCCAAACCATCTTTGAGTGTTCTTATTTATTTGTTAATTTATTAACACTTCATTGCAAAAACAATCTGTCGGGTGCCCGGTGGTAATCTCTTCCAACCAATCAGAATGACAAAAGTAAATAAAGTAAGTTACATGCTCGCAAAAAATATTCAGATTACTACCCATTCCCACGAAACCCATGAATACATACGTGACCATACGCCCATAAACCTCACAAAAACGAACACTCCCCTGAACATTCCTTGTCATATAAAGTGAGATATCATAAATTAAAGATAAAGGAAGGGATGGTGGAGAAGAAAGGAATCCCATACCATCTCGAAACACAGATCCTTAACATCCATACATCTTCTGATATAAATTCTATGATTTGTCTGACTTTCCACGTTTCCTTCCTAATTACGATATAAAGATCTTTCAAATTGAGCGGGTTTTTTAATTCTTGGATAAAACACAGATGGCGTCGCGAACTTGCCTGGGTCTTGTGACATTTGAGTAGTGTAATGCATGACATTTATAAAAATGGAGTCGTATACAATACAACAACGCGTTCAAATTGTTGAATTATTTTATGTATTGTAATCTCCGGAAACGGCGATGTTAATTGCCCACCAAGATCATGTGATCCGACACCGTTGGACTATTTTCTCTGGGGTTACGTGAAAAGCCAGGTCTATAAGAATGACCCCCAATCAATTCCTCAACTTAAGGACGAAATTATTCGCGTTATTGGTGAGTTAGAACCGCAATTATGCCAAAATGACATCGAAATTTAAGACAAAAGAGTGGACATCTGTGGAGCTGCAAGAGGTGGACATTTGGCGGACATTGTTTTCTATGTTTAAATGTCATACATTATACTTCAATGGCCAATAAAAAGTTTTTTGAAATCAAAGCAAATTGTGTGTTTTATTCAAGAATTTTAAAAATTTGCATTCAAGGGTATTTCAAATTGAGCGGTTTTTTTTATTGTTAGAATTTTAAAAAACGTTCAATTTGAAAGACCCTTTATTATGGTTTGCCTGATTCACAAATTTCTAGACTCCAGTCTGTGCTAAATGCCGCAGTCTAGATTGATGTATGGTAGTCATAAATCATCATCGTTGCTAGGCCTCGTCCCTTCACCATTCCAACATTAATTCAGTTAAAAATCGAAGCTGTCCTGTGGAGTTTTCGTCTCTTTCTAATTTCCCCCCCACTCTTTTAAGTAAGTGAGTCGTTGCACACCAGCAAACACACCGGTGTACTGGATCCGATGGCACAACTGAATTGAAACGATCGGAGCAGACCAGCATGTATTTCTTTCTTTTTTTAATTTTATGAATGGATATGACCGAAGTCATTGGTATCCTTATACTCCCTAAAACAAGGCAGAAACAATGCCTGTAATTCGAGGGGAGTAGTAGTATAGAGTTACGAGTATTAATATTGCCATTTTGGTCCGCTTCTAATTGCACCTGATGGAGTGGAATCATGGACCCTCAAAGTTAGTAGTATGAACCGACTGGACGGATATGGTCAGCAACACGAGGGTTCTTCAAAGAGCCAAAGTTGATCGAGAGTTGCTGACGAATATTAAAATCCGAAAGGTGTCCTATTTGGGTCATGTACTTAGAGGAGCAAAGTACAAATTACTGCACCTGATCATCCAAGGCAAAATAGAAGGCCGAAGAGGTGTTTTCAGGAGGCAGATCTCCTGGCTCCGCAATATACGTGATTGGACTGGCATAAGGGGCGTTGGAGATCTTTTTCGGGCTGCCGGGGACAAAGATGTCTACTCTCAGGTGATATTCAACGTTGGGGGAACCTGACATGACACTGGAAAGAAGAAGGTTCCCGCTTCTAAAACATCTACACTGCCTCAAGTGTCGTGAACAGATTGATTTCAAACTTTGTTTCTTTGTATTCAAGTCCCTTAATGGGATGTCTCTGAGGGATGTTCCTTCAGCGAGAAGTAGAACTTTGAGATGGTTTATTATTCATTTAATAAATTAGTTGTTCCAACACGACGGCGTATTAAGATTCCAACACGAAGGTTCCAACACGACGGCGTTTGCTGTTGGTCCTGTAGCGTGGGATAGTCTACCTCCTAGTGTTAGAGATATGGGTGGCGTATGCAGGTTTAGGAAGCACTTAAAAACAATCCTTATCAAAATGTATGATGTTAATGAACACTAAATGATCAACTTCTCTAAAACTATATCTAATGTGCTATTATCACATATCGGGAAATCTTCAAAGGATTCTTTGTAGTTCGGTTATTCTTGGTAAGTTTTGTGCGGTTTTCTTACCAAATAAGTATTTTCTGAACATATGAAGATACTGGTGAATATGAAGATACTAGTACGATTGTCAGACCCGCACTCCTCTATGGCTCCGAATGCTGGACGATGTATAACTCTTACTCTAGGCAACTATTGGGTTGATGCAAAAGTTATGACCGTTTTTTATGATCCCAGGTAAAAAAAATCCCAGGTAAGAAATTATGAATAGTATCTTCTTTTAAATGATTCCATTGTATAAAGGATGCTTTCCCACTACTTTCTATTCAGTTTTGGCCTGGCCAGAGTACAGTGAAAAGCCCTTGTATTTTTTCAAAATTTCGGTCGATAAAGTGCATTTACGTCATTGTTTACTTTATGAATTCCGTAAAGACAATACCGCGAGTGTGGCAACCAAAAACATTTGCGAAGTGTATGGAGCAGATGTCATTAAAGTTCGACAGGTACGAAGATGGTTTACAAAATTCCAATCTGGGGATTTTTCACTAATTGTTTTTCACTAATTTTTCACTAATTTTTCAATATTGTGTATTTTGAACTCTTGGAACGCAATCAGCCAGACGATATTGTCTGCAATTATCCAAATTGAACATCGCCCTTCAAAAGGATAGACCAGAATTGGTAAACAGAAAAGGGGTAGTGTTTCATCACAACAACGCGCGACCACATGTGGCTATGATGACCCAACACAAGCTAAATGAGTTGAAATGGGATGTTATCAAGCATCCACCGTATTCTCCAGATCTTGCTCCTTCCGATTTTCATTTATTCCGATCACTGCAAAATTTTTGAAATGATAAAAAATTTGATACAATAGAGCAGGTAAAAACATTTTTCGCTTCAAAATCCACAGAATTTTACACTAATGGTATTAATAAGTTGATAGAAAGATGGGAGAAGGTTATAAGAACTGGTGGAAATTATATAATTGATTAAATAAATAATACAAATCTAAAAAAAAATGTTTAATTGTATATGTAAAAAACGGTCATAACTTTTGCATCAACCCAATAGAAACTGCTGAAATGCGCATGCTAAGATGGTCAGCTGGTGTGTCCCTAAGAGACAAAATAAAAAGCTCACGCATTCGTGGAAGCCTAGGTGTTACAGACATCAACATAAAGATGGAGGAGAGGCAGATGGATTGAGATGGTGTGGGCACGTTGGACGCAGAGCACCCTATCACATTGTGAACCAGGCAATCTCCATGGATCATCCTCGAATAACAACCAGAGGAAGACCAAAGAATTCGTGGGTGGTGCAAAAAGATAACCTGATGCAGATGCACGGCCTGGGAGACGTAGTCCGGGACAGAAGAGCATACAACCTGAGGACGAGGAGAGCTGACCCCAACAGTCTTCGCAGACAGTGAGTTGGGATGGAGCCAAGGAGAAGAAGAAGACACAATCTAATGGCCGCAGCCACTATATTCTTATCCTCACTCTCAATTTATTATTTTATAATAATTTAAACCTGTCAATAATAGTAGATTCGAATCCTGAGTTAGAGCGCCCTTGAGCAGAATATGCTCTCTAAATGGCGCTATATAAATTGTCATTTTATCATTATTATTATGATTATTATTTCTTACTCTTGAAGTCCATTTCGATAACGTGACAACTCTGGTCTTGATAACGTTTAGATATTAAAACAATACAAATAAACATGTACTGTTACAATACATTATTCAAACAAAACGAGAAAATTTATATGTTTGTGTATACTTTGTAAAACTAAACGAGCTATATTGCAATGTCGCTCGAAACAATCGAAGAAGTGAGCAAATATTATATTAAAGCATTCTTGTTTAAGAAACACAGATCATGAAAAACGTTCTGGCTTCGTTTTTTCGTGATTGACAAAGATATATAAAGGGACTTTCAAATTGAGCGGTTTTTTTCATTCATTTTTTTTAATTTCTTGAATAAAACACACAATTTGCTTTGATTTCAAAAAACTTTTTATCGATCATTGTAGTATAATGTATGACATTTAAACACAACAAAAACAATATCCGCCAAATGTCCACCTCTCGCAGTTATACAGATGTCCACACTTTTGTCAAAATTTTCGACGACATTTTGGCATAATTGCGGTGCTAACTCACCAATAACGCGAATAATTTCGTCCTTCAGCTCAGGAATTGATCAGGGGGCATTCTTATAGACCTGGCTTTTCACGTAACCCCAGAGAAAATAGTCCAACGGTGTCAGATCACACGATCTTGGTGGTAACATCACCGTTTCCGGATATTACAATACATAAAATAATTTAACAATTTGAACGCGTTGTATTTTATACGACTCCATTTTTATAAATGTCATACATTACACTCCTTAAATGTCACAAGACCCAGGCAAGTTCGCGACGCCATCTGTGTTTTATCCAAGAATTTAAAAAATCACTCAATTTGAAAGACCCTTTATATACTCGAACAGGACAGTATTAAAATTGGCTAAGATGTCCACAACGATATTTTATTGGTTTTATTGGGTGTTAGTACAATCATCAATAGCGAATATTACATAGCATTATTGGAGCGTTTGAAGGCAGAAATTGCAAAAAAAACGGCCCCATATGAAGAAGAAAAAGTTCTCTTTCATCAGGACAATGCACCGTGTCACAAGTCGATGGTAACGATGGCCAAATTGCATGAGTTGAACTTCGAATTGCTTCCGCACCCACCGTATTCTCCAGACTTGGCCACCAGCGACTATTGTCTGTTCGCAGATCTCAAAAACATTCTCCAAGGAAAGAGATTTGACTCCAATGAAGAAGTGATTGCCGAAACTAACGCATATTTTGAAACCATATATAAATCGTTCTACACGGCTGGCATAGAAAAGTTAGGAAAGCGTTGGAATGAATGTATCGCTCTTGAAGAAGACTATGTTGATGAATAAAGAAGAATTTTGGCAAACAAATATTGTTTTAGTAGTTAGTCCCTCGACTTATTGATCGATGTGTTAAATGTGTATATATGTGTAGGCCTTTGGCAAATGTTTGTCTTATAGATAACTTAATTAATAAAAAAAATAAAAAAACTGGTATATTTCGGTTAAACTATTATAGATCCAGCACTAGTCACAACGATCAGCAAAATATGCGAAAAAAATGTGTAACATTTATTTATAAAAATGACCGCTAGTCGTGCTAAATTTATGGCATGATCATCGCAAGAAAGATAAATCGCTACATTGGACATTCGTTCGGCTTTTACAAATTAAAAATCAAAGCGTTCCTTAAGTACTATATTATCACAATACGAAACAGGGATGGACAAATCATTTATTTGTTTTTTTATTTAGATATACGAGTATAATAGTGACAAGTCATCAAGTGACATCACTGGTGACAAGAATCATTTCTCAAGCGACCTCTGTCAAAATTTCGACCAGACGCTACGCGTAGTTAACGTTTGACAGTGATCGGAATCGATCATTTTAACATTTGCCGCAACAGTGGAAAAAACGAGTTCCGTGCCGTCATAAAACATTTTTATTTAAAGAAGTTAACAGCCGCTGATTTTATGAAGTTCAAGGGGACTTCGCACCAGCGTTGAAGGTTGTTTACTTCTGGATAAATGAGTTTAAATGTGGCCGTACATGCAACGAAGAGCCGCGCTCCGGACGCTCAATTGCGTCCATCATGGAGAAAATCGTTGAAAGTGCATGTGTGCGAGATTGCTGAGGCTGTGGACTCTAGTAAACGGATGCCCAATATCTTACACAAAAAATTGAAAATGAAAAAGCTGCTGCGCAATAGGTGCCGCGATTGTTGACTGTCGATCTAAAACGCACTCGAAATGACGTTTGAATGCAGTGTTTGGCGATGGATGTTTAATCCCAATCTGAAACAGACACGTCGATTCGTGTCTGTCGACGAACTTGCATCCGCATTACACCCCAGAGTACAAACAACAGTCAAAACAATGGAAAAGTAGGCTGAAGAAGGCGAAGACCGCTTTGCCGGCTGGTAAGGTGATGGCCAATGTTTTTTTAGGTTTCCCAGGGACTCATCATGATTGACTTCTTGGGAAAGGGCAAGACAATAACGAGAGCCTATTATACGGCATTATTAGACCATTTGAAAGACGAATTGAAGCCAAGATTGGCTCGCAAAAGTGTTATTTCATCAGGACAATGCACCATCCTACAAATCGACCGTCGCAATGAAAAAATTCTATGAATCAGACTTTAAATTGATTCCTCACCCACCATATTCCCCGGAAGTGGGCCCGTGCGACTTCTTGTTCCCAAAATTTTAAAACTGTCTCGGTGGGAAGAAATTTCTGTATGACGATGTTTTGCCGAAATAAATTACTATTTTAGAGTTGGACAAAATCAAATTTTCAGAATGATTTTTTTTTAAATCGCTGGACGTGTCTAAGTCCATGTTAGAAATCCGCCATCCCTTCCTTTCCTTTTGATTAATGATATCTCACTTTATATGAAAAAGAATGAACCAGCGGTGTTTCGAGGACTGGATCAAGCGCTTGCGTAAGTGCGTTGCAGTCGATGGAGAGTACTTTGAAGGGGACTATATCGATTTTGATGAATAAACTTGTATTTTCGATTTTATGAATAAAGTCCTAAAACTTTTTGATCAAGGTAGTATAACATACACTCGACAAAATAAAGTAAAAATCGATTGAGCCATTTAAATCTGCATTCAACAAATTAAGTTTTAAACATAGATACATATCTAACATATGACATTCAGTCTCGCTTCACCGCCTCTGTCCGTCTGCGACCTCTTCTAGTGCGAGGGCGGGGTTTGAGACTCGGTCTGTCCGTATTTGGGTGGGCGAAGAGGACTCGAAGACGTCAGACATGAAGTCATCGTGGGATGACGTCCATCCACAAATATAAGCAAAAAAGGAGGGCACGGGAGGTTTTTTTGTGATTGGATTGTATTTAAAATGAAAATAGATTATCCATTAAATTGTCCGCACAGAGAATGATTATATATTGATTTCAACACAAGTCAGAACACACAAGGTGCGTGAAATCACCATGTTGAGTGCAACAACGTTGAATGAAGAAAAAAATACTCAAATATTTTATAACCGTTAAAAATAAAGGTTCTTTCAAATTGAGCGGTTTTTTAAATTGTATTTTTTTTAATTCTTAAATAAAACACACAATTTGCTATGATTTCAAAAAACGTTTTATTGGTCATTGAAGTATAATGTATGACATTTAAACACAAAAAAACAATATTAGCCAAATGTCCACCTCTTGCAGCTCCACGGATGTCCACTCTTTTTGTCAAAATATTTACTTTTGATTTTTTTCTTACTTTACATGTAAAAGTAAAATGAAATAATGTCGACCTCCGTGGCCCAGTTGGTCTGCCAACCCAGGGTTGCTGGTTCAAATTCCGTAAGAACTATTTGTTTTCTATGTTCCAACCTGGTTTACCCTTAAGAGCTCCGTCATTTTTAAGAGCGCCCTTGAGGAGAGTCTGCTCTCTACACGGCGTTATATAAATTGTCTTTTTTATTATCTATATAGTAAATATATTACCCTGGGCGAAATTAAGTAATGTACACTGCATTGTCAGTAAGAAAAAACAAGAGTAGTGTTTCTATCGAATCTAATGAAATCTTATATATTATACACAGATTATTCTACCAAATGTAGCGAAATAAAATCGTTAACTAGGGACTCCCCCCTGGCCGCTCAGCGGCTCCACCCCATATTGGTGCTGCGCGCTCCCTTGTAAATGGTAATAGTAGTTAAATAATATTTGTAGATCATTTCAGAATTCTGAACATGATTATTAACTTTTTATTTATACATACATACATACCATCAAGGTATGTATATATCGGGGTAGACAAAGAGGACAGAGCGCCAGACTTTCCTATCTTAACACACATCGTTAGTCTTTCCTACATCCATACACCTTCTCATAATAAAACTTCTACGATTTCTCTGACTTTCTACGTTTACTTCTTTCAGAACGTCATTCACTTGATCCAACCATACTTTCATTGGCCTTCCTCTCACACGCCTTCCACTCAAATTAGTACTATATATATATATGTTTTGTTAGTCCTTCATTCAGTATTTCTTCATTCATTCGTTCCACATGCCGAAACCATCTTAACGTACTCTTTCATTTTACTTGAAACATCAGCCTTAAGTTCACATCCATCCCTTGTCACTTTATTGCGTATTCTGTTATACATTGACATTCCATGTATTCTTCTGAATGCACCTCCTTTTCTCGTCCTTTTCCACGTTCACGTTTCGCTCCCATACATCAAAGTTCATTATTTAAGTAAATCAAATTCGAGTAAAATATAGTATAATAGCCAATTATCTAATCAAAAATTATTTAAGAGCATTAATGTACAATACAACGAAAAACTTCAAACAAAAAGATAAATTTAAACAATTATTCATACATTAGGGAACTCGAATATTATTAAAATGATATACATATCTTAAACCCAGTATTTATTTAATTAACGATTTATTTGAATTGATTCAATTGTTTATTTATTTGAATTGATACGATAATCGTCAGAATGTTATCGAAAACGTGAACATTAATGCTACATTAAAATTAAATAGTGATCACAGATAAAATAAAATAGCTTAGAATCTTAGTCAATACGATATTTTCTGTGAAACAATATTTTGAACTAATATTCCAAGGAGCGCGCAGTGCCGTACGGGGTAGGACCGCAAAGCGGCCAAGAGCGGAGACCTTAATTATTTTTATAATATTTTATGTTTTTTTTTTTACAAGAGTTCTAGTCTGGTTTCCACTCAATGATTGTTTAACATCTTTGGTTGTAAGAGATATGCCAGTTTTTACTGTATAAAACGCAAGTGTAATAATACAATATGGTACAATAAATACACCTAATAAAGTGGGTACAATAACAAAAAAGTGTACATGATAGTTATTATTATTATATTTATATTTATTGAGTTCCAGTCTCGTTTCTACTCCGAGAGTTGTTTAACACATTCAACGCGATCAAATTATTAAGGTAATTCACGTGTGGCTGAAAAAAAAAAAAGATGTAAAATTACGTGCGATTTAATTTTGGTGTTGTCTAGTAGTATCCCCCCTCCATTTGAAACGAAACATTGAACACGAACTTTGCATACGAAAACGCGTCAGGCGCGTTGTTAGCACCCGACGGTTGTGAACAAGAACGCACTAGGGGCGTTGTTAGCATTGAACGTGTTGACATCTTTCGTTAAGAGATGTGCCAGTTAATATAATACAATACAATAGATGTGTAATACAATACAATAGATACACCCAATAAAATGGGCGCAATAACAAAAAAAATGTCCATGCTTTCAAACAATAGGAAACAGCTCACATATATTCGTCATGTGGAAGGAGTTGTCCAATGACCAATTGCAATTACGCCAACAAGTGTTTCACGCACGATTTAACGAGGAATGTTCATTCTCAGCGTTCAGCTGTTATCTTTGCTAAAATTTCGCGCGCTGACATTATTAGCTGCCAGGGCAGTTTGTCAAAACCCTAATGGGCCATAATATATATCACAGGAGAAGATAGTGACGAAGTAATGAAGTATAAACTCTCAAACAAAGAAATTATTATTTGATTTCAGAGCCAATGGAAAATTTTCCTTTGTTTGAATGAATCTTCATGACCCGTGACTAGTCGACATAGTCGTTGCTGACGTTAATTCAGTCGGAAAGCGAAGTTGTGCAGTGGGCTTTTGTTTCTATACTTTTGTTCTCTTTAAGTAAGTCGTTGCAAACCAGCAAACTCACCGACCACCCCGGTGTACCAGATTCGATGGCACACCGAGGTGAGATGATCTAAGTACACCAGCATGTTTATTTTCTTTTCTATTTTGATATAATGGATATGACCGAAGTGATAGGGTGTCCTTATACCCCTCGAATAATAGTCAAAAAATACCTGCGTTATTCGAGGGGTTAGTACAGCGCGGGGTTCGAACCGACAAACTATTTACAATAGTATATATAATCTTTCTCAACGATGACATTTTGACTCAAAATTTGAATTGACAGATCAGTTATTGTTAACTTAACACATATTAGGCTTAAGTCATTCATCACACAGCGCGCGGTCTGAATTGGTGACATTCCGCACGGAATGTAGTCCAGTGCGTTACTACCGCGCGACGTCATTAGTGGCGAGTATAATAGAAGGCACAGTACGGAGTGGGGACGTTAGGATACTTGCCGTAAATGCCACCAAAGTTGGCTATGTAAATTAATTTGTGTTAGGTATATCCTGTTGTACATAGAGCTTAGAGCCTTAGTACCTATTTTGTGTTAGGTGTATCCTGTTGTACATAGAGCTTACAGCCTTAGTACCTATTTTTTCTTCATCTAACCCTTTATAGGGCAAGTTTTTATTTTTGAGTTATTGAGTTTTTTGTTGAATAAATCATTATAATGTGTATCTAATCAACTTTATTTCTTAGAAAATGTGTTTTAAATTTTTTTCGTTTTTTGGAAATGAGGCGGTCGCATATGAGAGCTGTGCCCATTTCAGGGGTCATGTCAGTGGCCGCAAAAGTGACAAATTAATGTTAAGGTAATAATATCTAAGTTTAGGTTGTATGAGTATTAGGAAATACAATTCTTATATGAGATATAATGAATGGGGATTTACTTATAATACCTATTTACATATTTGACAATAAATTGAACGGATGTTTAGATCGTTGCTAATGAACATGCAGCTAACTTCACGACTATCCGTCTTAAATAAGACCTCTGCCCGTCCACTACATTTGCCAATTTGACATTTGTGTTACTTAAAAACGTTTCATTAAGAAAATGAATCCTTATAAGTATAACAATAAGGGTGGTCGCATATGCCACCCATTTCTGCTTATGCCCGTTCAAGGATTAAACCCACTCTTTCCTAATGTTCTAATTCCTTACTCTATCACACATCATCCTCAACCGTCGTATTGACCCCATTCATTGTATAAAATAAATAAAATGCAATACATGTATACCGTATAACATCGCGGCGTTTCCCTGTCGAGGTATGCAAAAAGAGCATAGCGCCAGATTTTCCCATCGCGACACACATATTTCGCTTCTTCTACATCCATACCTCATACAACTACAAATTCTCTCTTTTTTTACATTTTCTTCTTTCAAAATAACATTCACTTGATCCAACCATACTCTCCTTGGTGTACCTCAACCACACATTCCACTCAAATTTGCATTGTTTATTTGTTTTGATTGTCTTTTTTTTATCGTTTAATTGTCTTTTTTTATTTTATTCTAACTTAATACATCAACCTCAAGTTCACATTAATCCCTAAGCACTTTTTTTTTATTTCACCTGGCGAGTTAATTGCCATGTGGCAATCTCTTCCGACCAACCAGAAAGCTGTTTAAATGGGCCCTAAGTGAAAACCAGACTGGAATTCCATTTTAAAAAATGTGGATTCCCGCAACCTCCGGATCAGCAGACAAGCGTCTTACCACCAAGCCACGGAGGTGGTACTGTAAACTTCGTATTCTGTCATACATTGTAACCCCATGTATTCTTCCACGCATTTCTACAGTATTTTTTCTGCTCCTTTCAGTATTTTCCCACGTACACTCCCATACATAAAAGTTGGTACTAGAATACTGTTGTAGACTATCTTATCTTACCAGATTTTGATAGTGCCCAGTATGAGTATTTATGTTTTAGTGCCCCGTTGACTGAACACTTCATTCAGCATTGTTACCTCACATATTCTTCCCAGTGCACGCATTTCCACAGAATAGATGTATCGGACTGTATCGGACGTGTGCTGTCACCCTTGTGTGTGCGTGTGTGGACCAATGAGATGTGTAGATCTGTATATGAATTGTATGTAAACCCTTATATTTATATGTAAATTCTGTAATAAGGTTCTGTATTTGTGTATAATTCATCTGATATAGTATATGTTCTTACAAACATCTGCTATTTGTAATAATATGTAACATGTAAATTGATAGTATGTTGAAATGTAAATTTTTGCTATATGGAAATGTACGTTTGTTTGACTCCGATCGCGTTCGCGACCGCAAGGGAAATATGTGACTTGTGGGGCGATGCGTCGGAGTAGGTCAGGGCCCGGTCGGCGTAAGCAGCGCTCAAAACCCCGAAAGTAGTTGTATTTCGCGGGCAATGGGCGCTTGTGATGGCCGACTGATCATTAATATAGAGGGCCCCCTGTTTGCGAAATTATATACCTGATATATTCTCAGTACTACCGACTATACTGTGTTTTACTTGAGACCCGCTACTTCGACTACCTGCCTGAGAGGAATCTCTCCACCCCGCTACCTTCTTCTTCTGGACCTTCGCTTGGGAATTCGCGACGTCGATTCTACGAGCGCGGCGCAGCAACCAACGTGCCTAGATACAGTCTATTTGTGCCCTGTGCGGTACAATAGATTCGGCTTATTTCACCCTTTTCCACGCCCGCGTTTCGCTCCCATAAATAAAGGGTGTTTTTTTGGGTGTGATAGAATTTTGAATTGGCCGCCAAGATCGTGCGATTTAACCCCTCTGGATTATTTTCTTTGGGGTTATGTTAAATCACAGGTTTACACCAACAAACCCGAGACTCTCGATGAACTTGAGGCCAGCATTTGTCGTGTTATTGGCGCCATACAGCCGGAAATGCTCCGCCAAGTCATCGAAAATTAGCACGATCGAATTGGCCAGTGCAAAAGAAGTCGTGGAAGTCATTTGAACGATATCTTGTTTAAATCATAAACGGCATGAAATATTCTTTCAAATTAAACCTTCAGATCCATTTTTGGTTTATTAATTGTTGTTTTATTTTATTTATTTTAAAGTTCTACCGTTCTTAATATGTCTCCCATCTTATGATGTGTACATAAGAGGTACATAAGAGCCAGCCACTGTCAACATATGTTCTATATCTTATATCTTCAAACAATAATTTTCATTAAACAGCTTGTCCATTTGAATTCAAATTTAAATAATTTATACGAATTTTATTTAAAAAACAAATCCTATCACACCCAAAAAAAACACCCTATATATAAAATTATTTGGAAAAATTAAAAAAAATAGTTATAGACATTGATACTATAAAATCTGTAAATAAAAACAAGAAAACAAAACTTTCAAATAAAAGAACATAAATTTTCAATATTTCGCAACTTATTAAAATATTTCGTAAATGCGGAAAAACTGACTTAATTGGTTGAAATATTGTTGACAAATACATACATACGCAGACATACCTGGCAGTGATTGTCATCAATATATTGAAATGTCATGTTTGTGACGTTGTCGAAATACTTGTTACCTATTGGTTAATCGACTCAACAATACAATACTAATTATACATAGATAAATATCATAGTCCTGCTGTAAATTGTCAATACTTTCATGATAAGCAATTTACACAGAAAAACAATTCTAGGAAACACAATACCCTGTACCTGAGTATACCAGGTCTGTAAATATGAAACCGGAATTTGCTCATAGATTGCTCTAGTTGTCAATGTAGTGACTGTCAAACCGCGTCATTGGTGCCTTTTTCTTGTGTTTACATTTGTCAAAGACTTACAAGTTTAATACAACTACATATGTTTTCATAGCGTTGAACATGTCTGTTTTTGTGCCTGAAAACTACGATTTGCGGACAGCATTGATATTCTGTTACCATTTGAAGAAAACTGCTGCAGAATCGCATCGAATGCTTGTCGAAGCTTACGGTGAGCATGCTCTTGGTAAATCACAGTGCTTTGGGTGGTTTAAAAAAATCAAAAGAAGCGATTTTGACGTGAGAAACGAAGAACGTGGAAGACCCCCGAGAAAGTTTTGAAGACGCCGAATTGCGAGCATTGTTGAATGAGGATGACGCTCAAACGCGACAACTCGCGGGTCAAATAAATGTGAGACGAGAAGCCGTCTCCATGCGTAAGCCATGGGAAAGATCCAGAAGGTGTGAAAATGGGTACCACATGAACTGAATGAAAGAGAGCATGGAACACGCACTTGCTGAGCAGCGCTTCACTTCTTACGAAAATGGCTCGATGATTGGTTTGCCTCAAAAGAGCAACAGTTTTTTTGGCGTGGCATCCACAAATTGCCAGAGAGATGGAAAAAATGTGTAGCTAGCGATGGGCAATACTTTGAATAAAATATTTTTTACCATTTTCATACAATAAATGTGTATTTTCTATAAAAAAAATCCGGTTTCATATTTACAGACCTGATATACCCGTATAAGGGCCAGATTACAATCAGCTGTCAACTTGTCAAGATGCAGTAGGGTAGTTACGAAAATTGTAGCGATTATTGCATTACATAAAGTTGGTAAAAGTGCATTTCCCACACATCAAAGTTGGTTCTAGAATATTGTTATGCACTATCATCACCTTAGCAGATTTTGATATAGTCCGCTTCGAACATATATTTGTTTTAATACCCCATTAATTTTGTTTTCCTATCGCTACACGCCGTTCGATACCCCTAAGGCCTTGGCCACACAGGAAGGAGCCTCGCTTGATGCTTAGAGCTATGTTGCGAGTTAGGTGACATATCCTAGCGAACCAACGTACCGCATAATATCGCAGTGGCCACACTGCACGCTTCGCGCCACGTTGCATGACGATTAGTCATCGAGTGAATCTCCTAGCGAACAGAAATGTTGGTTAATTTACAAGATGGCGGAAGTTTTAATGACAGCTATGTATAAAAGAGAGCCTTTGTGGAACTCATCGAGCAAATTTTAGAAAAATGTACCTGTAATAAAATCACTTTGGAATGAAGTTGCACAGGAAGTAAATAAAGATTTTTCGGCGAGATAAAAGGGTGCGGCGGGACAGATAAGGATATTATACAATGGAGACAGTATGTGAATTTGGCGTCTATTTCTAACATTCAACCAGTTTAATGCCTTCTGGTATGAAGTTATTATTAAGTCTTCTGATATATTAAGTCTTCACCTACTTCAGCGTACTTTCACCAGTTGTTGAACTGCTGTTTAGACTAGAGTGTGTAGTGGTGAATCCAAGTGTCGTCCCATCAAGAATCAACACAAAAGTCCTTCGGGTTGCAATTAAACATTGGCACAATCGGTGTGCTCCGACCGTTTTACTTCGGTTTGCCATCGGATCCAGTACAGCGATGTGGAATGCGAGTTTGCTGGTGTGCAATAGCGGACTCACTTAAAAAAAATGCCAGGGCACAGCTTCGCTTTCCAACTGAATTGACGTTGGAATGGCGAGGGGATCTTCGACTACGAGGCCAAGGAACGACGACGAAACATTGCCAAACAATGTGTTAAAATGCCCTTTCAAGTGCGTTTTTTTTTGTTATACAGTCAATTATCTCGTGCGACTTTTAATAAAATGAGAAGCGTATTCTGCGATGATAATCTAAACTTGTAACTTAGACAACGGTTAGTAAAATGCTACGTTTGGTCAGTGTTATTACATGGAGTGGAATCATGGACCCTAAAAAGTTAGTAGTATGAACCGACTGGACGGATATGGTCAGCAACACAAGGGTTCTTCAAAGAGCCAAAGTTGATAGAGAGTTGCTGACTAATATTAAAATCCGAAAGGTGTCCTACTTGGGTCATGTACTTAAGAGGAACAAAGTACAAATAACTGCACCTGATCATCCAAGGTAAAATAGAAGGCCGAAGAGGTGTTAGCAGGAGACAAATCTCCTGGCTCCGCAATATACGTGATTGGATTGGCTTAAGGGGCGTTGGAGATCTTTTTCGGGCTGCCGGGGACAAAGATGTCTACTCTCAAGGGATATTCAACGTTGGGGGGACCTGACATGACACTGGGAAGAAGACAGTCAACAATTGCGGTACCCATCACACAGATAGCTTTTTAATATTATATATTTTTCATGTAGGATATTGAGCACCCATTCAATTGAGATACTCCACAGCCTTAGCAATATCATGCGCTCCATTACTATACCATACCATAAAATGCAAACAGTCTGAAAACAAACGAGCTTAGTAACCAACGTCGCATCAAAAACCAGTCTAGTATAACATTATTAATATCAATATCGTTCGCTTCCTATCACGACCACCACGCGACCGACTCGTGGTCGACTCGCACAACAGCGGCGGCGATAGAAAACAAGACGAGACATAAACAATTCCGACCTGACTCGTTCTGTATCTGTTCTCTGTTGACAACATACCAGTCGACCTTTAGCGAGGGGTCGTCAACCGATCGTCGCCGAACTTAATTAGTAACTAAACGTAATTTATTACTCATTGACTCGGGAGTGACCGGCAGAACAAAAAAGATAATTATTTATTTATTTATTTATTGACATAGTTTATTTATTAGTTTGTTTATTGACAAATGTGGCATACACAAATGTCGAATGGGAATTGTTGTATACTGATGATAATAGCAATGTTAGCGTAGAATGAAGATGATTCGCATATAACGTAAAACTAACTGGATTCAAATAAATGTTTTTGAGTGGATTAAACAGTGTTTCATTTTTAACAGTAAAACCTCGATATAACGAACTAATTCGGATCAACAGGTGTCCGTTAAAGCCGAAGGTCCGTTACATAATAAGTAAGTTTGTTTTTGTTTGTTATGTTCGATACAGGATGCTTTGTATTTGCCGACACAAAGTTTGTATTTCTAATTTTTGATTTAGCGATTTAAATTTATTATTTTCCGTTTGTTCACATTTAAAGCGTAATGGATTGCGATGTATTGTATTTAACACGTTTTAAAACGGAACGTCGGAACATCGGCCGGCACCGCGTTATAACTATAGTTCGGAAATTCTAGGATGAGTCCTGTGACAGCTCACAAATTTGCCCCAATACAACCTTATAACGATGTTCAGTAGTTTTAATTATTTTATTAACTTTAATACAAGCCTCAATTCTGATAAATAGCAAGTTATTTAGGTAAATACATATCATAAGGTTGTATGTATTGGGGCAAATTTGTAAGCTGTCACAGGACTCATCCTAGAATTTTCGAACTATAATAACGTTTTCTATACACGTACCGCAGAAACTCACGGCATGTCCCTTGCAGGGTAGGCACAGAGGATAGATCTCCAAACTTTTCTATCCAAGCACAAAACTTTCACCTTCTCCATATTCATACATGTTATCATGCATAATAAATAAATAAATATAGGTTTATAACATAGTATGTACATAATATATTTAAATACACTTCAAAAACACATAAATGGCAGAAAATACATTTAAGAGAGAAGCTATCAAAAGGTCTGGGCTCATCTAATAACATCCCAAGGCCAAAATAAACCCTACCAATATAGGGTGAGCCCAGCCGCGAGGACATCACATGTTTTCAGTCTAAACTCTTGCACATATAAAATAAGAAAAAAACAGAAGTAAACCCACAAATACCACCTCAGATTTACTCAAACAAATAAATAACGGTTCCTTGACAGCAACATAATGTGTACATACATATACAGGGTCTTTCAATAGGGACGCTCGAAATTTGTTAGGTTATAGCGGCCATGTTGTTAAAGCAACATCTATCCAATTTGTTGTGAATTGTTCAGTAGTTTATGGCTAATCACCATGGAAGGTTATAGCGTTGAACAACGTGTGCAAATTATCAAATTTTATTTTCAAAATCAGTGCTCCGTTCGAGAAACGTTCCGCGCATTACGTGATTTTTATCCTCGCCACAACCGTCCTGCCGAGTCGACTATTCGACGTTTGGTGGCCAAATTCGAGTCAACCGATTCGATAAATAATCAGCCAACATCCGTACGTCACCGAAACGCAAGGTCTGCTGAAAACATCGCCGCTGTGCGTGCGAGTGTACGGGAAAACCCGAGGCAGTCAATTTCTCGTCGTTCACAAGAACTTGGCTTTTCTGCGACTTCAACTTGGCGAATTTTGCGTCAGGACTTGGGTCTGCACCCGTATAAAATCCAACTGTCCCAGGAACTTAAGGTAAACGACCATAGACAACGCCGTGTGTTCGCTGATTGGGCTCTGGGGCAGTTGGAAGTTGATCCAAATTTCGCCAAAAAATCATCTTTAGCGACAAGGCCCATTTTTTGATGAATGGATGTGTGAACAAGCAAAATTGTTGGATTTGGGACGATACCAATCCACACGAGATACACCAGCACCAAATGCATCCCGAGCAAGTCACTGTTTGGTGCGGATTTTGGTATGTCGGAATCATCGGCTCATACTTCTTCCAAATCGAAACTGGCATTGTCATAGCCGTCAACGGCGAGCGCTCCAGATCGATGATAAGCAACTTCTTGTTGCCTAAACTGGATGATATGGATACAGACGACATGTGGTTCCAACAGGACGGCGCTACGTGCCACACAGCGCATGCCACGGTGAACATTCTGCATGAGCGATTTAGGGCATGGTTATCTCGCGCGGCGGCGACGTAAACTGGCCATCAAGATCGTGCGATTTAACGTCTTTCGACTTCTTCTTTTGGAGCTATCTTAAATCGCAGGTCTATGCGTATAAACCGCAAACAATTGGTGCACTCGAAGTCAACATAACGAACGCAATCCAGCAAATTCAGCCAGATTTATACGACAAAGTCATCGAAAATTGAACCTCCCGAATACGTGCCACCAAACAAAGCCGCGGCGGACATTTGAACGACGTTATATTCCATACTAAATGCCATAAAATATTCTTTCAAATAAAAAAAAATTGAGTGGATATCTCACACACAACTTGTTTTATTAACATTTAAAAATCAAGCGTCCTTATTGAAAGACCCTGTATAAATTCATCCCGAGTATCGCACATATATCTCAAAATCAACTACAGAAAATACATTTAAGAGAAGCCGAGATACACCCCACGAATGTAGGGCGAGTCCGGCTGCAGGGACATCGGGGGTGTAATCTGCTATTATATTATACATACTTCTCACTTTACCTTCTTTCAAAATCTGGTCCATTCATAAATGATTTATTCATACAATTACTTATCGTGTAAATAAATCATTTCTCCACAAATAAAAATTGACAACACCACAATGGCTTAAATTCAACATCGCATTATAATTACTCCACTTGTTCTTTGCCATTATTGCTGAGTTTATTCCGCAATACGTACTCTCAATGTCTTCTTAAATTGCACATACATAACTTATATCTGTTTTCCGCAAACACAACGACGACACGAGAACGATCGGAGTAAATTGCAACTGTGGCGAAATCGCCAATTTTATTGCTAATGTTACAGAGACAGGGATTCGCAATCTCTGAGTGCTGAAGCAATTTTTTTATATATTTATTGAGTTTATAACTTCAGACGAAGGATGGGAGTAAGGTTGTATTCTATTACACTTTTGTTATATACAGTACAACATGGTGGGCTTATTGCCATGTGACAATTTTTTCCAACTAATCAAAATGTTGTTAGAGGTCTTGCGTGAAAACCAGACTGGAATATTCTTTGAAAAAATTGGATTCCAGCGGGAATCGAATCCGATACTCCCGAGTTGGGAGCAAGTGATTTACCAACTAAAGGACCTCTATTTATTACACTTAACCATTTTTCTATTATAATTTACGTGCACAAAGGCGAGTTGAAAAACCTCTAACGTCCTCGCGTCCGAGATTGCTTTCCTATTGATAGGAGTGTACATATATAGATTGAGAGGATGTTTTGCGATGATCCCAAACTGTTTGATAGGTATTTTATTTTCTATTTCCTTAATACCCGTATACCATATATGAGCAACGAGTATTTCAGGGAATATATATTTACATATTGGGTGTTAACATAAGTTGTCTCCGTTTTTTTTTTTTCAATTTAAAGATGAGCACCAAATGTAAAACAAAATGGTAAAAGTTATACGTCATTCGAAAGAAAATTTTCTGCTCTACAAGATATTGTGTTTGCTTTTACGTTACACATATTATTTTATTTGATTATAAGCCTTCAAAATGGAATGTCAAGTAGACGAAAGTGAGCATTTTCGACACCTCCTTCTGTTCGCGTTCAATCGAGGGAATAAAGCTGCTCGCGATATTTGCAAAGTGTACGGTGAAGATGCTATGAATGAAAGGAATGCTCGTCGATGGTTTTTGCGTTTCAAAGACGATAATTTCGACCTGAAAGACATGGAGCGTTCCGGACGACCAGTGGACTTCGATGAGGACCGTTTAAACCATATTATTCATGAAGATCTTCGACGGTGGTTTGAAGGGTATCTTCATGAATAATATTGTTTAAACGGTTCTCATCGAAGTCCACTGGTCGTCCGGAACGCTCCATTTCTTTCAGGTTGAAATTACCGTCTTTGAAACGCAAAAACCATCGACGAGCTGTCCTTTCATTCATAGCATCTTCACCGTACACTTCGCAAATATCGCGAGCAGCTTTGACAGCGTTATTCCCTCGATTGAATGCGAACAGAAGGAGTTGTCGAAAATGCTCACTTTCGTCTACTTGACATACCATTTTGAAAGCTTGTAATCAAATAAAATAATATGTGTAATGTAAAAGCAAACACAATATCTTGTAGAGCAGAAAATTTTCTTTCGAATGACGTATAACCCCTACCATTTTGTTTTACTTTTGGTGCTCATTCTTTAATTTGAAAAAAAACGGACACAACTTATTTTAACACCTAATACTATCCTGCTACCAATTAACCCAATTTATTAAATTCTCTACATGGAGCCGAGTGTTGGCCTCTAAATAAAAAAAAGAGGAACAACTACTCCATGTCGTGGAGATGCGTATGCTACGATGGTCACTGGGCGTCACTAGATTGGACAAGATCCGAAATTAACTAAATCGTGGAACAATTAGAGTGGCGTCGATAGTAGATAAAGCCTGGAAAGCACAACTACGCTGGTATAGGCACGTGCAACGGTGGAATGAAGGGTCCACGCCATATTTTCCCGAACTCTTTCGCCCCGTAGACCACTTGCCGATTTTTTATTTTCCGTATACCCCCTGCCTGCCTAATATTGAATTTTCCTAAACTTATTAACTTCAAATGTATTTTTGACAGCTGACACAAATGCTGTTCACCTTGATAAGGTTTTTTGTCGAGTGGACAGTTTAAAAAAAATAAAAACGTACTTTTTTTATTCATACCTTTATTGAAAAGACACGAAATGCAAGTAAATATTTAGCTTTGGAACGAGAAAAATCAAAACTTAGTAAAATCCTTACATAAAATGAATACACAAATAATACTGTTAATGAGAGGGGTGGACCTGATGCTCTGATAGCAATGGTTCAATATTTGGCTTCAAATTAGTGAGGTATAGTCTTAAATATCCACGTTCAATGATTTGTATTCGATTTTTTGTTTTCGTAAGAAGATTGTAAACCGCCCTAAAATCTCTTTCCACGAGGTATGAAGATGGAAAAGCTAACAAAAACTTTTTTGCAATAGTCCATAATGCAGGATAAGCAACAGGAATATCTTCCTGAAGTCAGAACTGCTGATACTTCTTTCTGAACTGCACCTTAAGTTCTTCGTTTGTACTTATTCCAATCTGTTCTACTTGTAATATATACATACGATGTATATATTACAAGTAGAACATATTGGATATGTACACACAATACGTGTTAGGTATAATAAGACATTAACGGAACGCCTAAATATTGATGATGATCTGCCTAAATGGGATCCGCTCACGTGGACCCCCATTTACATCTCGTGCACCCCCATTTTCTTTTCTCGCTGACATAGACCCCCTCCAAGTTGAAATCGACCCTTGGGGGTCCATAAAGACTTCTTTTGGAATATTTGGTCTACGCTAACGACAGCCACGAATTGGGAACTCCCAAATAGACGCAAAGGCAGACCCAAGAAGTCTTTATAAGAAAATGGAGGAGAACATGAGGTCCAGATTATTGGCGGGATCCAGAGAGATGCAGAATAAAGGTCCAAGCAGCCGACCCCAAATTGATGGGATAAGCCAAGGGAAAAGAAGATTATACATATTTTTAATGGTCGAAAATAAAATGCAATTTATTTATCATTGTAATTTGTTTTATCAAACACAGTTTATTCCACTTTTTGTAACGGTATAACCCTACCGGTTTCAAGGGTTTGTTTGTGCTCCCCTAATGAAGGAATAAACAGTGTTTGATAAAACAAATTACAATTTATTTAAACCTCCAGAATGTTAATGCCTTAACTATGGTATAAATAATATATAAAAAATATTTATCTCTTCATTGCAAATACAATCCTGAGGTTTGATTGTCAGGCAGCAATATCTCCCAACCAACCAGACAAAATAAGTAACATGTTCGTAAAAAATATTCAAAAGATAATTCATATTTATGAAATTTATAGACGTCAACATATTAAAGTAAAAGTGAGATGTCATCAATCAAAGGAAAAGGAAGGGATGGTGGAGAGGAAAGATAAATCAGGAATGAAACACCTTATATTACTGACTACAAATTAGTTTTTTTAGTTGCTTCTTAAAGCATGCCAAGGACGGAGCGAGTCTAACATTGGTTTGTAACTGGTTCCAGAGTATCGCTGCATGGACAGTGCAATGTCATATTTCGACACCATACAAAAAGATTGAGAATATCAATGTTGAAATTAATTTACTCATTACGTCGCTGGGTCGTTTTACGCTAAAATGTGGACTTACAGACTTATCGAACAAGTCCCACGATATATACGATACAATATCAAGTATATTTCTTGCTCTTGGCACCGAGATCGAATCAGCCCGCGTCAAAAACAGCTGTGGCGATAATTATTGGATATGCCACTGGTCACTAGTCTCTATAGCTGGGGCGTGACACTATCGTAAAATATGGAAACGACACCGAGCCAACAGAAGCTATTTCTATTCCCCACCCCGTATCGATAGTGTTTATAAAGAATCATCACGATAATATACGAACATGATGTTAGGAGATTAGCACAGGACCTTGTGTTGTCATCTTCTTCCTTAAAAGTTTTCTATTTACTGCATTAACATACATGTATTATGTGACTACAATTCATCTGCTCAGCCAATTCTATGGTGGTTTGAAGGGGATCTTCATGAATAATATGGTTTAAGCGGTCCTCATCGAAGTCCACTGGTTGTCCGGAACGCTCCATGTATTTCAGGTCGAAATTACCGTCTTTGAAACGCAAAAACCATCGACGAACTGTCCTTTCATTCATAGCATCTTCACCGTACACTTCGCAAATATCGCGAGCAGCTTTGGCAGCTTTATTCCCTCGATTGAACGCGAACAGAAGGAGTTGTCGAAAATGCTCACTTTCGTCTACTTGACATAGCATTTTGAAGGCTTGTAATCAAATAAAATAATATGTGTAACGTAAAAGCAAACACAATTTCTTGTAGAGCTGAAAATTTTCTTTCGAATGGCGGATAACCTTTACCATTTTGTTTTACTTTTGGTGCTCATTTTTAAATTGAAAAAAAAACGGACACAACTTATGTTAACACTCAATATAATAGACCAGGCGCTAGAAGGAATTGAGTGCGCATAACATGATGACCGCATTTTCTCAATTGATATAGGTTTAGGAGAGCCCAAAGGTTAATATGATAGTCTGAATGGTGCCAGATCATTTTATGGTCCGTTTGGTTTTTCAGGATATGATAAGCAAATTGTATGAGAGATGTTAAGATTAGTCCAGACCTTTTATTTACTTTTTAATTTTATTTTTAACACAATGTTAATTTGAAATACAGCGCCTAGAACGCAACGCGTTACATACGATCATCCCATCACCGTTTCGGGAATGGAGAAATTTGCAAAATTTAAATACTTGGGTGCTAGCATAATGTGCAATAATGACCTCTATGGCGAAGTACTTGAACAATCACAAAAGGCTGCAGCTGTTTCCGGATGTTTAAAGAACACTATCTGCAAAAACAAGTATATGAACATCCAAAGCAAGGTGAGGATATACAAACCAATTGGTGCTCATAACGTTGATTAATTCATTGATCCGTAGCTAACTAGAAAGCAATGCTTGCATCTGGATCCCGGTGGGGGCGCAGAACTCGCTCATGGTGGTGAAAGTACAAAAAAAATATCTACGATATCTCTATATGAGAGAGTTTGGTGTCTATCCATGGATATATCCTACTCAGTTTCTGCTGGGCATGCTCGGGTATAACTCCTTGAGCGTAAGAAGAGATCTGCGTCTCCTGGTATACGTTGTCAAACTCGTTCGAGGAGTTGTGAGCTGTCCAGCATTACTACAAAGATTAGCGTTAAATGTTCCTAACAATTACACTAGACTGCGCCAGCAAGGACTGTTCTCAATAACATACGCAAGAACGGGTCTTCCAGCCGCTATGCCTGTTGGAAGGGCCTTAACTCTTCTGAACGGGACTGCTTCGGATATTGACATATTTCATATCACATTACCAAAAGCAAAAGTAAATTTTCTTCTAAGATTGAGCGCGTTAGAAAGCACTCATCAACGTACTTAAGTGACTGTGAATATATGTGTATCATATGTTTGTGTGTATATATATACTCGTATGTATTGCATATACATTATTTTTTATTTTATATATTTTTTTCTATGTAATTTTTCTTCTTTTTTAATATGTCTTGTATTTTTCAAAGTATCTCGTAATTGGGCTAAGCCTGTTTTGAAAAAATAAAAATAAGACCCGTGTCCGCCCCATAATTACATACAGCATAGAGTCCAGAACCGACATTGTAGAACCAAAAATCTCCTTCGAACCAGCGAAATGGAGGTACTCAGGAGTATCGCTGGCAAAACCCTTCGTGATAAGAGTACGAAACACAGAAATCCGAAGGATATGCGAAGTTGAAGATATTGTCAGATGGGGACGACAGAGAAGAAGGTTCTGGAACGAACATATATCCAGAATGGCGGAACCAAGAGCCGTAAGAATGGCCAGGGACAGTATCCTCCAGGACGACCTCCCAAAAGATGGAAAGACAGTCGACGTCACAAGAGGGAAACAATGATGCAGGATCATAACAGGCCAACAGGCCTAAAAGAAGAAGAAGAAAGTTGTAATGGTCGAAAACTGAACGTGAACTTAAGGCAGATGTATTGAGCAAGACGAAGAGCACTCTGTGATGGTTTGGGCATGTATAACGAATGAATCAAGAAAGCCTAACAAAACAAATATACTAGGTTAGTCAAAAAGTTTTGAAAGCAACATCTATGGAGTAGTAGAAAAACCAAAATTTCTACGCCATTTTAATATTTCATCTTTCATAAGAACGTATTCAAAATTTCATTTCGATCTGTCAATTCATTCTTTGTTTACAAGCCATTTGAAGTTGACGTGTCAGTGTATTTTTTAACAATGGAAGA
This sequence comes from Odontocerum albicorne, assembly GCA_949825065.1. Taxonomy (NCBI): domain Eukaryota; kingdom Metazoa; phylum Arthropoda; class Insecta; order Trichoptera; family Odontoceridae; genus Odontocerum; species Odontocerum albicorne. Next base: position 5,655,847 of record OX463866.1, on the reverse strand, counting down.
ATCCGAATATCGTGCAGTGATTAAATTCTTTGTTTTGGAAGGTTTATCGGCTACTGAGATCCATGCAAAGATGGTGAAAGTATTAAAGGTGTCTTCTCCTTCATTTCCAACCGTTCACCGATGGGTTTTGGAGTTTAAGCGTGGCCGTACAAGCGTTGAAGACGATCCACGCTCAGGACGTCCAAAAAGTGCATCAACACCAGAAATCATAGCGAAAATACAGGATATGGTTTTGGAAGATCATCGATCGACTGTGGATGTGATAGCTGACACCATAGGCATCTCACACGGAACAACATGGTATATTTTGGCTGAAGTTTTGGGTTTCAAAAAACTGTGTGCACAATGGGTGCCGCATTTGCTAACAATGCAACAAAAACACGTTCGAATGCGACTTTCTGAGCAACATTTGGAGCAATTTCGAAAGGATAAAAAGGATTTTCTGCGTCGATTCATCACTATGGATGAGACTTGGGTCTACCACCATGATCCTGAAACAAAACAAGAGGCTAAGGAGTGGTGTGAACCGGGAACTTTGGCTCCGAAGCGAGTTCGTGTCCAGAAATCGGCCAAGAAGGTGTTAGCGTCAGTTTTTTGGGATGCAAAAGGAATTTTATTGATAGATTATCTCCAAACTGGTAAGACAATCAACTCTGATTATTATTGTGACCTTTTGGACCAGTTGGATGAAAAAAATTGTGAAAAAAGTCCCGGTTTGAAGAAGAAAAAAAATCATTTTTCATCAAGACAATGCACCTGCTCACACAGCTCAAAAAACCATCGCGAAAATCAGTGAATTGGGGTACGAATTGTTGCAGCATTCACCCTATTTGCCAGATTTAGCTCCCTCTGACTTCTGGCTGTTCTCACACCTCAAAAAATTCCTTCGTGGAAAGCATTTTTCATCAAACGAAGAGGTTATAGCCGTCGTAGAGGAGTATTTTACAGGCCTTCCAGAAAGTCACTTCCGTGATGGGACAACAAAGTTGGAAGATCGTTGGACCAAGTGTATTGATCTTATAAGAGACTATACTGAGCAATAAAAGTGATTTCCCTCCAAAAAAATGTATTTTCATTTCCGCTTTCAAAACTTTTTGACTAACCTAGTATAATGCAAATATGAATGGAAAGCGTCGTAGAGGAAACCAATATCTTCCGAAAAGGGTTGTCTTCAAGTGCTTTCTAAAGTTGCACAAATCACCCATTTCTCTAACACTAAGAGACAGACAATTTCGCGTCACAGGACCGGCAACGACAACGTACAGGTCTATTACAATACCCCGCCCTTTGTGGATCGATTTATTAGATGAAAAAGAGATCGACTTAAAAGTTCTACTCCTCTCCGAAAGAACATCTGTCAGACACAGATTCGAAAGATACAATGGAGATACCCCATTCAAGGACTTGAATACAAAGAGACAAAGTTTTAAAACGATTCGATCGCTACGTTTGAAAATATTATTTATGACTACCGTATATCGGCATGGCAGCTGCATTCAAGACAAACTGGGCGAATCAGGCAAACCAGAATAAATAAAGTTACAATAATCCAGACCCGACACAACAAATGAATTATTACGAGTATTTATTTCTCTCGTTGGAAGACATCGACGTAAAAATGTTAACTCTCTAAGACTATCGAAACCTGAAGAAACCGTATAACCAATTAGCATAAAATATATAATCAGAAAGTACAAGTATGTTCAAGGTACCATGAAAGTTGATGACAATATTTATGACTACCACAGAGACGCAATATTCGCATATTGTCAATATTGTATAATATCCTTGACTTTCCAGCCACCCTCTCTTATCTCGCCGAAAATATTCAGCATCTTCCCGAAACGACATTCGAGAAATGATTTAATTTCGTTGCAGTTTTCTCATTTATACACGTACGAGTATATAGCCCTACATTGGTGGGGTGTATCTCGGCCGTGGGAATGTTTGTGGGATGAGCCCGGACCTTTTGGTGTACTCTCTCTTGAATGTGTTTTTTTTTTCTTTTTTTGTCATCTACTATATTTATTTTCTGTGTTTATTTTTTTGTATATATTCCTGTTTCTACGTGTTTAAAGGTGTGGGCTGAAAAACATCTGGTGTCCCTGTGGCTGGGTTCGCCCTATATTGGTGGGGTGTATTTTGGACGAGGGGATGCTATTAGATGAGCCCAGACCTTTTGATAGCTTCTGCGTCTGATGTATTGTCTGCAATTTATGTGTTTTTAGAAATGTTATTCAGGTGTGATCTTGTACATACTATTGTATGTTGCTGTCAATAAACCTAATATTTATTTATTTATTTATTTATATTCAAGATACCCTTAAAATTCGCATATTGTCACTATTATACAATATAATTAACTGTCCCGACGCCCCCTCTCATCTCGCCGAAAATATTCAGAATCTTCCCGAAACGACATTCGGGACCGGAAATGATTTAATTTCGTTGCAGTTTTCTCATTAATACACGTACGAGTATGTTCCAAGATACCCTTAAAATTCGCATATTGTCACTATTGTGTAATACTACCCTTAACTGTCCCGCCACCCATTCTTATCTCGCCGAAAATATTCGGCATCTTCGCGAAACGACATTCGAGAAATGATTTCATTTCGTCGCAATGATTTCTCGTTTACATCATTTTATGTTTAACTGCAAATGCGCGAAGCACGTAATATAAAATTGATTATTCCGTCGGCCTACCGAAGATTGTCTAATTGGACGGAAATACCACGGCCATTAGACGAGTGGAAATAATTTATGAAACAATTATGTATGTAACAACTAAACACAACTGCTGGTGGGCAACTCTCGTAAATATCTGCCTCGAGTTAACATATTTTGTCCATTAAAGAAATAATGTTAGCTATTCTACAATAAACACATTAACTATCTATTATACCATTTACTGACGACGTCAGTGACCTAGTTGATGAGACGCTTGACTTTCATCCATGGTTCAGGGTTGGATGTCCGGTGGTACCAAAAAAATATGTAAAAAAAGGGTCAGGTAAAATAATTCGTACGTACATACCATCACGCCAGTTCCCTGTCACGGTAAGCAGAGGACATAGCGCCCGACTTTCCCCTCTCGACACACATTCTTCGTCTCTTCTACATCCATACACCTAAGATTTCTCTGACTTTCTACCTTTACTTCTTTCAAAATATAATTCATTTTAATCTAACCATACTTTCCGTGGTCTTCCTCTACCACGCCTTTCATTCACATTTGCACAATATATTTATTTTGTTAGTCTTACTTCATTAATTCATTCCACACGCCCAAACCATCTCTCACTATTCTTCTTCATCTTACTCGACACATTAAAATAGTACGTCACGTTGGTAACAATACTCATAGGCAACAAGTATGTGTACGAGTGTTACCAACACGTGGCATGACAAACAGCGAGTTCCGTACCTACTACTTTCAGTGATTTTAAACCAAAAGGTTCGATTACTGAGGCCGAACACAGTATAATCTACCGGCCACGCTCTTCAATGTGGCGGAATCACCAATTCAGAAATGCGGGGTAGTGAGATGTGATGGACGCTAACCCTAGTTTTTCCTCCATGACGAGGATCGACTCTTACCAACAGGATCTATACACTTTTGAAATGTAACGATGTTAAGATGAAATAAATTGTAATTTGTTTAGTAAAACGCTGTTTATTCCATTTAACATACCGGTTTCAAGGTTTTCAATTCATCATCAAGGGAACTCAAACAAGTCTTGTTAGTGCTCTCTTGACGATGAGGTGAAAACCTTGAAACCAGTAGGGTTATACCGTTATGTTTACTATGTGTCACATCGTCATTCAGGATCTCCTCGCCATCCCAACGTCAATAAAGTTGGAAAGCGAAGCTGTGCCGTGGAGATTTCGTTTATTTTTTTCTTCTGGTTTTTAAGTGAGTGAGTTGTTGCACACCAGCAAACACACCGGTGTACTGGATCCGATGACACACCTGAAGTGAGACGATCGGAGTACACGGGCATTTTTTTTTCCTTATTTTTTTTTCTTAAATAAATATGACCGAAGTCATAGGTGTCTTTATACTCATACCCCTGAATACAAGGCGGAAAAAATGCCAGTGTCATTTGAGGGGAGTAGTAGCGGAGTTCGAACCGACGACCTTCCGAACGAAAGTCCAGCGCGTTACCGCGCGGCCATGCTCTTCAATGTCATGTCACATCACTAGTCTACACGGCAGCCATATTGTCTCCTGTCACTGTTTTTTTGTCATAACCGTGTTGAGTTTCAAATAAATATTGTTTAATCTAAAAAATCCATTATAAATAACCTAACATATTTATTTAATTATTTAACACTTTTATTGCAAATACAATCTGGCGGGATTATTGCCAGGCGGCAATCTCTTCCAACCAACAAGACAAAAGTAAATTAAGCAAATTACGTGGTCGCATAAATCATTCAAATTACTAATCCATCCCCACGAAATCCATAAACACATACGTGAGCCCACGAACCTCACAAAGACGGACAGCCACCCGAACATTATTTTTCAAATAAAGTGAGATATCATCAATCAAAAGGAAAGGAAGGGACGGCGGAGAGGAAAGGAAAAGAAAAATCAGGAATGAAACACGTTATTTTACTGACTAGAAATTAAGAGGTTTTTCAGTCGCTTCTTAAAGCATGCCAAGGACGGAGCGAGTCTTATATTTGTTTGTAACTGATATCAGAGTCTCACTGCATGGACAGTAAAGGACGACGTAAAAAAAGAGTAGCGGTGAACTGGAAAGGCCAATAAACAATCTCTGCTTGAGCGTAGCGCTAATCCATGATTGGAAAGACGCTGACAATTTTCGGCGAGATAAGAGGGGGTGGCGGGACAGACAATCAACATTATAAGTTGATAAAGAAAAAGTCAAAGGATATGCCACAAAATGGAATAAACAGTGTTTTACTTAGTAAATTAAAATGTCTTTAAATCTCCATTGTTAACTCCTTAATTATAAATAATACACAAAATATGTTATCAAAGCTGGTAAGTCACTAACTTTCGGAATAACATTATCAACGCAGTAGCGCGATATAATTCGTTGTTTGTGTCATCATAGACAACACAACGCCCATAGCACCAGTATAAAAGTGTTTGTTTTCTTTTCCATTACGTTCTTTGTTACGTTTTTGTATCAACATATTTGACCAGCTGATTCTACAAAGAATCTAAATAAATCTTTTCTTTTGGTTATAACAACACTATATAACAAGTGAGTTATGCTTGAAACAGATCTGTTTATACCAGGGGTCTCCAAACTACGGCCCGCGGGCCAACACCGGCCCGCGAGCACCATCAATCCGTCCCGCGGCAGCGGGCCGGATATGCCCGGTATCCGGCCCGTCATAGTTTATTTTGATTACATTGTAAAATTTACAATGTAAGTAAATCATACAAAATAATAATTAGATGTTTTTATTTAACAACCAATTAAAAAACACAATAACTGACATACGTAATGAAATTGAACATTTTAACTGTAATTAATGATATGAGATTTATCCTAAAAACTTACAATAAGTGACTTACATAGGTAATTCACATATTGAAATTAAACATTATAATTATGATTAATGAGATTTATGTAGCTGTAACTTTCCACTGATAATTGTTTGCAGTTGTGGATCAAGTTTACTAGTGGAAATTATCAGCAGCGACTTCAAATGCTCATCAGTTAATTTGGATCTGTAAATATTTTTTGTACCATATATTTCATTTTGGAGAATGTTTTTTCACACAGATAAGTAGTGCCGAAAGCGGAAAAAAACCAGCCTCCTCCACTAAGCCCCAAGGTCTTGACCCTTGGGACTTAGTGGAGGAGTCAATGTGGCCCTTAGGCTAAAAAGTTTGGAGACCCCTGGTTTATACTATTATACGTCAGAGACTTTGTAACGGTTACATTATGAAACAAAAAATAAATAAGCAAACCACAGACAATAATAAAATTAGTAATTCAAAATACCATGTTTTCAAAAATATTATGTTTTTCAGGACATCTATCTTAACCCCAAAATCATAATTCCACCTAAATACTAATTTCTAACCTTAAAATTTCGTGATTTGTATTCAGAGTCGGACCACACGGTCCAAGTTGCGTAATGAACCGACCGCGTAATTCCCTTGTTTAAGAAAGTTACGACAAAATTGTAAGAAATCTAACTTTAAGTTCGTCGTCGTCTTTTTTGGACGCCTTCATCAAAATTCATGATTATATATGAATACTAGACTACACCTAAAGCCGAGTGTGTCACTACCACATATCGGAAGATCTACAAATGTTTCTATGTAGTTCGTCTTTCTTTTACCAAATATGTTTTTCTGAGCATATGCAGATACGGGGATGTAAATAAACTAAGGTTTAATTAAAATTTATGATTATATACAAGCACTACGTCGTTGTTTATTGGCTGCACCTCGTAGTCGAGGATCCCCTCGCCATTCCAACGTTAAGTCAAATGGAAAGCGAAGCTGTCGATGCATACCAGCAAACTCACCGGCCACACCGCTGTTCTGGATCCGATGGCATACCGAAGTGAGACGATCGGGGAACGTCGGAAAGTTCTAGTTTTTATTCTCTCTTTAGAATGAATATATATATATATATATATGACCGAAGTTATAGATATCCGTATACCCCTGAATACTAAACATTCGAGAATGAATAAATAAATATACATTGACAATGAATAAATAAATATGCACTAAGAATGAATTAATTAATATGTACCGGGAATGAATAAATAAATATATGTACTGAGAATGAATAAATAAACAAGCACTGAGAATGGATACATAAATATGTACTGAGAATGAATAAACAAATATGCACTGAGAATAAATAAAAATAAATATGCACTGAGAATGAATACATAAATATGTACTGAGAATGGACACATAAATATGTACTGAGAATGAATAAACAAATATGCACTGAGAATAAATAAAAATAAATATGCACTGAGAATGAATACATAAATATGTACTGAGAATGAATACATAAATTGTACTGAGAATGAATACATAAATATGTACTGAGAATGAATACATAAATTGTACTGAGAATGAATACATAAATATGTACTGAGAATGAATACATAAATATGTACTGAGAATGGATACATAAATATGTACTGAGAATGGGCACATAAATATGTACTGAGAATGAATAAACAAATATGCACTGAGAATAAATAAAAATAAATATGCACTGAGAACGAATACATAAATATGTACTGAGAATGAATACATAAATTGTACTGAGAATGAATACATAAATATGTACTGAGAATGAATACATAAATATGTACTGAGAATGAATACATAAATATGTACTGAGAACGAATACATAAATATGTACTGAGAATGAACACATAAATATGCACTGAGAATAAATACATAAATATGTACTGAGAATGTACACGTATACATAAACATGTACTGAGAATGAATAAATAAATATGCAAAGGGAATAAATAATTAAATAGTGCACCACTCGAGATAGTGACAGATAAGAAACAATAAATATCACATTCAGCTGGAAACAGGGCAAAGAAGCGAGATAAAATAAAACAAGCGTTGAATTGTTTACATTGAGATAACTCCATAAAACCCTGTTATAAAATGGATAATATTAAATATATAGTTATATAAAAAAAAAAATAGTTTTTCATATAAAATACGAGTATATACCCACTTTCACACTGTGCCGTTTTATCTGAACTTGCTGCATGAATGTGTTATACTACACATTCGTGAGGAGTTTAGGGATGAGAAGGGCTTTTATTTCCAGTAAAATGGTACACCTCCCCACTACCATAGTGATGTGAATTGCCGAACAGGTGAATTAGACATAAGAGGTAGCATTGAATAGCCTCCGCAGTACCCAGACCTCACGCCAATGAACTTTTTTTAATGGGGACTCGTCAAAGGTATGAAATTGATGGCACAAAACCGGAAACAGTTAATTTATTGAAAGCAACCGTTGAAAGAGAATGCGCCCAAATACCAAAACAAATTATTCGTGATGTTTGCGATTCCACGTAATTAGCAGTGCATGGATCAGAACGCAAATCATTTGAGCACTTGTGATAACTGAAAAAAAAACCTATGTCTGTCATATCTGATTGAAGTTTTAATCTAAGATATACCATCATAAATACTGAATTAATAATCATCCAAAGTGTGCCCTTCTTTTGGACACCCTGTACATACGTAGCTTGAGTACCTTTTTGTACACGTAAGCTACTTTTTTTAAAGAGCAACGTCGCGATCTACGAAAAATACAAAATTATAATCAAATATAAAAATGTAATATTTATTACGAATAAACAAATTATACTTCATTAGGGTAGGCAGAAAGGAAAAAGCACCAGACTTTCCTATCGCGGCAGACTTCTTTCGTCTCTTCTACGTCCATAGACCCTCACACACAGCTCCAACAATTTCCCTGACAGTTTACATTTCCTTCTTTTAACCTGTACACCGCGTTAAAAATCAAATTCCACGAATCCTGTGCGCGGCACAATTTCGGCGTTTTTTAATTTCTAAGTTTAAACGCGTATTTTGTTTAGAACCACTGATATTTGATTACACCACCAAGTAAACATGACATTCAAGTAATTGTCTGATAATAAATAATAGTCATTTCTCTTAAGGAGACTCATTAAATAAAGGAGATAAACTAAACATTACGTAAAATACACAAAGGAATGCTACAGATCAGATCACAGGCGTTTGTGCTTCCCGCGAGGAACACGTTAAAATACCATACGCTTGATCCAACTATACTTTATTTGGTCTTCTTCTACTACGTCTTTCACTCACATTTGTTTTGTTAGTATTTCTTCATTCATTCATTCCACGTGCCCAAACCATCTCAGATAGGTCATCTTCATCTTACTCAACACATCACTCTTAAATTCACATTCATCCATAATCCTTTCACTCCTTGTTCTGTCATACACATTCTCACCCGATGACTCGACGCATTTTAACTACATTTATTCGGCTCATTTAATATTTATAAAATGGGAACGCATGCGTATTGATGTTTGTAGATGATACAGTAGTGTTGACTGAGAGTGAAGATGAATTGCAGAGTTTGATAAGTAAATAGTATGAGAGATGCGAAGAGAAAGATCTGAGAATGAATGTTGCTAAATACAAAGTAATGGTGATAGAAAAGTGTGAAAGGAAAAGTAAATCCGATAAATGGGTGAAAAATTAAAGATTGGAGCGAGTTGAGGAATTCTACTATGTGGGTAGTATTTATTGAGATGGTGGAAGAGTTAAGACGAATATGGAACGAAGTGTAGCGATAGGAGACAAGGTCAATGGGACACTAAAATACACACACACACGCACGCACGCACGCACACACACACACACACACACGCACACGCACACGCACACGCACACGCACACGCACACGCACACGCACACGCACACGCACACGCACACGCACACGCACACGCACACGCACACGCACACACACACACACACACACACACACACACACACACACACACACACACACACACACACACACACACACACACACACACACACACACACACACACACACACACACACACACACACACACACACACACACACACACACACACACACACACACACACACACACACACACACACACACACACACACACACACACACACACACACACACACACACACACACACACACACACACACACACACACACACACACATATATATATATATATATATATATATATATATATATATATATATATATATATATATATATATATATATATATATATATATATATATATATATATATATATATATATACTCGAACCGGACAGTATCAAAATCCGCTATGTTGATATTTCACAACAGTATTTTGGTACCAAACTTGATGTATGAGAGTGAAACATGGACGTGGAAATAATTACAGGAGCCGAATAAATGCTGTGAAGATGCGTGCACTGAGAAGAATACATGAAGTGACAATGTATGATTGAATAAGGAATGAAGTTATAAGAGATGAATGTGAACTGAAGGCTGATGTGTTAAGTAAGATGAAAAAGAGTATGTTGAGGTCATTTGGGCATGTGGAACTAATAAATGAAGAAAAACGTAACAAAACATATATAAAGTGCTGATGTGAGAGGAAGGGCAAGTATGGTCGGATAAAGTTAATGATATTCTTTTTGAAAAAAGAAAACGTAGAACGTGAGAGAAATCGTCGAGGTTGTACGAGATGTATGAATGTTGAAGAGGCTAAGGATGTGTCGAGTTAGGAAAGTATGGCGCTATGTCATTTCTGCCTATCCCGACAGGGATATGACGTGATGGTATGTATTTCAGTATTTTTTCACGTCCATATTACATCCAAGTTGGTACTAAAATGAGGCCAAATTATTTTTTTGATTAATGAAATATTTCTTAATTTCACATCTGTAAGATAAAGCATTAATTGTATTGTATACATTTTATCAATTATAAAATAAAATTAGTAATCGTAAAAACCCGATGGATAAGTTTCCCTCAATTCTATTGTGTCTATCTGAAAGTGGATGACATTCCACGCTTATCACTTGTGATATGCTGCAATTAATAGACTTCTATTAGTTGTTATATCACTAAACTACGAAATCGTTCATAATAACAAGCAACTATACAAACATAGATCTTGTAAACTACGAAATCATTCATAATAACAAGCAACTATGCAAACATAGATCTTGTAAACTACGAAATCATTCATAATAACAAGCAACTATGCAAACATAGATCTTGTAAACTACGAAATCATTCATAATAACAAGCAACTATGCAAACATAGATCTTGTAAACTACGAAATCATTCATAATAACTAGCAACTATGCAAACATAGATCTTGTAAACTACGAGATCATTCATAATAACAAGCAACTATGCAAACATAGATCTTGTAAACTACGAAATCATTCATAATAACTAGCAACTATGCAAACATAGATCTTGTAAACTACGAAATCATTCATAATAACAAGCAACTATGCAAACATAGATCTTGTAAACTACGAAATCATTCATAATAACTAGCAACTGTGCAAACATAGATCTTGTAAACTACGAAATCATTCATAATAACAAGCAACTATGCAAACATAGATCTTGTATACTACGAAATCATTCATAATAACTAGCAACTGTGCAAACATAGATCTTGTAAACTACGAAATCATTCATAATAACAAGCAACTATGCAAACATAGATCTTGTAAACTACGAAATCATTCATAATAACTAGCAACTGTGCAAACATAGATCTTGTAAACTACGAAATCATTCATAATAACAAGCAACTATGCAAACATAGATCTTGTAAACTACGAAATCATTCATAATAACAAGCAACTATGCAAACATAGATCTTGTAAACTACGAAATCATTCATAATAACAAGCAACTATGCAAACATAGATCTTGTAAACTACGAAATCATTCATAATAACTAGCAACTAAGCAAACATAGATCTTGTATATGTAACATATCTTATATCGACATTCTCTTCAGGCGGAATGATCCCGGTTTATTGCAAAAGCTAAGGTAGAGGCCACACCAAAGTGCTTATCTAGGTGACACGTGACTAATAGACTAAGTGCTTGGCCGCACCAAAAAGCATTGCACTAATTCATTTGACATTTGGGATAAAAATGTAATAAATCCATTGCGATATTCCTACTTAAGGTTTTTCAAGGTTGCGTTAACTGTCCCGCGATTCTAGAAGCATTAAGTTTATATGTACCTAATAAATATAGCCGTGCAAGGAATCACCCTCTGTTCTACATACCAACTTACAGGAGGAATATCATGGCTAAACACTCAGTCACGCGTGGTATAGAGATATTGAACCAACTGAGTGACACTGTGGGTATAGTCTCGGCACCGCCTAGCAGTATGAGAAGAATCCTGGCTGATATTCTTCCTAACGAATAAGCTAACTCTAGAAGCAGACTCTCTTTGTGTAACAGGAGAAATCCGTGCAAAGTGGATATAAAAAAATGAAATAAGTCAATATCTTGTTGAATATTCTTACATGGAATTCCATAAAGTTAAAGCCAATACCTTTAATAAATTAAGATATTGTTTTGATATTCCAGTCAGAAGTCAGAGAACAATATCCAGAAGAAACTACAGAAGAACAACAGAAGAAACTAAGTAAAAGTGAATCTCTCTGCCTACTCTAATAGGCACATGGTGGTGAAAATGAGGATTTTAAATTTGTTTATTTCAGACAGTTTACAGAATGGTGCAATATTCAACAGGTCATAAATATTTATTCCAGTCAGTTTACAGGATGGTGCAATATTCAACAGGTCATAAATGTTTATTCCAGTCAGTTTACAGAATGGTGCAATATTCAACAAGTCATAAATGTTTATTCCAGACAGTTTACAGAATGGTGCAATATTCAACAGGTCAAAAATGTTTATTCGAGTCTATTTGCAGAATGGTGCAATATTGAACAGGTCATAAATGTTTATTCCAGTCCATTTGCAGAATGGTGCAATATTCAACAGGTCATAAATGAACAGAATAAATACAATGAATTAATTGAATCTAAAAAAATGTCTTAATTAAAAGAGAAAATGGATTTTTATTCATATTGGAAGACTTCTTTGTTAATGGCTAAAAAAAAACTGCTTTAAACCAAGAGTTCCCAAACTTTTCTCGGCTGCAGACCCCTTTACCCAAGACTTTTAAAACCGTCCACCCCCTAGTCATTTACTTTACTTACTCAAATTAATAAGTTTGTACAGTACTCGATATTAAATATTTCACACTTGTAATTAAGGATTGAAAAAGATAAAAGGACTACAGATTATGCATTGCATTATCTTGTGCAACATTTAATATTGAAATCTGCACTGTTAAAAATTAAAGCAAAAAAATAGGAGCAGTTTTTTTTTATTTTTGTCATTTATGAAATAAATATGTAAATTCAAAATAAGTACAAATATTCTTAATTAGGTACCTATTGGAATCATAGATATTTTGAAGTAACAAACAAATAGCAGTAGTATGGAGGTCTATTTTTGCTGTCGTCGACCCCTAATTTTTTTTTATTGAAACTATCGATCCCTATAAAAATCAAATCGACCCCAGGGGGGGTCGATATCGACCACTTTGGGAACTATCGCTTTAAACCATGAACTGAAGTACTATAAACTTACATTACCAATAGACAAAATACAACCATCCATAATTTGCTATGCCGATGATGTCACACTTATGACCAAATCTGTTGATGACTTGCGAAGTTACTCCAAAAGTTTAATCTACGTATCATTGAAATATAATACAAGTATCTATCTCAATACAAAAGACAAAGTCTCGAACAATATCTAGAGAATCGTGAGATGCGAACCACAATAGTAATACACGATAAAATAATAGGGCAAGTGATGTATTTTCAATTGTTAGACCACCTTGACCTATATATGGTACCGTATTTTCAACGACGCCTTAGAAATATCCGCTTAAAATTGGGCATGCATTGTACAGTTTGAAGGTAGGTGATGATACGTGGTAATAGGTCCCTGCAGAAAATAATTGGGGATGCATTGTACAGTTTGAAGGTAGGTGATGATACGTGGTAATAGGTCCCTGCAGAAAATAATTGGGGATGCATTGTACAGTTTGAAGGTAGGTGATGATACGTGGTAATAGGTCCCTGCAGAAAATAATTGGGGATGCATTGTACAGTTTGAAGGTAGGTGATGATACGTGGTAATAGGTCCCTGCAGAAAATAATTGGGGATGCATTGTACAGTTTGAAGGTAGGTGATGATACACTAATATTTCACGATATATCCAGTTAAATTTCACATTAAATCACACTAATATTTCACGATATATCCAATTAAATTTCACAATATGATAAAAGTTCTCAAAATAGAACAGCGATGGGTGTTATGATCCCTCAAGTTTATATGAACGCCAAGAAGCGTTTTCAACACTGAACGTGTTCAACTGTAAATCACACAAATATTTCACGATATATCCAGTCAAATTTCACAATAAAAGTTCTCAAAACCTTACAGAAAATTTTAACTGATATTTCTTTCAAAACTTATGTGTGCAGTAGACTCTCGATTATTCGGATTATTAAAAAAGATTGCGAAACATCAAAATAATTTTTCATCAGACTACCAGAAAACTCGGACAAAAATGATAATGAACTAAGATATGTTCGCAAATTATTATTTGGGCGAGCTTAGATTCAATGTTAATTTTTTATTCACGCTAGCAGACGCTAACAAATGTAAATTTTTATTACGCAGGCATAGCGGTTGACTTATTATAGACTTTTTAAATTACTGTTTATAGTTAAGGCATTAACGTTGTGGAGGTTTAAAGATATTGTAATTTATTTTTATCAAACACTGTTCATTCCACTTTTTTGTAATGGTATAACCCTACCGGTTTCAAGGCTTTCGCCTCATCTTCAGGGGAACACAAACAAGACTGACTTGTTAACACTTGTACTTTATACTGTTAATTTTGTATTTTCGCGTCACATACTCTTATAACTGTGTGTTCTAGTTTTGTTTTAAATAAATTTTTCCCTACCATCCCGGATAATGGAAAATCTACTGTATTCACAACATATCACATATGTTAAATTTCATTTTAGTTATTTTATGTAATATGGCAACTGATCAAATGTTCACCATCCCTAGGGTCAAAACATCTTTTGCCCAAAGGCAATATGCCTATTTAGCTCCCATGACATACAATGGGGTGCCAAATTCAATAAAGGCAAAGGGAGGAAAACAATTTAGGCAGTCGATCGGACCGTGGTTGTTATTGCGACAGGAGTTTGAGTACTTGGGCTTGCAAGAGGGATGACTTGTGGAAAAGGTTTGTGTGAGCTCATGAGTGTGGTGTTTTTTGTTGTTTTATATTTATATTTTTGTATAAATTTTTTTTTTTTTGCTTTATGATTGTGTGCGTTATATTGTGGGATGAATGTTTTGGTCTGTCTGGAGTGATGAAGTGTGAGTAGTTTGATTTCGCGTGATGTATACATATGTAATTGAGTGTCACTGTTTGTTAAGTTGATGAGAATGTGCAACGGGGTTTTACATAATCCAAAATCGGAAAGAAGTATAGATTTATTTTTTCATGCTATATGTCCTCAGTGAGATACAGGCAAAAGCCTAGTTTACTGGGGACACGACAAAGGAAAGGCAACAAACACAGATCCATTAAAATTATGTGTCCGAATTAAATTACCTGTTGTTTTTTTCACAAATGTGTATTTCTTGTCATGTGTAAAATAAATAAATAAAATAAAAAATATGTAAAACTAGTTAATTAATGTTTATTTATACTATTTCAAAATTTGTGGTACTATTTCAAAATTTATTTTTACAATATTTATTTATGGCTGTATAAATGAACACTCGATTGGTGAATGGGAAAATAAACAAAAAGTGGAAACTGGAGCAACTTAGTCGTATGACCTAAATGACGTCCTTTAATTGGTATTATTGCGAAAGACAGAAGACAATTTGATAGGGAGAAAAAAAATTACATGGTAGAGAAATAATTGGTCTAATAAATGTACTGGTCATTGACAACTAAATCAGGCATGATACGAGAACATGTTCAGTAAACTCTTCATTTAGCAAATTAATTTAACGAGATTTATTCTTTTTGGAACAAGAGGGAAAAAAAACAGACACAAGATACATTCTTTACGTTACACATCAACAATTGAAACGGCTTCAACTGTAAGAGCGACGACGGCAATAATGGAAGAATCATCCAGGGAGTGATCTCATCAAAATGTACGTTTTATTTGTAATCTGTAACCACTTATTAAATAACTAAAGCTTTTTTAACCATATAAGAATAGATAGAAAAACAGAGAGGTCTGCGAGGCCCAAGATGTGGTCAGATGGGGACGACAGCGTCGACGATACTGGTACCAACATGTACAGAGAATGAATTCCACAAGAATTCCATACATAGCTCTGCATCGGGTGCCGGATGGACGGTGTCCACCAGGGAGACCCCTGAAACGATGGAGAGATAGCTGGAGCTCAGCATCACAAGAGGACAATCCGGTAGTAACAGACTCTTGAGTCTACAGAAAGTTGAATAAGAAGAATATCCGGATTTAAATGGTCTATTTCGTTAATGCACCGTTTTCTTGGAAACAGTTACTCGTATAAATGGAGCGATTCTGATATATTCTAATTTGTATACTCGTACATGTATTGAATGTCCAAATAAAGAAAGTTTTTTTTTAATTCTATCTTCATGAATCTTAGGTTTAGGTAGAAAATAAATAAATGAGAAAAAATCGTTGAATACTGAAAAAAATTCACACTGAAATGTTTAGTCGAAAATATAAAAATAATACAGACCTGTTTATCTGCTTTCAGTTGACTGATGAGTTTTGGTGATGATCTCCGCTTAAGGCAGCTCTTTAATCTCTTTTCCTGTACCAAATATCCATCCGTTTCCATGTTGTTGTCTTCTGCGTTTTCATCAACAGCAATCAACTGACCCGTATAACCATCGTCCACAAAATCCCCTCCATACCCCGAAGATTCCGTTGTAGATTCTTCACTATCTGTATCCACGTCGCTTTGAGATGAAATTGATTCGGTATCTGAATAAACTTCGTCGTTGCCGTAACAATCGCCTTCCGGCGTGATTCCGTCACTTTCGAAACATATAACAAATGAATCTTCGCTATCGCATTCAGATGGTATCCTCGCGCGTGGTGTTCTCCTCTGTACTTCTTTTCTGATACATTCAACAGTCTTCGGTTTTTCTTTTGTCTCAGTATGTTCAGGTGTTTCTTCCTTGTCATTTTTAGCATCTGAAAAGACAATAATGAACGAGTCGTCACTCTCCCCTTCGGATGTACGTTTGAAACGACCATTGACTTCGTCAAAGTCCAAACAGTCTTCTGTTCTTGGACTCGATACCTTGGATTCTTCGGATGACTTTTGCTTTTGACCGCCTCGACAAATAATCTTAGGCGACAACTGTGCGGGCAATTTCGAAATGAAATTCACGCATTTTTCTATACTATTTGAGAACTTCTTTTGACTTTCCGCCTCCTTTTTCGACAAACGTTTATTTTTCAGTCTTCTGCTTAACTTCCTGGCGTGGTTCTTTGTTTTCTTCGTCACATTATGCAATTCCAAAGTATCGGGTGAAAAATAGATAGGTGTCGAGGCTTCGACGTTCGGATCGTAGTTCAAATCATCTTTGATATTTTGTTTATGGTTTTGCCGATCTTTGCGCTTGTGTTTTTTGACACAGTGCTCGTTCTTATGTTTTTTACTGCAAATTTTATCGTGCGGTCCGTGGTGTTCCTTCATCGGTGATAATCTTTCGTGGTTTAAATCAACGGTTTTCATATCGCTGCTATCGGCGCGATACACATTGTTTTCATCAAACTTATTCGATGTTAATCTGTGGTTTTTCTCTTTCTTTGACTTTTTGTTCTTTTTAGGCATGACATTCACCTCTTGCACTGTCCTATTCATATTTGGTTCTATTTCATCCATCCCTTTGACTTCTTCAGCTTTGGCTTCTTTTTCATCTCGCTTATTATCTTCATCTATCTTTGTATGCTCCAAAGGTTGCATAACACCTTCCAAATTATTATTTCGATGTGAATTGAGGACTTTCTTCTTTGCAAAAATAGCTTTAATACGTTCCATTTTGTCTTCGCAACTAGATACGGATTCCTTAACAGGATTAACTTCTAAAATAACTTCTTTTGATGCATCTAAAGTAATATTTGCATTCTGTTCCTCGGTAAATTTTAGATCTTCGGATATTTTTGGTTCAATTACTTGATTATCGAGGATTGCGTCAACAATTATACTATTTTTCGTACATACTTGTGTGATATCTTTCTGTGTTGAAATGACATTACTTATCACATCGTCAACTTTGGATGTGTTTAATTCAACAGCCTTATAAATATTTTCGTGCTCATTAGACTCTGCAGATAATGACTGAGTTTTAGGGACAACGATCTGTTTATTTAATGATTTAATAATATCATCGGATGGCGTAACTTCCTCGTCTCGTATAGATAGTTTGTTAAACATATATTGTATTTCTTCAATAGTTGATTCGTTAACTTCCACTGTCTTTTCTTCACCGTTAATGTCAGATCTTTCTTTACAACAAACATCAGGACTTGATATAATAGACACATCATCTTTTGTTTTGTTGATATCACAGTTTGTTTCAGGTTGTTTCGGTACAGTTATAGAATCGGAAGTAACGCACGAATTAGAGAGCTTTGGAACTGTTTCAACTTTTGCACAATTATACAGAGAAGGAAAAGTTGAATCGGGGAACATTGGAACTATTTCGATAGGTTTTGGATTAATTTCAGAAATAACACATACGTCAGACGGTCTTGGAGCAGTTTCAACGCTATCGTAACTATTTTCGGAATCATGTGTTTCTAATAAATTACAAGTTGTTTCAATTGGTTTATCTATGCTGATATTGCATTTTGGTATATAACTTGACGGTGAACCGCTATCCGAAGTGATACATTTTTTTGAAGCTAACAATTCTTTAAGTCTCGCCACTTTATCCAAACAACTACTTATAGAATCGCGTGGCTCATTAGGGTTCTTCTCTTTGACTTCTGATTCAGCAGCTCTCTGTCGGACTTTTTCCAGAAATCTACTAGTTTTCGGTTTCACGTCTTCATTTTTAGCGGCGACTTCATCCTGAATACTCTGTCTTTTATCGTAATCATACGAATCCGTATGGCTTTTTCTATCAGACTCCAAGTTCAAAGAAGTCGACCGATTCCACCGGTATGGCGTCATTTCGGATGGTTCGCAAATGCTACGGTAATACGACGGCACAAAATCCACTTCGTCAACTCCTGAATTTACATTCTCGTCAGTTTCCCTTTTTGCTATCGACGGTTCCGTATAGCATTCACACAGATAAACCAAAACGGGCGATTTCTCAGTCACATAATCACGTAAATTTTGAACTATTTCTTCTATTTGAACACAATTTTCCACATTGACACATTTGTCACCAGTCGTTATCGACTCGGTACAAGATTGATCCACTCGTAAAGAATGATCTGCGACATTTAGATCTGTATTCAGACACGACACGTCACTCGAAGCAATTGAAGATGGTTTCTCACACTTAACGACATCTTGCAATTTCTCGCTACCACACTCGGAGACGGCAACTTGATAATTCGATGGTTCACTATTAACTGGGTTTTCTCTATCTATGTTGATACAATCCAACTGTGTGAACGAATCTTGGCAGGTTTCCAGAACATAATCTTTTATTTTAACATTACATCCATTGGCTATATTCTCCTTGACTCCCATCTGTTCTGTTATATCAGTATTATTTCTACAATTTAATTTATCCATTTCACACGGTTTATCAAAAAAATCCTTTTCAGGATTTTCCTTCGTACAATTTGTTTCCGGAGATATTGATCTAGATTTTGGTAAATAATCATATATACTCCCGACTAATCGATGGACAGCATTTGAAATCATTTGCCAAGGATTCCAATGTCTTTGGTATTGATCTGGAGGACTTGTTTGTCTCTGATAATGGTCTTTAGCAGGACTTGTTTGTCTCGGATAATGATTTTTAGCAGGACTTGTTTGTCTCGGATAATGGTCTTTAGCAGGGCTTGTTTGTCTCGGATAATGGTCTTTATGATGACTTGTTTGTCTCGGATACTGATTTTTATGATTTGAATGTATCGAAAATAAATCTTGAGGTTTCGAATGAATCATATTTTGATCGTGACAATTAGAATGATTTAAATACATCTCTCGTGAAGGATATGATGTTTGCTTTATACACTGATCGTACAAAATTGTTTTGTCTAGATTCTGACCGGACATATTAGAATGATTTTGATATTTGTCTTGTATATAATCAACTTTTGATACTTCGGCCCGATTAACAGAAGGATCCGAAGCCATGTTGACTAATTTTGAATTTTTCAATTCCATATTGTCTTCATAAGATTTAAAATGTTTACTTGAAACTGTACTTCCGTAAAAATTGTTTAAATTCATAACAGAATCGATTTTGCCGATATTGTTTGGTGTTTTTGAAACGAAATTTGGCGCGTCATGGGACTCACCATTACGAGGCCTTGTTCCAGTCGATGCGAACGTTCTAGTAGGCATAAACTGCATATTTGTATTATTTTGTCGGTTCTGTGTAGATTTGTTTAGGTTGTAACTCATTTTAGAAACGAATATATTAAATTATTAATATTAGTTTTTATTTATTTTTTTGTATTTTTTTTCGATATTTTTTTTAAAACGATATATTTACAAGAAAATTAATCACTTTCAGGTCATTGTGATGTTTTTAAAATCAACCTCACGAACCCTGAAATGTTATCAAAACGTGAGGCAATCTATGGTTCATTTGACAGTTCTTAAAATGGGTTTTTGTTCCGATCACAGTGCACTTCTTACGAAATCGTCCAGCTGCGTTGTTTTCGATCACTTTTTTGCTTATTCTGGCGACTGTCTTGAATATGTAGCACTTTCTTGATGTAACTTGAGATGTCTTCTTAGCACTTGTGATTGTATTGAGACGTTTTTCGTATAGATACTCCATTATTTTGACAATTTAAACGAGCGCGGTATTATTCATTACTTTTCATTCGGCCATCTTGTAGTATAATGTCAGATGTCTGTTGTTTTCGCAGTTATCAACTCCTGATATGGCAACATTACTATGAAATTTTCGGTTCTGACTTGTTGATCTGTATATACACGTTATTTGTTATGTTTACACTCAATGTACAAAGATTTGATATATTTTTTTTAATAGGCAATCTATCCACACTTGTATGATTTGTGCTACCAATTATATTTAAATTTTATTTCAAAATTGACAATTTAAAGTTTCTTCGAGAATTATTTTCACTTATAGACCAATAACTTATTATTATGTAGTTTACATTTTTATAATTGATCTGTCAATATATATTATATTTTTTGGAATAAATTAATTATGGAAGATTTACAAGACAAATAAAGAATGTGAATGGAAAGGGCGATAGACGAAAATTAAAAAAAGTATGGTTGAGTGAACTAAATAATATTTTGAAAGGAAAAGTAAAAGAAATTGTAAGAGCTGTATTTTTTTTATTTTACACATGACAAGAAACATAAATCATTTGTGAAAAAACAACTGGTAATTTAACTTGGACGCACAATTTTAATGAATCTGGTTTGATTATCTTTCATTTTTTGTGTCCCCAGTAAACTGCGATTTTGCCTGTATCTCACTAAAGACATAGCATAAAAAAATAAATCGATGCTTCGTTCCGATTTTTAAATTTATAAAACTCCGTTGCATATGTATGAAAAGGCGTATGTTCTATCTTCTCTGTCTACTCCAGTAGGAAAACGGCGTGATGGTATATTTGTATGTATGAAAAAGATAAAATAAATTAATATCGAATTTCTTTAAAATATAGAATTATATTTAAATACAGGTTATTAAAAAAATCTATCATGGTTAAATTCTTATTCGTAATGACGTCTAGATAGGAAGATATGTGTCTTACCAACTAAAGCACAGAGGTTGTCCTTTCTACATTGGAACGTACTTAACTTAGGAAAGAAATCATTTTACTTTTTATATTTAAGAAAATATATTAACTGGTGAAAATAAAAGTAAAAACATGTACACAAGATCGTGCTAAGCGCAATACAGATTACTTAAACTAAATTAACTTTACGGGAGGTTATTTCTAAGAATTTCTATCTCTATAAAAACATATTTGAAAGTTACTGATTTAAAAAGTATACTGATTTAAAAAGAATTAATTAGTCATGTTCACATTAAATATAATCTAGATTGAGCTTTTACCGATTATATATTTGATCGCGTATAACTCGTTTTATGTTTCAAACATTTTTTGATTCAGGCAACACCAAAATCTGAATCAACAATCGTATTTAGAGCGCGGTATCATATTCATCATATTTTCGTGGAAAAGTGACCAAATATTTTGTTGATTCCTGTTCTACCTTTGACTTAATTGCTCAAAATATTGATTAACAAAGGAAATAAATTTGTATATTTATGTTATCTCTTTGAATAAAAATACAGAAAATTGAATAAATGCTAGAAATTTTCAATATAAATAATGTTTTAAGATGATGTAAATATTGCATCAGCCAAAATTAAGTTCTCAAATAATAACACCAGATGACGTGTGTGAAATGGAGGCAAATTCAATTCGTTTTCATACGCATGATAATTATTTTTATTTTAACGTTGATATGTATAAATATCCAACCCAGGAAGTTACCTTCTTTCTTTTCGTCGTAAAAATATCCTGTTAATAAATTGCGTGTTTTTTTATATGAATAAAAAGCAAATATATAGTATGCATCCTGTCATGTAGCTCATGACAGCATCGTGACTCCCATGATAGCCTCCGACAACTCCTCTCGAAAAGCAGTTGTTAAGAGTAGTCCAGTTATGTATCTCACTTGATCAGTCCAACGCATTGGGATTCTTCCTCTTGTGCGTCGTCCTTCCACGTCTCCAGTAACCACAAACCTCTCCAAACTGTCCCCTTGGCCACGAGCAATGTGTACAAAGAATCGAAGGACTCGTCGGAAGGTGTATTGTTGACATTCTGTCGGTGATTGTCAGTTCTTCGATAATGAAGGCGTTATTTCGTCTTGCAGTCCATGGAATTCATGACACCCTTCTCTAACACCACATTTCAAATGCATCTACGAGTATTCTACGTCTCTCGCTTGCTCTCAGATTCCAAGCTCTGCACCATACATGAATATTGCGAAGGCGAGATACTTAACTATAGTTCGGAAATTCTAGGATGAGTCATGTGACAGCTCACAAATTTGCCCCAATACAACCTTATGTAATGTATTTACCTAAATAACTTACTATTTATTAGAATTGAGGCTTATATTAAAGTTGATAAAATAATTAAAATTACTGAACATCGTTACAAGGTTGTATTGAGGCAAATTTGTGAGCTGTCACAGGACTCATCTTTGAATTTCCGAACTATAGAGGCATTATCGTCGTGATGTTGATATGGAAAAGTATAACTATTGTATATAATAGCAGGATGGCAAACAGGTCGATCGCAGCCGTCTTCGTAACTTACAATATGGCGTGCGATGTTGCCAAATCTCATTACGCGCGTGCACTTGTCAACGTCAATTAGTGATCCTTTTGTAATATGTAGATACGTCGACTACAAATAAATTTATGTACGTTATTCAACATGTATGTACAGGACTAAAAAAACGTATATCTATAGTTCGGAAATTCTAGGATGAGTCCTATGACAGCTTACACATTTGCCCCAATACAACCTTGTAACGATGTTCAGTCATTTTAATTATTGTATCAACTTTAATATAAGCCTCAATTCTAATAAATAGCAAGTTATTTAAGTAAATACATTACATAAGGTTGTATTGGGGCAAATTTGTGAGCTGTCACAGGACTCATCCTAGAATTTCCGAACTATAGATATACGTTTTTTTTCCTTGGTCATTTTTAGCGTAGTCAATTCCGCTCCTACTTCTTAATAAACTTTCAGTTATTAGTTATGTTTATTTAAGTGTATAATATGTTGTGTTGAATCTCGAAGTTATGCTTTTTTTTAATGTATAATATGTTGTGTTGAATCTCGCGAATTTGGTAGGAAAAAAGTCAATCGCTACAGCAAACAAGTTGATCAGCCCTGATATATACAGAGTGTCGCAAAAAATATATCTACACTTTAATGCTTGTAACTTGCTGATTTTTTTTGGTTTATATTTAACCGTTGAAAAATAATGACTGAAACCAGACTAAGTTTTGAACAAAGAAAATTTATTTTTAAGTACTACTGGAAGTAGGAAAACGCGATAGTAGACTTTTTCTTTTGGGGATTTCTCAAGAATAAAGTGTATGCTAAAAAAACTAAAACCATTGATGTCAAACCATACGAGTAGCCATTGTCAGACAATGAACCAAAATACCAAATTAAATTATTCTCGATGTTTGTGATTCTGTTGCTTGGCGTTGCCAGCAATGTCTAGACCAGAATGGTCATCAGTTTGAAAACAGGCGCTAAGTATAAAATAATACATTTATGTAGTTCATTATGAAATGATTCTCGGTGTTTCTGATTCTGTTGCTTGGCGTTGCCAGCAATGTCTAGACCAGAATGGTCATCAGTTTGAAAACAGGCGCTAAGTATAAAATAATACATTTATGTAGTTCATTATGAAATGATTCTCGGTGTTTCTGATTCTGTTGCTTGGCGTTGCCAGCAATGTCTAGACCAGAATGGTCATCAGTTTGAAAACAGGCGCTAAGTATAAAATAATACATTTATGTAGTTCATTATGAAATGATTCTCGGTGTTTCTGATTCTGTTGCTTGGCGTTGCCAGCAATGTCTAGACCAGAATGGTCATCAGTTTGAAAACAGGCGCTAAGTATAAAATAATACATTTATGTAGTTCATTATGAAATGATTCTCGGTGTTTCTGATTCTGTTGCTTGGCGTTGCCAGCAATGTCTAGACCAGAATGGTCATCAGTTTGAAAACAGGCGCTAAGTATAAAATAATACATTTATGTAGTTCATTATGAAATGATTCTCGGTGTTTCTGATTCTGTTGCTTGGCGTTGCCAGCAATGTCTAGACCAGAATGGTCATCAGTTTGAAAACAGGCGCTAAGTATAAAATAATACATTTATGTAGTTCATTATGAAATGATTCTCGGTGTTTCTGATTCTGTTGCTTGGCGTTGCCAGCAATGTCTAGACCAGAATGGTCATCAGTTTGAAAACAGGCGCTAAGTATAAAATAATACATTTATGTAGTTCATTATGAAATGATTCTCGGTGTTTCTGATTCTGTTGCTTGGCGTTGCCAGCAATGTCTAGACCAGAATGGTCATCAGTTTGAAAACAGGCGCTAAGTATAAAATAATACATTTATGTAGTTCATTATGAAATGATTCTCGGTGTTTCTGATTCTGTTGCTTGGCGTTGCCAGCAATGTCTAGACCAGAATGGTCATCAGTTTGAAAACAGGCGCTAAGTATAAAATAATACATTTATGTAGTTCATTATGAAATGATTCTCGGTGTTTCTGATTCTGTTGCTTGGCGTTGCCAGCAATGTCTAGACCAGAATGGTCATCAGTTTGAAAACAGGCGCTAAGTATAAAATAATACATTTATGTAGTTCATTATGAAATGATTCTCGCTGTTTGTGATTCTGTTGCTTGGCGTTGCCAGCACTGTCTAGACCAGAATGGTCATCAGTTTGAAAACAGGCGCTAAGTATAAAATAATACATTTATGTAGTTTATTGTGAACGTTTAAAGGCAACTGTATGGCTTGTAAATACAGACTTTATAATCATTAACATTGTGGATAAATTTTTTTGCGACACCCTGTAATAAAATAATACTTATTTTAAATCAAATACATATGTAGTCACGCCATTTCACTCTCAGGATCAAGAACGCCAGACTTTCCTATCTCAACACACATTCTTCACCTCTTCTAAACCCATACAACTACGATTTATCTTACTTTCTGCATTTTATTATTTCTAAATATTAACTTGATCCAACCATCCTTTCCTTTGTCTTTCTAAAGCGAGTCTTCCACTCACATTTACACTTTACAGATTGTCAAAAAAATGTATTTACACTTTACATTAATATAAATTCATTATTTCGGCCTCCGTGGCCTAGATGGTAAGATATCTACCTGTCTTCCAGCCCGGAGGTTGCGGGCTCAAATCCCGCTGCATTCCGGTTTTTTTTTTCAAAAGGACTTCAGTCTGGTTTTCACCAAAGGCCACTTTAATATATTTCTGGTTGGCTGGAAGAGATTGTCACATGGTAATAAGCCCGCCAGGTTGTATTGTATACAACGAAAGTGTAATACAATACAATACTAATTAAAATATATCTAAGATTATAAATTCAAATTAAAGAAGACAGACGTAGGTTTTTTTTGTTATCACAAGTTCTCAAATTGACGACACTTCTGGTCTATGCACTGCTGATAACATGGAATCGCTTACATCACGAATAATTTGTTTTGGTATTTGGGCGCATTCTCTTTCAATGGCTGCTCTCAATTCAGTACTGTTGCTGGTTTTGTACCATAAACTTTATATTTCATGAGTTCCTTTAAAAAGCGTGAGGTCTGGGTAGTGCGAAGTTTATTCAATACTTCATCTAGGTCCAATCCACCTGTTCGGCAAGTTGTCGACAAGATAGACCCTCACATCACGATAGAAGTGGGGAGGTGCACCATCTTACTGGAAATAAGAGACCTCCTCATCCCTAAACTCACAAGAATTTGTCATGCCACAAATGCGTGGCATGACAAATTCTTGAAGGAATTTCAAATAATCGGCTCGGTTTAAAAGTGTAAATACGTATATATATTTTTTGAGAAACCCTCTTCTATATTGTTCAGATCAAACAAGATTTATTTGAGACAAAATATCAGTGACATGAGACAATGTGGTTGACGCGTTGACTAGTGATTTGACACGCTTCTAGTGATGTGACACGTAACAATCACTAATCCATTGACATGAGACAGTGGGGCTGGCGTGTTGACTAGTGATTTGACACGCTTCTAGTGATGTGACACGTAACAATCACTAATCAGTTTGTGGGGAACCACGGTCGTCGCATGATATTGTCGCATACATACGGTCAATGACCGATGAGACGACCTTCGGATTCCTCGATAAATTATAGTAAACAGTCCAAAGGTCACATTCCGGCCATTGACGCCGGCCGAGCTCTCGCACCTCACGCCAGAGAAAGAGAACGCACCACGGCTATCTCACCAGTTCCGTATTTAGATGAATACCCACATACGACAATAAACCATTTCTGCATTCACAGAAGCGAGACAGAAGCATATCGCGAGCTCACTCTCGTGCACATTCCAAAAAGATATAAATACCTACGTTACTATAAAAATAAACACTCTCTCTTTCCGCATTGCGATTTAACGAGTTATTTTATTTACCAACAACTATCATCATCTCTTCTTTAACATACGATCCCCTAAAAGTTCATTCCGTATTATGTATTATGTCGAAAGTCGGGAGTTGGTGGTGATGATGTACAATACGCAGTTTCTTCAACATTTTATTTAGATAACAGTATAATGAATTGCAATGAAGTACGAGTATATCACGGAGTTAATACACAATAAAGAACGTCATGATCATCTAATTTTTCCCTAGTGTAAATGTATCTTAGGAATTTGAACTTAAAAAATAAATAAATATAGGTTTATTGATAGCAATATAGCGTGTGTATATACACATAAATCCTGAAATTATATATTTAATGATAATGGAAAAAAATAAATGTAAGAGAGAAGCTATCAAAAGGTCTGGGCTCATCTTATAACATCTCCCCATTCGAGATACACTCCAACCAATAGAGGGTGAGCCTAACCGCGTACACATCAGATGTTTTTTGTATGTACATACGAGTATGAATCGAATACAAAAAAATAATCAGTGTTTCTTAGCTTGGGTTCCGTGAAACCCTACGGTTCCGGTGATAAAAGTTGAGGTCCGCAATAAAATTATATTTTGAGCTCTAATTAATAGTTTATAATTTATCAAGTGTTTTCAAAAGCTGCACACACCACCCATATCATAGTATAAATAGGCCAAAACCCATACGACGGCTGTCGCCAAAGAAAGAATACGAGAATTGAATTTTGAATACAAGAGAGCGAGAGAAGAATATTTGGATTCTCTCCGAAAGTAATTCGAAAAATGAATCTCGGTGGGTCCGTGATAAATGAAAAGATGGAAACTATACTGAACGAATTTTAAATACCTAGCTAACTATTTTTAAACCGGTGTAAAAGGGGACGATGTATAAATGATTATATATATGTATAGACAAATTCTACATTTATGAATATATATTTTCATAAATGTAGAATTTGTTTTACTTCCGTGAATATTTCACGGGTTGCAACTAGTTTAAAATATTTCGATAAGTGGTCCTTAACTTGTCATCTGCAACCTTAGGATTCCGCTAATAAAATTTGGGATTCTGCAATAAAATCAGTTTATGAGCTTTAATAATAGTTAACGAGTTCTTTAAGTGTTTTCAAAAACTGTACACACCATCTATATTTTCAACATTTAGATCAATGGTTCCTAATTTGTGTTCCATGGAACCCTAGGATTCCGCTGATGAAAGTTGAGGTTATGCAATAAAATAAATTAATATTGTAGAATCGGCAGCTACAGGAAAATGATACGGCCCATTTTCCAAAATTAAAACGAGAAAACCCTTGTGACACAAAGAAAAATGCTAATGAAGTGCAGTGCCTTTTCAATGGGTATAAAAATCAATTCAAATATTTTCACAAGTCCAAAATCACTTTTAAAATGTTTTATCGCCATTTAGCATAAATGTCAAAAATGCTTTAGTAAAATTCCAAATGTAAAAAAGACAGAGTTAATTTCGAAGCTCATCTCTTATTGAGTTTTACAAATTGTATTTACCACATGATGAATTGATAATTGCAGATCACACACAACAGAGGACTAGTTTATTTGGAAGCCCTTATTTTCGTGAACATTTTTTTCCAAAATGAATACTATGCGAAATAGTGCCAGAAATCGCCTCAATGACGAAAAACAATAAATGAAAAAATAGTAATAAAACAAATATTCATAGTAAATGTGAGTGCAATGGGTGGTAGAGCAAGATCAAGAAAAGTACGAGAGGAAACGTAATAAGTAAGAGAAATCTTAGGAGCTGTATGAAAAGGTGTACTGATGCAGAATAAGCGAAATATGTATGTGTAGATGATAAAATCTAGCAATTTATCCTCTCTGCTTACCCCAAATGAAAATGGCGTGATAATATGTTTGTTTGTATTATATCTGAATCTGTCATTTTTTTACCCACTGCTGAATGAGGGCACCCCTATGACTATCACTGTGCGGTCCTCACATTTGTTCATTTGGTGTATTAGTGCAGTCCCGGTAAGTTTTGTCATATGAATATAATGATATTGGCTACTTCCGTTTTTTATTTAGAGTACACAGGAGTGGAGTACAGAGATTGTGTATCAGCATATAATGCTTCGATAAAAGCCACATTGGTACACTTGGTGTAGTATTAAAAGGCTGGAAATAAAGAATGATTAGTACATGTGAAAACTACGTCAGTAATTGTATAAATATATTCTGGATATTTTTTCGAAGATATGTCGTACCAGCGATTACAGTTTGTATTCAAATCTATAAAAAATATCCCAAAATTTAAGTTACAACACATCGTTATAATTAAAAATATTTTTAATTCGTAATCTGATCAAATTGTGGTTAAAATGTTTTAAACCACTACACCCATTAACAATGACTCATAGACAATTTGCAAATGAATCATAAACTACGTCATAGACACCGGATTGTCAATCCTGTCAACTCCTTGGTTGCCAATCTGTCAGATTTGTTTGAAGTGTCGGCGTCTGTTGAACGAGTTTTTCTTTTAAATTAATTTATTAAAAAACTGTAAAAAAAAAAATCAAGCGATGTCTTCTGCAAATGTCAAAGTGTGCGATATACAAGACGAAGTTAAAGAAGCACTCAGAAAGTTCAGATTTCGCAAACACGATAGTAATTCGGCGCTTATTTTAAAAGTTGACAGAGAAAAGCAGGAGATTTGTGTTGACGAGGAGTTGAACGACGTAGAGTTGGAGCAACTTCAGGAGATCTTGCCAAGCCATCAGCCAAGGTTCATCGTTTACAGGTTATTATCTTAAATATTTATTACTGTGGGCGAATGTATGTTAATGATAAGTTAATTTAATATGTATTGACGTGTAAAATATCTCAACATATTTTCACATTCTTATATTGAAAGTTTGTGGCTGCCAATTGTTTTATTAACTTTTTTGTGTTGTCCCTAAATTTATCATCCCATTGGAAAACTTCCCTCAATCATTCCATTGTCTCGATAGTTCGCGCTAGAGGTAGAGAAGTAATATTAATTTCAATTCAAAGGATAATTTTATATAGCGCCGTTTAGAGAGCAAAAATTCTTCAAGGGCGCTCTAACTTTGAACTCAAACCAATTATTATTATAATAGTAGAGAAAACGTAGCATGGTCCCTGTGATAGTTCACAAATTTGCCACAATACAACCTTTGTCCCTAAATTTATCATCCCATTGGAAAACTTCCCTCAATCATTCCATTGTCTCGATAGTTCGCGCTAGAGGTAGAGAAGTAATATTAATTTCAATTCAAAGGATAATTTTATATAGCGCCGTTTAGAGAGCAAAAATTCTTCAAGGGCGCTCTAACTTTGAACTCAAACCAATTATTATTATAATAGTAGAGAAAACGTAGCATGGTCCCTGTGATAGTTCACAAATTTGCCACAATACAACCTTGTAACGACGTTCAGTAATTTAAATTATTTTATCAACTTTAATACTACCTTGATCAAAAAGTTTTAGGATTTTATTCATAAAATCGAAAATACAAGTTTATTCATCAAAATCGATATGGTCCCCTTCAAAGTACTCCCCATCGACAGCAACGCACTTACGCCAGCGCTTGATCCAATCCTCGAAACACCCCTGGTACTCAATTTTCGGTATGTCCATCAGAGCCGTCTTCGATTTTTTCATGACATCCTCTCGGGTGCTGTAACGCGTTCCACGAAGCAGTTTTTTTAGTCCATTGAACAGGAAAAAGTCACAGGGAGCCAGATCAGGTGAATTCGAAGGCTGCTGAATAGTATTCGTGTTTTTGGTCAAAAACTCATGGAAATAATGTCTTTCGCGATTTCAACGTGGTCCTTTTTTTGCATGAAATTTAGGTCTTTCGGCACCAGTTTTGCAGCGACACGTCTGAGGCCCAAATCATTAACCAAAATGTCTTGAGCGGATCCATAAGCGATGTTCAAGTCCTCTGCCAGCTCTCTGATGGTCAATTTGCGGTTTTCGGCCAACATTTCTTTGATTTTATCGATGTTTTCATCGGTTTTCGACTGCTACTGCGTTCGTCATCCTCGACCGACTCACGACCACTTCTGAAGCGTTCGTGCCACTGAAAAACACTTCTCCAACATTTCCAAGGTCTGCGGACCGTTAAATCCATTTTTCACACAAAATTTAATGCAAACTCCTTGATGCACAGTTGATGCCATTTTCAAACTTGTAAGAAATCGAAAACGCGCACAAAGGTAGATGTACTCAGTACAGCGTAACTTTTACAAATGTCAAGCTATGACGCTGAAATTCGAAGGGAAGTGTCAATGATAGATGTGGTAACCTAACAAAAAAAAAGAATTCCAATCGGGTGACTGACAGCGGCCACACAGTGGCCGGTCGTAAAACTTTTTGATCAAGGTAGTATAAGACTCGATTCTAATAAATATCAAGTTATTTAGGTAAATACATTACATAAAACTAACAATAATGACAAATTAATACATCTTGTTAAAAATTTGCAAAAAAGTGGCAGTTTGTTAAAATCAAATAATATTTGGCGACGTTCGTAAAAAGTCACTACGTTAATCCGCATTGGCTAGGGATGGAGTATACGATAATTGGATTTCCAATTTTTTTATACCTAAAATTAAATGTTCGTAATTAGTATTAATTCATAGTGGATCTTGGCCTATTTGAAGATATATACAAATCATACAATACATTAGAAAGTCAGTATAATGAAAGTTAGGAATTAAAACGTCAGTTTAGAGAAAAACAACTTTTCGATTTATGAAAAAACTATTCGATTTGTAAAAAAAAAAAACGATTTTACCCCATCCCTTTGAGACATGACATTTCAAACGTCACAGGGACCATGCTACATTTCTTCTAGTATAAACAAATCATGCCTGGCAGTCATAAGAGCGCCCGAGCGATTCATGTTTAACACTTTCATTGTACACAGTAAACGTAGAAAGATGTTTAATGTCATTGCTGGGCCTCGTAGTCGAGGATCCCCTCACCATTCTAGTATCAATTTAGTTGGAAAGTATTCAGTAAGTGGGCCGTTGCACACCAGCAAACTTACCGGTCACTTCGCAGTACTGAATCCAATGGGACACTGAGGTGAGTCGATTGGAAAACACCGGCATGTTTTTTTTACTGTCGGTCATTCTCCTGAATACTAGGTGAAAAAAATACCTGTGTCATTCGAGGGAAGTAGCACAGGTCGGGGTTCGAACCGACAACCTTTCACATGGAAGTACAGTACGTTACCACCTCGCAATCTTGAACTTCGCATTGCACACCGACAAACTCACCGATCACACCGTTGAACTGAATCTGATGCGAGATGATTGGAGCACACGTCAGATCAGAGCATATATATGACCGAAGTCATAGGTATTCTTATACCCTCGAATACTAGACGGAAAAAATGAGTAGTACAGCGTTGAGTTCGAACTGGCGACCTTCCGCACAGTAGTCCAGTGCGTTACCGCGTGTCCATGTATCTCGTTTGTTTTATGAGGTCTTAAGTAAAACCCAGACTAGAAATCTTTTTGTTTTTAAATAACTGGATCCCAGCGGGAATTGAACATGCAACCCCTAGTTCGGAAGACAGACATCTTATCAACTAGGCCACGGAGGTCTTCAAGAATTATAACATAGCAAGAGTTTAACCCTTCAGGCCCGTATGCCTAAAACATTTTTTCAGTCCCAGGGATGTTTAATTTTTTTTTATGGATATCGTTTTTAATGAAATTGTTAAACTATTGGTCATATAAATAGATGATAAAACAGGGCACTGTTTTCGTCCATACTTGTGTGGGATTTTTGATGCGCGTGCGGTGCACGTCATACGTCCCTGTGGGAAGTTTTGGTTTTTATGCGCGCGTGCGGTGCACGTCATATGTGCCTGAAGGGTTAAAGACATACATTTAGATAACCATTAAAATAACATACAGTAGAGTGCCAATTATCCGTGGTAATTGGCACTCGAGTCCGGATAATTGAAAAACACAATTAGTCCAAATTAAGTTTTTGTTGAGTTAAACATACAAAAATGCGTATAAAAATATAAAACAATCATTCTGGTAGCATTTAACTATAAAACGAAACATATTAATAATTACATAGAAAGTTTGTGATTTTTGTTTGCTTTTTTTGTGAATGCGGGGAAACACCGTCAACTTACTATAGTTCGGAAATTCTAGGATGAGTCCTGTGACAGCTCACAAATTAGCCCCAATACAACCTTATGTAATGTATTTACCTAAATAACTTGCTATTTATTAGTATTAAGGCTTATATTAAAGTTAATAAAATAATTAAAATTACTGAACATCGTTACAAGGTTGTATTGGGGCAAATTTGTGAGCTGTCACAGGACTCATCCTAGAATTTCCGAACTATAGCGTTACTCAATTGGTAAAATGTAAACCATAGATTTTATAATACGAGGCATATCTACAAAGTAAGTGTACTGAATTTTTGTAAGTTACAATTTTTTTTATTTAAACAAAAAAATTACGTGGTTACCGTAGTACATATGTAAGTTATTTTTCGACATAGTCGCCATTCCTCTCAATGCAGGTGGTGAAGCGGGGTATCAACTTTTTGATGCCTTCCTCGAAGTAGTTTCCAGCCAACCAACCAATCCACTTCTCCACCTCCTCCTCGTCGGTTGAAAACCTTTTTCCACCCATGTGCAGCTTTAGGGAGGTAAATAGATAGTAATCTGAAGGTGCTAGGTCAGGGGAATGCGCGGGATGGTTCAGGACATCCCTTTTAAACGAGGCGAGCAGTTCCTTCGTGGCGTTGGCCGTGTGTGGTCTGGCATTTTCGTGCAGCAGGCAGACTCCCTTTGTCAGCATGCCTCTCCTCTTGTTCTGAATCGCCCTCCGCAATTTTTTTAGGGTCTCACAGTATCTTGCAGAGTTGATGGTCTCCCCTTGAGGCATATATTCAATTAAAATTATGCCTTGACAGTCCCAAAACACGGATGCCATGATTTTCTTAGCTGAAATTTTGGTTTTGAACTTTTTGGCGGAGGGTGAAGAGGTGTGACGCCACTGTTGAGACTGCCTTTTGGTTTCAGGCGTGTAGTGTGCAACCCAAGTTTCATCTCCAGTAACGATGGAGCGGAGAAATTCATCTCCATGGAGTTTGCAGCGCCTCAAAAACTCTTGCCTTTTTACAAAATTTCGCACTTGGCGGGAGATTGGTTTGACATTTTTCACGAAACGTGTTGTCGCGTCGACACTTCTCAACGTACTGACCTCGAACCGGTCTCGTTGCGGAGGGGAAGGGTCAGGCTACACGGAAGTGTAGCCAACATGTCGAAAATAAAATCCATCCGTTCGTGAGAGCCTCAGTACACTTACTTTCTGGATACGCCTCGTAGTTGAGTCCTTCTCTTAAGCTTTGTTATTTTCAAAACGTGGATGTTCATTTAAAATTTGGAAATAAATATTTTTTAGGTTTCATTACTAAAAAAAAAATTGTAATACAGTGAAAGTCACGGTTAATCCAATTCACGGATAATTGAGCACCGGATAATTTGCGTTGTATTGTATTCTTCTTCCCCCATCATGCTTAATTACTATGCTAAGATATTACATGATAATTATTATTTACATGATAATCATATATATCCTATATATGATTATCATGTAAATAATAAAAAAATGTGGAATTTATTTTTCAAGACTTTTCACCAGATGTCCTTTCAAATGTGTGTTGAATAAAATTTCTCCTTAATTTTTTTTTCTAGTTACAAGATGAAACATTCCGATGGGCGTATATCATTCCCCATGTGTTTCATATTCTACACACCGCGAGACAGCCAAATGGAGCTGCAGATAATGTACGCCGGGACCAAGCTGGCGTTGCAACGCGAAGCGGAACTCACGAGAGGGCTAGAAGTGAGAGAGATCGAGGACCTCACGGAAGAGTGGCTCAAGGAGAAACTGAATAAATAAAGAAAATGAGAAGGGTTACAATTTTTACATTGTAACTATTGCCAAGAGAGGGTGTAAGAAGGTGTTAGGATAGAGTAAATATATTGTATTAAACGTATGTTGAGATATTGAAGGGATAAGAATTGTAGCAACAATTGGCCAAAATTGCATATCCTTATATCAGTACCTTAACTTTTTTAACACTAGCCATTTTTAATAGGTCTGTCTCAAAGTATAAGAGATGTCGGGTGGTGTGTACTGCTTTAGGAAGCACTTGAAAACTACCCTTTTTGGGAAGTTTTATATAAATTTATGATTGTATATGAACACTACATCTAAAGCTGAATATGTTACTATCACATATTGGTATATTGTTTATAGTTAAGGCATTAACGTTGTGGAGGTTTAAAGACATTGTAATTTATTTTATCAAACAATGTTTATCCCACTTTTTTGTACCGGTATAACCCTACCGGTTTCAAGACTTTCACCTCATCTTCAGGGGAGTAGAAACAAGACTAAATTCTGTTCGAATTGGTACGCGCTTCAATGGTTGGGGACATTCGGGTTGTGGACTGAGGGCTGAGGGAGGCATGGGACGACCTCGGCGAGCAGTGGAGATTTTTGGGATATATGTGTTTACCAGATGTTCGCTCGATGTACTGACTTTGAAATTTCCAAGGCCTCTAATCTGTCCAATTTATTTCCGTTACTACTGATATGTAAGAATTGGGCATCATCGATAGAAAAAGTATGGTTTTTCTATCTTTTTATCTATCGAAAATCATACTTTTTCTACTGATATATAAGAATTTGGCATCATCGATGCCAGTAGTAACGGAAATAAATTGGACAGATTAGAGGCCCTAAAAATTTCTAAGTCAGTACATCGAGGCGAACATCTGATAAACACATATATCCCAAAAATCTCTCCGCTGCTAGCCGAGATCGTCCCATGCCTCCCTCAGCCCTCAGTCCCCAACCGTTGAAGCGTGTATATCGGTACCAGTTCGAACAGAATTTAGTCTTTTTTGTGCTCCCTTGAAGATGAGGTGAAAGCCTTGAAACCGGTAGGGTTATACCGTTACAAAAAAGTGGAATAAACAGTGTTTGATAAAATAAATTACAATATCACATATTGGAATATCTATAAAGATTTCTTTGTAGTTTGTCTTCCTGCGGTAAGTTTAAAAAATAAAGATTTCTTTGTAGTTTGTCTTCCTGCGGTAAGTTTAAAAAATAAAGATTTCTTTGTAGTTTGTCTTCCTGCGGTAAGTTTAAAAAATAAAGATTTCTTTGTAGTTTGTCTTCCTGCGGTAAGTTTTCTTACTAAATATGTTTTTATAAATATATACAGATGCGTGGAAGTACAGTGCAATCTCAGTTTTCGAACTGAATCCGTTCCAAAATGCTGTTCGAAAAGCGAATAAATTTTTCTCATAAATAATGTGGATTAGATTAATCCGTTCCAGACCCCCAAAATACACAGTGGGGCAACACAATAAATAGATTTGTTAAATTAAAATTTAACTGCACTTGACCTATTCTGAGGAGAGCTGATGACTTAAGTGGAAGCTGGAGAAGAGGAGAGATGTTATTGTTTGGAAAGGGAGTCGCTTTGCATAAAAACGGCAATTGTCTGTCCTGGGGTTCTTTCTCTTTCCTGTCTTGGTAAAAACCTGTCCAATAAGGTTTGTTTTTGCCCGCGTTTCAATTTTTTTCTGAAGTGAGATATGGCATTGTCATAAATGTATGTTTGAGAACTAAATCGTTCGAGATGAGAGACGTTCAAGAATCGAGGTTCCACTGTACTTAATCATTACACTTTTAGGGACTTGTGTTTCACATAGAAGGATGTTGGTTGTTTGAATAAAAGTCGTCGAGATCGGAATAAGTAAAGAGAAAGTTTATTGTAAGCGTCTGTATTTATAATGTATAGAACGGCGCAGAACATGTCGCTGTCTCGCTTCCGCTGGACACATGGTTATTGATGCACGTTCTATATACATTTCATACTACGGTCTGCAGGAGAGGCAAGAGATATATCGGTGTCTCGCTCTTCGCTACTAGTGAGTTCAATGATCGCGCGGGCGACCTTCGCTCGGCGCCGGCTCGCACTCGCCACTTGCGAGTTCAATGACCGCCCGGGCAAGGGTCGCCTCAATGGGTTCAGTGACCGCACACACGGTCGCTACACACTCAATTTATTTTGTAATATTTTTGGTTAACGTTCGTTTTCTCGAGTGATACTTCAATTGAATCGATTTCTGTCTGCCTCAAAGTGTTAGAGATGTGGGTGGCGTGTACAGCTTTAGGAAGCACTTGAAGAGAATTCTTTTTGAGAGATCTTTTAAAAAATTATGAACATTTCACACATACACTACACCTAAAGTTGAACGTGTTATTATTATATATCGAAAGATCTACAAAGGTTTCTTTGTAGAGCAT
The DNA here is from genome assembly GCA_949825065.1 of Odontocerum albicorne. Taxonomy (NCBI): domain Eukaryota; kingdom Metazoa; phylum Arthropoda; class Insecta; order Trichoptera; family Odontoceridae; genus Odontocerum; species Odontocerum albicorne. The sequence continues at coordinate 5,618,342 of OX463866.1, read as the reverse complement.
TTTCCCTTGGTAAGTTTTCTGCGGTTTTCTTACCAAATAAATTTTTCTAAACATATACAGATGCGGGAAGTATCTGAAAAAAGATTGATTTGTAGCGACCGTGCGTGCGGTCACTGAACCCACTGAGGCGACCCTTGGCCGCTCGGTCATTGAACTTGCACTGTAAGGCATGCGAGACAGCACTGGGTGAAGGTCACCCGCGCGGTCATTGAACTCACTAGTAGCGGAGAGCGAGACACCGATATATCGCTTGCCTCTCCTGCAGACCCTAGTATGAAATGTATATAGAACGTGCAACAATAAACATGTGTCCAGCGGAAGCGAGACAGCGACATGTTCTGCGCCGTTCTATACATTATAAATACAGACGCTTACAATAAACTTTCTCTCTTCACCTATCTCGATCTCAACGACTTTTATTCAAACAACCTCATCCTTCTATGCGAAACACAAGTCCCTAAAGATTCAATAAAAAATAAACAATCGCGAAATTCAAAAAAATATTTTATCGACTCGTATTTAATTATTTCTGTATGTTTACTATTGGGAAATCAAATGTAGGATGTTTTGATAGAATATAAGTAGTTTTTTTTTTTTCTGTGGATGGTATCAACTTAGTTTTTTACAAGCCACGTAAAGTTGACCGTCCACTATATCTTGCCTACAAAATTTATAGTGTTCATTATACGTACAAGATAACATACATAGCACCTTTACAAATATAACATAGTTCTAAAATATACTTAATTACTAGTAATATATACATTTTGAAAAAAAAGAGTTAATTTCTATCTAGATATAAGCTTAAGTTTATTTTGAATCCTATCTATTGCCAGGGCGGGGTTGAGGCAGATGCAAATGGTGCAGCCACACCATGGCCCCTTTTAGTGAGGCACCGCGATTTTATTTGGTGTCAACATACTACCTTGATCAAAAAGTTTTAGGACCGGGCACCGTGTGGCGCTGTCAGTCACCCGATTGGAATTCTTTTTTTTTTGTTAGGTTACCACATCTATCATTGATACTTCCCTCCAAATTTCAGCGTCATAGCTTGACATTTGTAAAAGTTACGCTGTACTGAGTACATCTACCTTTGTGCGTGTTTTCGATTTTTTACAAGTTTGAAAATGGCATCAACTGTGCTGCATCAACGAGTTTGCATTAAATTTTGTGTGAAAAACGAATTTAACTTGGAAATGTTGGAGAAGTGTTTTTCGGTGGCACGAACGCTTCAGAAGTGGTCGTGAGTCGGTCGAGGATGACGAACGCAGTGGCAGTTGAAAACCGATGAAAACATCGATAAAATCAAAGAAATGTTGGCCGAAAACCGCAAATTGACCATCAGAGAACTGGCAGAGGACTTGAACATCGCTTATGGATCCGCTCAAGACATTTTGGTTAATGATTTGGGTCTCAGACGTGTCGCTGCAAAACTGGTGCCGAAAGACCTCAATTTCATGCAAAAAAAGGACCACGTTGAAATCGCAAAAGACATGATTTCCATGAGTTTTTGACCAAAAACAACACTAATGCTATTCAACAGTTTTCGAATTCACCTGATCTGGCTCCCTGCGACTTTTCCTGTTCAACCGACTTAAAAAACCGCTTCGCGGAACGCGTTACAGCGCCCAAGAGGATGTTATGAAAAAATCGAAGATGGCTCTGATGGACATACTGAAAATTGAGTACCAGCGATGTTTCGAGAATTGAATCAAGCGCTGGCGTAAGTGCGTTGCGGTCGATGGGGAGTACTTTGAAGGGGACCATATCGATTTTGATGAATAAACTTGTATTTTCGATTTTATGAATAAAGTCCTAAAACTTTTTGATCAAGGTAGTATTTCTAAGAGGTGGATTATTTATTAGTTTTGTAATACTTAATGCTTTTCGAGTGTCATTAAATTGTTATTTGTGATACACTCGGAAATTAACGGAGCTCGTTCATTATAAATATGAATTGAATAGGTGCCGCGAATAAGGTGGTAACTAACGAAACTTGTATTTTACAGTTTTTCAAGAAAAACACTTTTTTTATTAAGTGTCGATATTTTAATAGCTTTTTTTAAAATCAAAAGATATATTTTCATACAAACTTTATTTAAAAATAAAAAATTACCAAACTATATTTAAAACAACAAAAAAAACATGAAAAACACTACAAATATGTGGAATAACGTGGTCCGCGAATGCAGTTACAAACGTTATTCCACAACTCTTATATAAAACAAACAAGTTGTGTTGTTACAACTTTTATATGAAAAATCAATTATGTACGTTAGTTGCCACGTTATTCCACTAACCTCTTCTGATCTTCTTTTACCCGTGACTTCTTTGCCTTTTCTGCTTATATAGGATTGTCCGCTGTTTCTCAGTTTCTTCCGTTTATTATCTGACCATTCTGCAACCCTTGCGTGTCGTTTTTTACCGCAATTAAGTTTATTTTCTACATTAGCAGAGTGAACGACGGGCGCCTCTCCAGACATGTTGATACTTGAAACCACGTTATTCCACTGAGCACGCGCAAAAATCCAACGGCAATGTTGCCTTATCAGTTGAAACGAAAGAGATAGAGAATAATTTTATAGAGGGGACGAAGGACGTAACCACATAGCACGTTATTTCACAAAAAACTGGATTTTGAAAAAATGTTATTCGCGGCACGTATTCAATTGTCAAGCATATGTTTATTTGTAACAGTATTTTTATGTAATAAATAAATCTTGGGTCGATAAGTCAAACGGTACCATTATGGGTGTAAATATTTGGTCCTTTTTTCACCTTGACATAGATGTAGATACAAATAAATAAATAAGAAGGCCCAAACTTTGCTCCCATTGCTGTAATTTTCCAGGCCGGCCCTGCCTATTCTTAAACAGAAATTACTCAAAGATTGTGGTTATGAGACTCTAATTTTTTAAATATTTATTTTAATATAATCCGTGTTTCAGTTAACATAAAACAGTTCGAGCCGGCTCGATTCTTATGTTAATTTGGTCTTTCGTGTGTTTTAATTGATTACGGGACAGTTATTGCAAACACTTCACTCAAGCGCATTTTTTGAATTACTGTATTATGGCTCAAATATACAAGACTAATTAATTGCTTACATTTATGATTTTAATCTAGAACTCGCTTTTGTAATACTATTGAAAGAGGACCTCCTTAGCCTGGTTGGCAAGATGCTAGGCTACTTTTTAAGTTCATTCGAAGTGCATTGTTTACCGACAAAAGGGTCTATTATCTTTTTTGGGTCGTTTTAAGGTAGTCATAATAAATGATTAGATGCTATGTGTAGTCTGTTTTATTGTACGGTTGTGAAACATGGACCTTGATAGTCCAGGCAATGAACAGACTGGAAGCATTTGAAATGTGGTTGCATCGTCGAATGCTCAAAATTCCCTGGACAGACATGGTGACAAATACCGAAGTCCTGAGGCGAGCTAGAGCTGACAGGGAGTTGTTGTCCACTATAAAAGTTAGAAAGATTTCATATCTGGGTCACGTGCTGCGTGGAGAGAAGTACCACTTGCTCCAGCTTATATTGAGGGGGAAAATCGAGGGACACTGGGGGCCCGGAAGAAGACATATGTCCTGGCTGCGGAATGTGAGGGAGTGGACCGGCATCCGGAGTGTAGAGGAGCTGTTCCGGGCGGCTCAGGACCGAGACGGATTCGCCGAAGTGATCGCCAACGTTGGGGGGACCCGACAGGGCACTTAGAAGAAGAAGAAGAATAATAAGAATAAAGATAAAGTACGCATTTAAACTTCGAACCAATGGATTGGCTCTACTAGCTTTTTTGTATCTTTGTCGGTCTGCCTCGGTAACAGTACTATCTTCGAAAAATATTCCAATTGTTCCCGAAAGTAGAACTTGCTTTTGTAATACGATTGAAAGAGGGCCTCTGTAGCTTATAGTCTTCTTCTTCTTCTTATTTAAGGCCTGTTATGGTCCTGCATCATTGTTTACCTCTTGTGACGTCGACTGCCAGCTGTCTTTCCATCTTTTGGGAGGTCGTCCTGGAGGTCTGCTTGCTTGGGGGATATTTTCCCTGGTCATTCTTACGGCTCTTGGTTCCGCCATTCTGGATGCATGTTCGTTCCAGAACCTTCTTCTCTGTCGTCCCCATCTGACAATATCTTCAACTTAGCAGATCCTTCGGATTTCTGTGTTTCGTACTCTTATCATGAAGGGTTTTGCCAGCGATACTCCTGAGTACCTTCATTTCACTGGTTCGAAGGAGATTGGTTCTGACAGTGTCGGCTCTGGACTCTATGCTGTATGTCATTATGATTCGGACACAGGTTTTGTATATCCTCACCTTGGTATAGTACTAAAAAAGCAAGAGCCTAGTTAAAGAGTTTGTCTAGTAATTATATTACGAGGTTATTGTTTTGATCTCGTATCGTAGTATTTCTGACACGTACAACGGTGAATTGCGAGTTAATTGCTTACTCCAGTGTTTCTTAATCTGAAGGCACGATAATCGGAGCTGACGATAATATAGTCTCTCAGTTATGATCTTCAACATGTCTGTATCAATTCGGATGTGTCGAAGGATGTCATACAAATAAATGAAAAATGATGTAGGAAATAAAATATAATAATTACGTGAATTATGATTAACAAAAGGAATTCAACAAATTTAAAAATGTTTTTATTTAGCTTTTTTATAAATATTTTGTATAGTTAATATATGCTCATATATCGCTCTCTTAAATGTGCCATTAAAATTTGTTTTTCGTACTTTTTTAAGTGCTTCTGATGTGTTATCATACGCTAATCTAACATACCGGAATTATTATCTGTGGTTAGCTATAAATATGATGAATATCTATTTCAAAACAATCCCTTTTTCCATTTATTTTCAGTGAACAATTAAAATTATATATGAAAAAAAGGTCTAACCCAAAAAAACACTATTGAATATTAAACAGAGCTGGGACAAGGGTGGAATAACTGTGTCACTGGACCCAAGCGCGTTATGGCGCTAAAATCGACTGGCAAAAAAGAAAAGTTTCATAAAATAAATATATAAAAAAAAGATGTTGTCTTGAACAAGACAGATTATCAGATATGGCTATTAACTCGATTGATCTGGCAATAATAGTCTGCTCTAATCCCGAGTTGGAGCTCCCTTGAGGAAAGTTTGCTCTTGAAACTGCCCTTTAAATTATTATTATGGACAGTGGATTTAAAACAAAATCAATTTAGTCAAACCTATCCATGATTCTGCCACCCTGAAAGGTCGAAAAATAATGTTTAATATTTTAATTTGTTGATTTATATAATTTTTATATCATTTCTCCAGTTTTCACCTTTTTTGAAGACAGGGTGGGGTTGATTGTTTTTTAAAAAGTAAAAATGAATTGCCTATTTTAAAATAAGGGGAAAATATTATAGCAGTTTTAATATAGCAAAGAATCGCAGATATAACTTAAAGATCTGTCAAATTGAGCGGTTTTTTTAAATTCTCGGATAAAACACAGATGGCGTCGCGAACTTGCCTGGGTCTTGTTGTGACATTTGAGAAGTGTAATGTATGACATTTATAAAAATGGAGTCGTATACAATACAATGACGCGTTCAAATTGTTGAATTATTTTATGTATTGTAATCTCCGGAAACGGTGATGTTAACCTGTACACCGCGTTAAAAATCAAATTCCACGAATCCTGTGCGTGGCACAATTTTGGCGTTTTTTAATTTCTAAGTTTAAACGCGTATTTTGTTTAGAACCACTGATATTTGATTACACCACCAAGTAAACATGACATTCAAGTAATTTTCTGATATTAAATAATAGTCATTACTCTTAAGGAGACTCATTAAATAAAGGAGATAAACTAAACATTACGTAAAATACACAAAGGAATGCTACAGATCAGATCACAGGCGTTTGTGCTTCCCGCGAGGAACACTTTAATTAGCCACCAAAATTATGTGATTTGACACCGTTGGATTATTTTCTCTGGGGTTACGTGAAAATCCAAGTCTATAAGAATGACCCCCGATCAATTCCTGAGCTGAAGGACGAAATTATTCGAGTTATCGGTGAGTTAGAACCGCAATTATGCCAAAATGTCATCATGGAAAATTTTGACAAAAGTGGGGACATCCGTGGAGCTGCAAGAGGCGGATATTTTTTTTTTGTGTTTAAACGTCATACATTATACTTCAATGACCAATAAAAAGTTTTTTGAAATCAAAGCAAAAATGTGTGTTTTATTCAAGAATTAAAAAAACCGCTCAATTTGAAAGATCCTTTATAACGGTTATTACTCGTAAATCTTTCCTAAATAAATACATTCCTGATTCATTTTACGTATTGATTTTATCTCGTACAAAATGGAAGTTCAACAAAATGGTTTCAGATTCCATTCTGATAAAACCTTAAAAACACAAAGGTTTCAGTCGGATAACAATATTCGTATGCGCTAGACGTGTGTGAGTATTATTTTCACTTCAAATGTTGTAGTGTTGTCAATAGGACCTACGAAAAACTGCAAGTTCCGTGCCTACTCCACAGTAGTTCTATACCTGTAGGCTCACTATTAAATTTTGAAGTATCTTCTATAGATAATATCTTCAGGTCCATACAACATAGAAGGCTAAATTACCGCAGTATATACTTTTATTCTAGTTGCTAGTTTGCGGCGCAATAAGACAGTGAATGAATACTTAAAGCTTCTTCTTCAAGAGAAGACTCTTAAACTTTCTTTAGACTCGAGAGTCTGTTACTGCAGGATTGTCCTCTTGTGATGCTGAGCTCCAGCTATCTCTCCATCGTTTCGGGGGTCTCCCTGGTGGATGCCGTCTATCCGGCACCCCATGCAGAGTTATATATGGAATTCATTCTCTGTACATGTTGGTACCAGTATCGTCGACACTGCCGTTCCCATCTTGGACCTCACAGACCTCTCGGATTGTGGTGTTCCTTACACGATCACGCAATACTTAATACTTAAAGCATTTAAGATAGTCATTAGAATTTTACCACATTCCATATTGTTTTGTAAAGGTATATACCGGGTCCATCATCTTTTTATTGCATTGGAATTTTCTTTCCCGAACCAGATGAGTTATAATAGTTAGTACAATGACATTGGATTGACTGTTGATTCAATGATCATTGTATTGTGTTTGTTATATTTTTATAATAAAGAATTTGGAACTGGATGATTTGTAAGTAAGTGTAACCAGAAGCATTTTGAATACCATTAGACTGTGTTCCCTTGAAGACAGTGTGTACCACGTAATTGTAGGACTTAGAGAAATTACCACATTTTTATAAGTTCATGATAAATAGCATTTTATAGATTTAATATAATATAAACTTTTGTATACTTTTAATAAAAATATGTGTCATATATCGGTCTTTTATTTCAATAACCTGATATCTTATTTAGTGCTGTTTCATAACATGAAACTCCAACAGGACTTGGAGAATTTACGCAGAAACTCATTCAAATTATTATTGACATGAATGCTGTTAAAATCTGTATCAAGTTTAACTGTCATATGTTCATGGAGAGACTGCAAGGGAAAAGCAAAGGAAACAGAACAGCACTCCTGGGTTTGTGTATAGGAACTTGTCCAGACGTCTCATACACTGGTTCAATGTCACAGCACTCACTACACTATTGGGCAGTATTATCATTATAGCCAGGCAGCATGGATGCTGTTAATATCTATATCAAGTTTACCTGTCATATGTTCATGGAGAGACAGCAAGGGAAAAGCAAAGGAAACAGAACAGCACTCCTGGGTTTGTGTGTAGGAACTTGTCCAGACGTCTCATACACTGGTTCAATGTCACAGCACTCACTACACTATTGGGCAGTATTATCATTATAGCCAGGCAGTATGGATGCTGTTAATATCTATATCAAGTTCACCTGTCATATGTTCATGGAGAGACTGCAAGGGAAAAGCAAAGGAAACAGAACAGCACTCCTGGGTTTGTGTATAGGAACTTGTCCAGACGTCTCATACACTGGTTCAATGTCACAGCACTCACTACACTATTGGGCAGTATTATCATTATAGCCAGGCAGTATGGATGCTGTTAATATCTATATCAAGTTCACCTGTCATATGTTCATGGAGAGACTGCAAGGGAAAAGCAAAGGAAACAGAACAGCACTCCTGGGTTTGTGTATAGGAACTTGTCCAGACGTCTCATACACTGGTTCAATGTCACAGCACTCACTACACTATTGGGCAGTATTATCATTATAGCCAGGCAGCATGGATGCTGTTAATATCTATATCAAGTTTACCTGTCATATGTTCATGGAGAGACAGCAAGGGAAAAGCAAAGGGAACAGAACAACACTCCTGGGTTTGTGTGTAGGAACTTGTCCAGACGTCTCATACACTGGTTCAATGTGACAGCACTCACTACACTATTAGCAGTATTATTATCACAGTCAAGTAGCATGAATGCTGTTAATATATATATCAAGTTTACCTGTCATATGTTCACGGAGAGACAGCAAAGGGAACAGAACAGCACTCCCGGGTTTGTGCGTAGGAACTTGTCAAGACATCTCATCTTCAATGTCACAGCACTCATTACACTATAGGGCAGTTTGTTTCAAGATTCCACAACTCAGTTAGCAAAACAATATTTCTTAAGATTATTGTGGAATTTAGTTTAGATAAGTTTTAATCTATGTCTTTTCAAAACTTCCACGGTTTATTTGGTATACATTTTCTTCCACCCGATTAATCAAAAACTCAAAGAGTCAATATTGTTATATAACAATACCTCATTTCACAGAGCCTTGATTTTAAAAATGATGAAAAATATATATATATATATATATATATATATATATATATATATATATATATATATATATATATATATATATATATATATATATATATATATATATATATATATATATATATATATATATATATATATATATATATATATATATATATATATATATATATATATATATATATATATATATATATATATATATATATATATATATATATATATATATATATATATATATATATATATATATATATATATATATATATATATATATATATATATATATATATATATATATATATATATATATATATATATATATATATATATATATATATATATATATATATATATATATATATATATATATATATATATATATATATATATATATATATATATATATATATATATATATATATATATATATATATATATATATATATATATATATATATATATATATATATATATATATATATATATATATAACCGGTTATAAATGTGATATCTAGTTGCTAGTTTGCGGCGCAATAAGACAGGGAATGAATACTTCAAGCTTCTTCTTCAATAGAAGACTCTTAAACTGTCTTTAGACTCGAGAGTCTGTTACTGCAGGATTGTCCTCCTGTGATGCTGAGCTCCAGCTATCTCTCCATCGTTTCGGGGGTCTCCCTGGTGGATGCCTTTATTATGATCAGAAAAATATATAGACACAGATTATTATTGTCTGTTTGAAGATTTCATTGAGTTGTGTATTTTCTTATTAGGAAGCTGAATATGAAATCAACCAATTTTTTATCTTAGTTGTGGGTTATGAAGGTTGTTTTATCATCAGTAATATATAAACTACTGACACGTACATTAACTACGTAACAAACGGTAAGCTAACTACAATAGCTTCATCGCATATTTCCAAATGTCTGGCATATTTTTATCAAATCTTCATTGCATGGTTAATGCTGAGTGTCGTGATCCTCTGCTATGTCTCGAACTTGCCGCACCACCTGTTTCCATCCCTTCCGGTTCTGAGTCATGATGAACGCTTCAAGAAGATCCTGTTATCTCCTTTATTTGATACGTCCATCTCATAGGACACTTCTCCAAACTCATTATTTTTTCTAGTAACATGATCAAAAGACACATGTTTAACGCATGTGTCATCCCGATCCTCCTGTATGGTTGTGAATCTTGGCATCTCACCAAGACTCAAGAGCGCAAGATACTTAGTATTGAAAACAGGTGTCTCTCAGGAGGATATTGGGAATCAGGTGGTATGACCACATTACAAACAACGCTGTACGCCGGCGCACCCGGCAGGGGTCTGTCTTCTCTGTAATTCAGGAGAGGCGATGCTCCTGGCTGGGACATGTTCTGAGAATGCCCGATGATAGTTGGCTGAGGAGAGCGCTGTTTTCTGTCCATTGGGGTACCGACGGCCTGGAAGACCGTCTCTCATGGTGTACCGTTCCTATGACAAGGAAGTCAGAGCGTTGGGAATGTCGTGGAGGGTGATTACCGACACCGCCCAAAATCGCTCCGAATGGAGAAGACTGGTGGCCTCCCTATGCTCCTTTGTGGAGTTTTAAAAGAAGGGTGAATAAAATAATAAATAAAACATGACCAAAATATGCAATATTCTTTTTCTTCATGTTGTCGAAAGTCTTTCAGCAATTTGCAAATCTTGTAGGATAGAAACATTGGTGCGCCTTGTGGTCCATGGGATATGGAACATCTGCCTGCAACACCATATTTCAAAGGCATTTATCATATTTCTTTTCTTCCCTCTTGTCATCCATGTTTCCACTCCATATAATAGGTTAGTCAATAAGTTTTGAAAGCGACATCTATGGAGCAGTAGAAAACCAAAATTTCTACGCCATTTTAATATTTCATCTTTCATAAGAACGTACTCAAAATTTCATTTCGATCTGTCAATTCATTCTTTGTTTACAAGCCATTTGAAGTTGACGTGTCAGTGTATTTTTTAACAATGGAAAAATTCGAATATCGTGCAGTGATTAAATTCTTTGTTTTGGAAGGTTTATCGGCTACTGAGATCCATGCAAAGATGGTGAAAGTATTAAAGGAGTCTTCTCCTTCATTTCCAACCGTTCACCGATGGGTTTTGGAGTTTAAGCGTGGCCGTACAAGCGTTGAAGACGATCCACGCTCAGGACGTCCAAAAAGTGCATCAACACCAGAAATCATAGCGAAAATACAGGATATGGTTTTGGAAGATCATCGATCGACTGTGGATGTGATAGCTGACACCATAGGCATCTCACATGGAACAACATGGCATATTTTGGCTGAAGTTTTGGGTTTCAAAAAACTGTGTGCACAATGGGTGCCGCATTTGCTAACAATGCAACAAAAACACGTTAGAATGCGACTTTCTGAGTAACATTTGGAGCAATTTCGAAAGGATAAAAAGGATTTTCTACGTCGATTCATCACTATGGATGAGACTTGGGTCTACCATGATCCTGAATCAAAACAAGAGGCTAAGGAGTGGTGTGAACCAGGCACTTTGGCTCCGAAGCGAGTTCGTGTCCAGAAATCGGCCAAGAAGGTGTTAGCGTCAGTTTTTTGGGATGCAAAAGGAATTTTACTGATAGATTATCTCCAAACTGGTAAGACAATCAACTCTGATTATTATTGTGACCTTTTGGACCAGTTGGATGAAAAAAATTGTGTAAAAAGACCCGGTTTGCAGAAGAAAAAATCATTTTTCATCAAGACAATGCACCTGCTCACACAGCTCAAAAAACCATCGCGAAAATCAGTGAATTGGGGTACGAATCGTTGCAGCATCCACCCTATTCGCCAGATTTAGCTCCCTCTGACTTCTGGCTGTTCTCACACCTCAAAAAATTTCTTCGTGGAAAGCATTTTTCATCAAACGAAGAGGTTATAGCCGTCGTAGAGGAGTATTTTGCAGGCCTTCCAGAAAGTCACTTCCGTGATGGGACAACAAAGTTGGAAGATCGTTGGACCAAGTGTATTGATCTTATGGGAGACTATACTGAGCAATAAAAGTGATTTCCCCCCAAAAAAAATGTATTTTCATTTCCGCTTTCAAAACTTTTTGACTAACCTAGTACTAGAGATTTAACTAAACGGACTTTGGTTCTCGGGTTTTCCTCTTGATTCTCGAAAATATAAATCTTCCCTATAATAGTTGAGATATGGCGTGATAGAATTATTATTTTTATAGATGGGAAGTTATGGTATTCAAAATAAAAGACATGAGAAGTTATAGCATTCAAAATAAAAGAAAGATGGGAAGTTATTGCGTTCAAAACAAAAGAAAGTCATTGCGTTCAAAATAAAAGAAAGTTATTGCTTTAAAAATAAAAGAAAGTCATTGCGTTCAAAATAAGAGAAAACCATTGCGTTAAAAATAAAAGAATGTTATTGCTTTAAAAATAAAAGAAAGTTATTGCGTTCAAAATAATAGAAAGTTATTGCGTTTAAAATAAAAGAAAGTCATTGCGTTCAAAATAAAAGAAAGTTATTGCTTTAAAAATAAGACAGATAAGAAGTTTTGTTCTAAATAATGGGCCATGTAAAGTTTACAAAATAAAAGACATCTAAAAGAAGAAAATAATATTTATTCTGTTTATAAACATTTTCAATGTAAACTTAAAATTATAGAATATTATTATTATTGATATATCACTATTACAATGTGTCTGTGTCTGTATTTACACACAGTCAAAATGCACGAGTCTAGACTGGATTCACCTTACTGTTACGGAGATAATATACGAGTATGTATGTATGTACGTACGAGGAATGGCAACACTTACGACACTAATCGTTTAACTAAATAGACAGATGCATTCTGAATGTAAGCAACACTGGTTCATGTGTGTATATATATATTTAGATTGCTTATTTTTACAGTATAATGAAGCGTACTTTACTTCCTCTTAATTAATTCTATTAAGATTCCATGTTATTACTGATATAAAAATATATGATACAAGGAAATTACAGGAGAAAATCTTATTTTACTTGATGACAAACAGCATATAGCATAATTCAAAATGGACATAAAGCATAAACAAGGTAATAAATTGTCTTTGGACATGACTGGTTGAGCGGCAAATTACGTTGCAGGCCGAGTGTTGATGAATTTATTTTCGGAGGTAAATTTGATCATGTCTGTTTTTAACTTAACTCTTGTAACCCAACCCTTTTAAATATGTGTATATTAAAATACATATACATTCTCTTCTTATTCTTCTTGAATGATGGGCGTGAAATCCTATATATGAAGAAGTATACGCCAGTGTCAAGTGATGGAAATATACATTGTTTCACGAAAAAACAGTGTAAATTTAAATGTTTATCAATAGTCTATTCCTACAACAATATACAGAAGAGTGTCGACTATCCGGGGCTCAATTATCCGTGAGTTGGATTATCTGTGGTCCTCTGTAGTGCAAATTTTTTTTATGTTTAACAACGGTCCACGTTTTGAAAATTACAAACTGGTCCACATTAAACCAATTGTGGTGTTTCCTTGCGTCCACACTGACACGGAAATATGTATATCCGGCGCATTCCAATGTAATTGCCGCGGTTTAATACCGGTGTTTAACAGTTGTGTCTGTGAAATATTGAGGTTTGTTCGTGTATTCATCTTGCGTAACAAAATTTATCTAGCATTTCAACTGTTAAACAATGTTAAACTCAATAAAAACTTAATTAGGATTAACCGTGTTTTTCAATTATCCGGATTCGAGTGTCCCCCAATCACCACGGATATTCGGCACTCCATTGTACGTTTACATTCTTTATATTACATGAAATAAAAAAAGTATAATAACTGAATTTAAAGTTGAATCGAAACTGTTTTAAAAACAATGGAAATAAAGAGAAAACAACATTTCAAATGCGTAATTTCATGACAAAAGGGTTTGTTAACATAGTTGGACAGTTTACGAATGTTAAGTGCGCATCTCAATGCACTGCTGTCGTATCGGCGCCACATGTCTTATACCTTAGCAAAAGAGCTCCGATAGATCTTCTTGAATAATGGCCGTGAACAAATGAACAAGTGAACAAATGAACAAACAAATAATAAATGAAGGAGTATACATACACCAGTGTCAGGTGATGGATCAGGTCTTTAAGTGTTTAAATAACTATCAGTCGTGTCTATAGATAACCTATTGCCTTGTCTAAATGCTTGTTGCCCAATCCAGTTGTATCGTCAACGGTACGTCTTATTTGTCTGCAATGAATATAAAATCTCACAAAAGATTTTTTAAGGGATGATATCTTGATTAAATTTACAAATTATTTAGAATTATGATAAATCAAAAATCATAAAAGGCCGCAGCTATATCCGGATGTTTAAAGAACACTATCTGGAAAAACAAGCATATGAACATCCAAAGCAAGGTGAAGATATATAAGACCTGTGTCCACCCCATAATGACATACAGCATAGAGTCCAGAGCCGACACTGTCAGAACCAAAAATCTCCTTCGAACCAGCGAAATGAAGGTACTCAGGAGTATCGCTGGCAAAACCCTTCGTGATAGAGTACAAAACACAGAAATCTGAAGGACGTGCGAAGTTGAAGATATTGTCAGATTGGGACGACAGAGAAGAAGGTTCGGGAACGAACACGTATCCAGAATGGCGGAACCAAGAGCCGTAAGAATGGCCAGGGACAGTATCCCCCAAGCGAGCAGACCTCCAGGACGACCTCCCAAAAGATGGAAAGACAGCTGGCAGTCGATGTCATAAGAGGCAAACAATGATGCAGGACCATAACAGGCCAACAGGCCTAAAATAAGATGAAGAAGAAGATGATACGTACCATCATGCCGTCTTCCTACCGGAGTAGCCAGAAAGGAGAGAGTGCCAGGCTTTCCTATTGTGACACAAATCTTTCACCTCTTTTACGTCCATACACATTCTCATACAGCTTGAACGATTTCTCTAACTTTTTAAATTTCATTCTTTCAAACTATCATACACTTGATACAACCATACTTTCCTTGGTCTTCCTCTACCACGTATTCCACTCATTTACGCTGTATATTTGTTTTGTTAGTCTTTCTTCATTCATTCGTTCCACACGCCCAAACCATCTTAGAGTGCTCTTCTTCATCTTACTCAACACATCAGCCTTAAGTTCACATTCATCCCTTATCATTTCATTCTGTAGTTTGTCATACATTGTCATCTCATGAACAAATGGCGAGGAATATCAGATCCCAGCGGGTGGATTTTGCCTGTAGAAGAATTACCCCCTAGCTCTAAACGGGGTCCGTACAGGAATTGAGAAAACCAAGGACGTGTCAAAATAAGGAATGTTACGTGATGGATTGACTCTCTGTATCTGCGGTGAGAAGCAATCCATGCGGCACTTGCTGCAGTGCCCGAAGAACTCGGTGTCTTGCAACGAAAAGGACTTGATTCCTGGAACGTCCAGTGCTGTCCAGGTGCCAGAATTTTGGGTGAAAGTGGCATAGAGCCTTTGTTGACATTAAAAGTATAATAGTACTCCATGTAGTCTTCTTAGTGAGTGCATTTCTGCAGCATTTATTAAGTTCTTTTCAGTCTTTTTCCACATCCAATTTTATATAGCGCTGTTTAGAGAGCAAAATCTCATCAAGGATGCTCTAACTCGGGACTTGAACCCACAGGCAGCTATAACAGTGCATGAGTGTGCGTAACTTTGTAAAATTTCGTTCAAATATATTTATATTTTAGTACCCCATTGACTATGTTTCCTATCGCTACACATCGTTCAATATCTTTCATAACTCTTGTATCATCCGAGAAAATACTACCCAAATAGCAGAACTTGGTTCAATATTCATCCCAAATAAACAGCTGTCCTATTTAATCGTAATCCACTGTACATAGAATTTATAAACTGTTTTGAATCATATTTAAATGATTATCATGAACAATGTGATAACAAAAGTGATAACTGTAAGCAGAGATGAACACCAAATGAACATACTAATGTCAGGAGCTGCACTCAAGAACGCTAAAGAGTTTGTCTATCTTGGAGGCAAGACCACATGGGATGGCCGTACAAAAAGAGAGGTTGACAGTCGCATCCACCAAGCAAAAAGACTTTTGAATCCAATAACATGGACCTGAAGCTCCGCAAGCAATTGGTCAAAACATATGTGTGGAGTATTTTGATGTATGGTTGCGAGACATGGTGCATGGGCGAAAGGGATCGAAAAAGATTGGAGGCCTTCGAGATGTGGAACTATAGACGAATCCTAGGGATTTCCTGGAGGGACCACATTACAAATGACGAGGTTCTCAGCAGGATCGAAGAAACCAGGCACCTGTCAAACACCATATCGGAAAGGCGTGCAGAATGGATGGGTCACATGCTGCGACATGAAAATCTCCCGCACAATATACTGGAGGGAATGATTGAGGGATCGATTGGCAGAGGGCGTCCTCGCCGAGAGTATCTGGAGCAAATATGCCACGATATGGACTGCACCTCCTATACAGAGCTCAAGAGGATCGCTGAAGACCGAGCGGAGTGGAGGAGGAGATGCAGAGCTTTGCTGCTAACCAATCCCCAGGATTGAAACTGAAGAACAATGATTTTCATGTGTTGGAGATAGAAAGTTTAAGCAATATGCGAAAATCAGTTACCACCAGAAATCAAACTTGCAACTCCTGGGTTGGATGACAGGCCAAACCAACAATGATATTTTTCTTTGGTTACTATTGAATTGTTCATTAAAACCGGAAAACAAACCCAAAACATGGGGTTTAAGTCAAAGGTCCTATCACTAGTACACAGAAATCTCCTTTTGAGTCTTTTGTGAAATTTTACATTCGTAACAGACTAATGTTTGTACAATTAATTTTTTTTTATACTTAATCAAATACAGTGAAATCTTGATCCATCGTTCCCAGAATAATCGTTTTAATAAAATATGTGAAGATAGATTGCATCGATCATTCCTCTACACATTACATTCCAACAATATTCTTTTAGAATATCGCAGCTTTTTATGTGATCCACCGTTTACAAAAAATATTCAAACCACATTTCGCAGCAAAATATAAATACTCTGTTCAAACTGGAATAAAGACACTATACTAAACAAAATGTAGCATGGTCCCTGTGACGTTTCACAAAATTTGTCCCAATACAACCTTGTAACGATGTTCAGTGATTTTAATTATTTTATCAACTTTAATATAAGCCTCGATTCAAATAAATAGCAAGTTATTTAGGTAAATACATTACATAAAACTAACAATAATGACAAATTAATACATCTTGTTACAAATCAGCAAAAATGTAACAGTTTGTTAAAATCAAATAATATTTGGCGATGTTCGTCAAAAGTCACTACGTTAGTCTGCATTGGCTAGGTATGGGGTATATGATAATTGGATTTTTGATTTTTTATACATAAAATTAAATGTTCGTAATTAGTATTAATTCATAGTGGATCTTGGCCTATTTAAAGATAGATACAAATCATACAATACATTAGAAAGTCAGTATAATGAAAATTAGCAATTAAAACATCTGTTTAGAGAAAAACTATTTTTCGATTTATAAAAAAACAATTCGTTTGTAAAAAAAAAACGATTTTACCCCATCCCTTTGAGAAATGACATTTCAAACGTCACAGAGACCATGCTACTTTTTTTTGACTATAGTAAACAATGAGCGGAACATTCGAGATGCACGTATTTAATTTGAATACTTGTTAATACACGCTAGTTTCTGCTACCGCTTCCACCACCCGCCCCAAAAAAGATCGAGGGGAACGCAATGTTAAAGAAGACATCACAAGAAGTCGAAGAGAAAATACCTTAATTTTCGGACACATGCATTTGCCTTTGAAAAATTCTAATATAATTTATATTGAAAAGAATACTCAACATTTAGGAATGTCACATTTTGCTTTTCACATATTCCTCCATTTAATTTAATGAGTCAAAAACGATAGATCGAGGTTTCACCGTACACACAAAATAAAACATTTTAAATCACAGATTACGAAAGAAATCAATTTAAATACAAATTAATGTGATTTCTTTTTATAAAATTAATATTTTCTAAACATAATATTCATAAAAAATATATTAAAAACTAATTTAAATTACATTTGTTTCTTTTTAGTAAAAATAATTAATCTTTTTTATTCCTTATAAAAAAAAAATACTAATTGCGACACTACAATAAAATACAAATAAAAAAATAATTAACCTACCATAATGTCTTTTGTTATATCTGCTCTCTAAGTGACAGCTTTTCCCCATTACGGAGAGGGATTACTTCGGTTTTTGTGGAATGACGGCAAGTCCTCGTGGCGGTTTAACCGACTTTTGTACCACAGCTTTGAAAATTCTCGTTTACCACAATATAGCTTCGTCCCGTCTCGAAAATGAGACTCATCCAGTGAATAGACATAGACTAATGCTTCTCAAACTGTTTGTGTATACTGGACCACTTCTTTATTCGTTCCGATCCATCGTGGAATCGTATTTTTGTGAAATTATATAAAAATAATTTTTAAAACGAAAAGAATAGAGTTTTTTTGTATTAAACTGAATTAGTAAGAAAACTATATTAACAAAAAATAAAATTCCGAAATAAATAACACATTTTAAATGCAGAATTTCGGCAGGTACAACTTTGAGGATTAATTACCATGTGGTAATCTCTTCCAACCAACCAGAAATATGTTAAAAAGTCTTGAACACTTGCCACCCTATGATGGATAGTGAGTGACCAGGACTTACATAATAAAATAATTTTATAGCTAATTACAAAAAATAACAGCAGATTTTGCATAATTTTAATTTAAAACATACATTTTTCACTGGATGCTGAGCGTCCAGCACAGTGGCTGGCGGAATTGTTTAGCACAGTAAGGCAAGTGTTAAGTGAAAATCAGACTTAACGTTGCCCTTTTTTAACAATGGGTATCAACGAGAATCGAACCTATAATCCATGGGTTAGGAGACAAGTGTTCTTACCAACTAGGCCACGAATGTCTTTTCATTATTTGTTTTATAATTTTGTCTTGACATGACCCAGTAACAGTCTGCAGAGCAGCACTGACCTTAGTTTGAGAAGCACTGACTTAGACAACATCACTGTAAAAACAATTTGCAAAGCTCTGATAAAAAAGTCAAAATATGCCACCAATAGGCATGCCGCTACTCAAAAATAGAGTCATATTTTATAATTTTAACCCTTTGCACTCGGAATAAGTTTTTAAGAATAATTTTTATTAACTCTGAGCAATTTTAAGTAGAAAATGTATTATTCAAAGAAAATGTATGTACAGTCATCTCTCCATTTATATTATTTACTTTAACGCAGTTTATTCTGTTCTCTGGAAGCAGAGAAATGCAGCAGACATGAACAATTGAAACAGCTCCATGAACATGACCAATTGAAACAGCTCCATGAACATGAACAATTGAAACAGCTCCATGAACATGAACAATTGAAACAGCTCCATGAACATGAACAATAGAAACAGCTCCATGAACATGAACAATAGAAACAGCTCCATGAACATGAACATGAACAATTGAAACAGCTCCATGAACATGAACAATTGAAACAGCTCCAACTGTAAGAGCGACGATGGTAACACGAGAGTAATTTTCAATTAATAGATACAGCAAATTATAGTTCTGTAATTTTTGTCTTCATAAAGCTATCACCAAAATCTGTGTATATTTGCTATCAATAATAATTTATATAGACTTATTAAAAAAATAACTAAAGCTTTTTTAATAATTTCAATGGCAAAGGATGGAATTATCTGCATAATTAATCCGTACCACATAGGGCCATGTGCGGTTATATCCACGTTCATATTTTTGAGTTTACATTACCAATTTGACATAATACGGTTACGCTATATTTTACAATTAGTACAGATACTGCCATCTCTGTAGAAGATTATGAATATTTTCGTCACTTGTTAAGGATGATCTCTGATCGAGATACTGTCATTTTTCTAAAGTGATCCATTTGGCAGCCGTTATATGTCGCTAGGTTTTGTGCGTCATTAGTCTTTTTAAGTGGATTCCTTATAATTTATCGATAAGTTGTATCGCAATATTTTTGGCATCATTTATCTAGTGACTTTGCGAATTGCGAATTTTTAGACTTATTTAGTATTTTTACGCTTCAAGTCTTTGTTAATGCATTATAAAAACGTAATTCTTTCGTATTAGTGGTAATCTTTGAGTTATACACAAAATTAAACTTGTGCATTGCGTTATAAAGAATCAAATCCATTTCAGTATTTTGTTTTCAAATTCACAAGGGTTGTTGCGTTTTGTCGCTTAACCCTTTAAGTGCCGGAAGTTATTAGTATGGCTGTACCCAGCAGGCCGGGATTTTTTCAACAAAAATAAAACCTAAAAAAATGTATATTTTTTGTATACAGATATAAAGGATATTATGAAAACTTACTAAATATATACACCGTGGGGTGTTTGAGCTGCCGTTCACTCAGAAAAACACAGTTTAAATATTCACAAAATGTCAGAGTTGTCACAACTTGACACAGAAAACACGTTTACTTATAAATATAGTGGAATATAATATAATTTGTAAACTAAAATCAACAAATTATCTGTATGATGTATAATAAAGCGCAAAAGGTAAATAAACTATAAAATAAAACTGTAAAAAGTCTATATAAATGTCGTATTATGCCGCAAAACTACTGCCAATAACCAAAGAATACATGAAAACACACTTTGTAAATAAATACTTTGAAAAATTAAAAAAAATAACGCACAAAAGTTAAAAATCAACCATTGAACAAAACTACAAACAAAGTCATTATAAATCATAGCAATTACGACGCAAAAAACTGTAGTCGGTAACCCTGTATCAGAGACACGTATTGACTGTCAGTGAAAGCTTTTAGAAAGATGACTGTAACTTTGATAATATCGGTAAATTGTAATATTTAAGTATTTCTTGACCATCCCAATAGATGTCCCTATGTGTTATAATTTATAAATTATTACAATTGGATTTGATACTGGCTTGCGACAAGATCAAAGGAGAGCGCATTTACGCATTCATTTTGTATGGCCGGCCTGGCGAGCACTGAATCGGAGAGCGCGTCAACGCGCTCGTGGCAGTGAACCGGTTAAAAGTCTTATTTGAGCCTTCATTTTAACACCCGTTTGGAGTAATTCACCCCTGTTTCCTGAACCTTAGCGTAAATGTTGGGATAACTGTCATTTCCAATGCCACCACTACGGCGATATCCGAGTGAAAAGGGTTACTATACCAATTTAATAAATACACAAAAAAATTAACATCATATCATATCATAAACAATAAAGTGTCAAAGACAATAATTTTAAATATTTAGGGCACAGTGTTCCTCTTATGTTATATAAGTATGGTATGTTTGGGAAATAATTTTATATAACCTATATTATATATTTACTAAAACCATTTTTATTGCATTTGATAGCGACAATGCTATGCCAAGGATTGTACGCATACTTTTTGTACTGATAAAAATTACAAGTATAATAGTAATTTTGTACTGATAAAAGTTACAAATAGAATAGTAATTTTGTATTTTTTTTAACTAATTAAAGCATAATTTAGTATTGACAATAAATTAGTACCGCTAAATTGGATTCATCTAAAACTCATTTAGAAAATTTATTGTTGAGAATTAATAAAAGAAATAATGGCATCATTGTGTCACACACCTCACACATGTTTGTCCTCGGTGAGATACAGGCAAAAGCCTAGTTTACCGGGGACACGACAAATGAAAGGCAACAAACCCAGATCCATTAAAATTGTACGTCCGAATTAAATTACCTGTTGTTTTTTTTCGCAAATTATGTATATTTCTTGTCATGTGTAAAATAAATAAAAAAATAAAATTGTTGACATACAAAGCATCATGTCATCTCCCTGTAGGGGTCGGTAGAGAGTTGAGAGTGGTCCACTTTCTTATCACGACACTAATCTTTGACGTTACATATTTCCTTCTTTCAAAATATTCAATTAATCCAACTTCTATTCCTTGGTCTTCCTCTAACACTCGCATTTCTTTTGTTGGTCTTTCTTCTTTCATTCATTCCACATGCCAAAACCATCTCTTCTTTATTTTACTTAAGTTCACATTCATCCCTAGTCACTATATTCCATATTTTGTCATACATTGTCATCTGACGTATTTTTCTCAGTGCATGCATTTCTACAGTCTTTTTTCACATCCACGTTTCACTTTCATACAACAAAGTTTGTATTAAAATACTGTTGTTAACTATCTATCATCTTTTTGGATTTTAATATTGTCTGTTTCCAGTATGTTTAGTGCCCCATCGACTTTATTTCGTATCATTACACACCTTTTGATATCTCTCATAACTCTTCCATTATCTGAAAAATACTACTTAAATAATGAAATTCCTTAATTTGTTCTATCATTGCTCACCCATACATCATCAAATTCACTTTTCTATCACCATGATTCAGTATCACATGTTCTTTTCCCATCTCTCATACAATTAACTTATCAGACTGTCCAATTCATCCTCATTCTCCGCTAACACTACCATATCAACAATATACTGCAATCTGCACTCATTCCCATTCCACATTTGTTTGCCAACCATTGTCCTCACACATGAATCTCTATAAATATTAAACAACCAGAGTGATATGATACACACCTTTTGAAATATTAAACCACTCAGCCATGGCACCGTTCCCTCTAATAAATGCTCCATGACTGGACTTGCAATCACCATGGCTTCGGACTTCGCAATTCATTCATTCTCAGAACTTTCTCTTTGCGCCTTTCATACAATTTCCTTATCAAATTCTGTTATCATCAAAAAGTAAATTAAAAAAACGTTAAATCTGTAATAAAAAAATTGTCCCGACTAAAGATCGACTACACGATGGTCTACTGTAATTTTCTTCACGAGTTTTAATTGCACCCCTTTGATGCGCTCAAAAAAGTTCATTGCTATATAAGGCTAGTTTGGTCATTGTGAGCCATTTTGTTTATACCAGGTCTGGAAATATGAAATCGGAATTCGCACATAGATGGCTCTAGTTGTCAATCTAGTGACAGTCAAACTGCGTCATTGGCGCCTTTTTCTTGTGTTTACATTTGTCAAAGACTTTTAACTCACAACAATACAAGTTTAATACAACTACATATGTTTTCATAGCGTTGAAAATGTCTGTTTTTGTGCCTGAAAACTACGATTTGCGTACAGCATTGATTTTCTGTTACCATTTGAAAAATACTGCTGTAGAATCGCATCGAATGCTTGTCGAAGCTTACGGTGAGCATGCTTTTGGTAAATCACAGTGCTTTGAGTGGTTTAAAAAATTCAAAAGTGGTGATTTTGACGTGAGAAACGAAGAACGTGGTAGACTACTGAGAAAGTTTGAAGACGTCGAATTGCAAGCATTGCTGGATGAGGATGATGCTCAAACGCAACAACAACTCGCTGATCAATTAAATGTGACACGAGAAGCCGTCTCCATACGTTTGAAAGCCATGGGAAAGATACAGGTGGGAAAATGGGTTCCACATGAACTGAATGAAAACCGAAAGTGACAGCAGGAAAATGGAAATTTTTGACAGCAGAAAAATCGAAAGTTCAAATCCATCATTTGTTGTCAGTAGCGTTCAGTATTAACGGTTTCACCAGGTTTTAGCAGCTCATAATAGATAACACCCTTCTGATCCCACCAAACACAGAGCATTGTCTTCCGTCCATAGCGATTTGGCCTTGCAATCAATATCGCTGGTTTGCTTGGAGTTACCCATGATATTTTACACTTAGAATTCTCGGAATATATCCATTTTTCATCGCCAGTCACAATTCGATGGAGAAATGATTTTTTTTGTACCTGGCAAGCAGCACTTCGCAAGTGGTTTTTCGGTTTTCCTGCTGTCTTTCATTCAGTTCATGTGGAACCCATTTTCCCACCTTCTGGATCTTTCCCATGGCTTTCAAACGTACGTAGACGGCTTCTCGTGCACATTTAATTGATCCGCGAGTTGTTGTTGCATTTGACAGTCATCTTCATCCAACAATGCTCGCAATTCGGCGTCTTCAAACTTTCTCGGTAGTCTACCACGTTCTTTGTTTCTCACGTCAAAATCGCCACTTTTGGATTTTTTAAACTACTCAAAGCACTGTAATTTACCAAGAGCATGCTCACCGTAAGCTTCGACAAACATTCGATGCGATTCTGCAGCAATTTTCTTCAAACGGTAACAGAAAATCAATGCTGTCCGCAAATCGTAGTTTTCAGGCACAAAAACAGACATGTTCAACGCTATAAAAACATATGTAGTTGTATTAAACTTGTATTGTTGCGAGTTAAAAGTCTTTGACAAATGTAAGCACAAGAAAAAGGCGCTAATGACCCGGTTTGACAGTCACTACATTGACAACTAGAGCCATCTATGAGCAAATTCCGGTTTCATATTTACAGACCTGATATATTTTAGTTTATAGTTTTTTTATTTTGTTAGGACCAAAATTATACACATTTTTTTGTATTTCTTAGACATTGAGTAATGAAGAAAATGCATGTTATAATATTTTCTAAAATATCATTTATTCGCTAGATGACAGATGTCTCCGAGATATGGTATTGGAGGCGAATGCTTCGTATCCCATGGACCACAAAGTGCATCAACGTCTTTACCATTCAAGAATTGAAGATTACCAACAGACTTTTGAGGACACGGAGAAAAAGAATCGTTACGTACTTTGGACATGTTGCAAAAAAGAATTATGAAAATCTGTAGAAGCAGGTGATCACGGATACAGTTGAGGGAATGCGACCAAGAGGAAGGTATTCCATGAAATGGATAAATCAAATAAAGGAGTTAACAGGATCCTCTTTAAGTGCAGCATTCAGCATGATCGAGGACAGGGAGGGATGGAGGAAGGTAGTGCGTGGAGTTCGAGATACAGCAGAAGACCATGAAGCTCAGCATTGAGCAACATAGAAGAAGAAAGATATATTTGCTGTGGTCAATCTGGAATTTGAAAGAAACATTTTTATTTTTACCACAAAATCTATGTAACTCTTTGTTCTTTTTATTATTAATAACTGGATGGTTCCAGAAATTCTGGAACAATCATTTCTTGTTAGCTGTTAGGATGAACAGTGAAGAGAAACATCATCAGGTGGATTTGAGACAGATAGACAACCCCTTGTAATCCAGTATGATTGTCAGAAATTCTGCAGATGGAAGATTCTGAGTGTATATTGGTTCATTGTGTGTAATCTGTTGTAGTTCAGCAAGCAAATATAATTTTTTACAGATTAAACCCAAAGCTCTGATAGCAAAGAAATCAAAGTTCCCAGATGACCGACATGTTTGACCGGTCGCATTTTTTTTTTACGTGGCACTATTTTTGTGCTGTTTAACAGTGCTATAAAAATTTATGGTAAGCAAGATATAGGTAAACAAAAGGAAAAAGCGGGAAAAATTCAAATGTAAAATGGTCAATGAGTAAAACGTGAAAAAGTGTTTGACCTTTCATGACCTTGACCCTTCAAAATATTCAAATTGGTGATTTGAACATATTGACGAGCGAGGCCGGTCTTCAGCCCCAGTTGATGGAGACTCGGGAGCACGTTGAAACGATTGAGTTACGTGTCTTCTCTGCCTGCCTCAAAAAGGCAAAGACATGATGCTTTTTATATATAAATAACACGCATGTTCCTCATTAAAAATTTCATTACAAAAAAAAAAAAACATACAATAAGTCCATAGATTAATTAGACAAATTGCAATGGATGTATCACATCGCCAGTAAACATTAATTCAATATAATTCACATAGTAAACATATATTTGTTTTCTTGCAACACATAATTTGAGATTCTCTTATACACATTAAAGGTACACATATATAAATGTCACATTTAGTATTTAACATATATATATATATATATATTATGACACATAATTTCCCCTTATCAAAATGTATACATGTTAAACATACATACGAATTTTTAAACTATTTGGTTCAATTATGCATAGACTTTAGATATTTTTTAATAATTATGTATCTGCGATGTAAAGGACACCTTGTACTGTATTATTAAACTTTTACTACCTGGCAGGTTTAATGCCATGTGGAAAATCTTCCAACCAACCATAAAGATGACGACCTCCGTGGCCTGGTGGTAAGACGCTTGTCTGCCAATCCGGATGTTGCGGGTTCGATCCCCGCTGGAACCCAGATTTTTTTAAATAGGATTCCAGTCTGGTTTTCACTTAGGGTCTATCAAAACATCTTTCTGGTTGGTTGGAAAAGATTGCCGCCACATGGCAATAAACTCGCCAGGCGAAAAGATGTCAAATAAAAACAAGACTGGAATTTTTTGTTTAAAAATTATCTGGGTTTCAACGCAAATCAAACAAGCAACCCCCGTTACGGTAGAACGGTATCATACCAACTAGGTCACCGAGGTCGTTTTAAGTTAATAGTAAAAAATATATCTCAATAAAAGGTCGAACATGCATAATTTAGTTGTCGTTCGAAGACTATACGGTTTAAAGTTCTTCACCGGTTGTGAGATTTACTGAAAGGGTTATTTTTCTTCAAAGCCGTGAAGTTGTATTAGGGGTTTATTAGCCACGACAATGGTTTTCAAATTTACGTGTTTCACGGCATTTTATAAAAAAACTTAGCGGTATAGGCAGGTCTATTGTCTAACAACATACGTCTTTGAATCATTCTAGACACAGTTACCATCATTTTCTGTTCGACGTAGAGTTTTTACCGATATTCGATTTTTATTCCAGCTAGTGTCGAAAATCCAGCTCCGCAGAGATAAGTTGTCACGAATGGAACCAATTCAAAACTCAACCAGTTTCATATTGAAAAATGAAGTGACCGTGGAAACGGTGAACACAAGTAATTTTTATTACAGCTACTGTCGAAAACCCAGCTTCATAGAGGTAAATTGTCATGAATGGAACCAAGATTCGCTGAGCTTTAGCACTCAGTCAAAGTTACAAATCCTTTACAGATATTCAAAACTCAACCAGTTCCATATTGAAAAATGAAGTGACCGTGGAAACGGTGAACACAAGTAATTTTTATTACAGCTACTGTCGAAAACCCAGCTTCATAGAGGTAAATTGTCATGAATGGAACCAAGATTCGATGAGTTTTAGAATTCAGCAAAGGATTTACATCCTTTACAGATATTCAAAACTCAACTAGTTCCATATTGAAAAACGAAATGACCGTGGAAACGGTGAACATCTCAAACTCGAATGAGATATCAATACCGTATAATATGGACAGTTAAAAATTCAAAGGTATAATGTTCTTTACATCACAGGCACAGAATTACATTCCCAACTATTTTTGTCTATAATTCTAAAATTCTTGTTTTTTTCTTCTCCTGTTTAAGTGAATGAACCGTTGCACACCAGCAAACTCACTGGTCACATTGCTGTACTGGATCCGATGGCACACTGAAATGAGATGATTGGAGCACACCGGCAGGTTTTTTTTTTAAAATAGATATCACTTAAGTCATCGGTATCCTTATATCGCCGAATACTAGGTGGAAAAAATGACTCATTCGACGGGAGTAGCACAGTAGTGTGGGGTAGCACTGTAGTGTGGGGTAGAACAGTAGTGTGGGGTAGCACAGTAGTGCGGGGTAGCACAGTAGTGCGGGGTAGCACAGTAGTGTAGGGTAGCACAGTAGTGTGCGAGGTAGCACAGTAGTGTGGGGTAGCACAGTAGTGCAGGGTAGCACAGTAGTGCGGGGTAGCACTGTAGTGCGAGGTAGCACAGTAGTGTGGGGTAGCACAGTAGTGTGGGTAGCACAGTAGTGTGGGGTAGCACAGTAGTGCGGGGTAGCACAGTAGTGTGGGGTAGCACAGTAGTGTGGGTAGCACAGTAGTGTGGGGTAGCACAGTAGTGCGGGGTAGCACAGTAGTGTGGGGTAGCACTGTAGTGCGGGGTAGCACAGTAGTGCGGGGTAGCACTATAGTGTGAGGTAGCACAGTAGTGTGGGGTAGCACAGTAGCGTGGCGGAGACCTTCCGCAAGAGTCCAGTGGGTTACCGTGGTGTTCATGCTTCTCAACGATGCATATTCCACAAGAAAGACCTTCCAAGTAAATTTCTTTTCCAAAAATAAGATTTGAATAATGGAAGTCACCTTATAGTCAGAGCTTCCCTATAGTTGGACCAATGCGGTAATAGATTACAGTTCCTCTTACGATGAAGTTCACTATTTGTAGAGTATTATTTTAAAACAGTGAAACTAATATACAAGAAATAATAAAATGATTCAGTTATTACTATCGATATCTCGATATTGCAGTATACAATTAACGTAAATTTATTAAAGCCTTCAGAAATTTTATTTTTAATATAAATTTAAAACGTAAATGATTGAAATAAATATAACTGTATCGTCTGTTTGAAACGCAACACCGTGGAAGAACTCCATTTTTTTTATCGATTCCTTATAATATTTAGGGTGTGACATAAACAAGTCATCCCAATTTGCCTGTAATTTTTTTATTTCAAATTAAGATGTTTTTGATTTTAGATTAACTCAAAGACAGTGCCACATTTGTATAGATAGAACCCCTAGGCAGTTTGCAACTTGCAACCCTCCCTCCGACACAAATAAGTGATTTAAAAAAATACTAACCCTTTCCATTTTGGCTGATGACATATTCGTATTTCGAGCCACAAAAAATAACCTCAACAGTTTACGTTTTGCTCTTTTCTTCCCAAAGATATAACGGAAGTCCATATTCACTGTTATGTCTGATTTTATTGATAAGCCGTTTAATCTGGTTTGTTTTAGCGTGGATCTTAAATATGTTTTTGATCGTTACGATAATGAAAAACTGGACGTTCCCAAGAAATGTCTGACAGAGGGCAGGAGGCGCAGTGATCAGCGCAAGAGACATAAGGATGTACTGCATGAGTCCTTTAATCCTTTAAGTGCCGCAAGGTATTAGTATGGCTGATCCCGGAGAGCCGTGATTTTTTTAAGCAAAAATAAAACCTAATAGAATTATCTTTTTTGTATATACAGGATGTCCCAAAGGGCAACGTCAAACCGGTATCGAGGAAGAGGCCAGCTTATGACGGTTCAGAATTTAAAAAAAATTCTTGAAAAAGCGTTATACTTTTCGAGTTATAGGCATTTCTTCGAAACTTGTGAAAGTAGCTACCCTGCGCCGAATGTTTGTATACTGTGAACACAAACAAATTGCCATATTTTATGATTTTAATGGTTGTATCGCAATCCTAGATAGCCCTGCTATTGGTCAGAGTCCGATATAAAACAAAAAACATCCTGCACGTTCGAAAAAAAAATTGTTTTGTCCGATCATAAAAATTAATATTTTTTATCAGCCAATTTTAACTCATCATACTGTAAAAATAATGTACTACGCTAACCTGGCAAGTTACATCAAAAGTTGGCCTGTTTAGTCAGAATTTCAAAATGGTACAATACATACCTAATACTCTTTTAAAAATAATTTTAAAACATTAATTTCTGTAATTAAAGATCAAATTCAATAAATTTGAACGAGACAAACGATACTGCGTACGAACGAGTAAGAGTAGGACATGAAATAGCTAGTTCCTGTCAAAAATGGTGACTTGAGTTGTCTTACTCTAACTCATTCATGCGCAGTATCGTTTGTCTCGCTCAAATTTATTGAATTCGATCTTTAATTACAGAAATTAATGTTTTAAAATTATTTTTAAAAGAGTAGTAGGTATGTATAGTATTGTACCATTTTGAAATCCTGACTAAACAGGCCAACTTTTGATGTAACTTGCCAGGTTAGCGTAGTACATTATTTTTACAGTATGATGAGTTAAAGTTGGCTGATAAAAAATATTAATTTTTATGATCCGACAAAAACAATTTTATTTTTGAACGTGCAGGCTTTGTTTTGTTTTTTTATT
The DNA here is from genome assembly GCA_949825065.1 of Odontocerum albicorne. Classification (NCBI taxonomy): domain Eukaryota; kingdom Metazoa; phylum Arthropoda; class Insecta; order Trichoptera; family Odontoceridae; genus Odontocerum; species Odontocerum albicorne. The sequence continues at coordinate 5,588,550 of OX463866.1, read as the reverse complement.
TGACTTCGACTAATAGCAGGGCTATCTAGGATTGCGATACAACCATTAAAATCATAAAATATGTCAATTTGTAGTCACAGTATATAAACATTTGGTGCAGGGTAGCTACTTTCACAATTTTCGAAAAAATGCCTATAACTCGAAAAGTATAACGCTTTTTCTAGATTTTTTTTAAAATTCTGAACCGTCATAAGCTGACCTCTTCCTCGATACCGGCTTGACGTTGCCCTTTTGGACACCCTGTATATTCAAAGGATATTATGAAGACTTGTAAGACCAAATATGTTTTATAACGGAACAAAGTTTTATAATGGAACGGTACACATCGCAACAGCGAACCCAATTCATTTTATTGTACGACATAAATAATGATTCAAGAATTTCCACACTAAGAGAATTTCCATCGCAATATCCTGGTCAGACTCTACCAATGTTAAATCCACAGTGTTGCACTTTCAGACGATTTTTTCTAACTTTCAATCAAATATTTGCTCCTAAAAATATAATAAGTTTGAAAAAATTATTAAATTATTATTTTTCTGTAAAAAGCACAGTGAAATATCAACTATTGATAGTGGATGACCACCGCGGTTGAATGATAAGATGCCTGTCTTTCGATCCGAGGGTTGCAGGTTTGATTCCTTCTTGAAACTCAGAGTTTTTTTTAAAAAAGGTTTTAGACTGGTGTTTACATGAGGCATGTTTTAAAACTTTTCTGAATGGTTGTACGATATACAGATCAAATGTTATTATAAAGAATACCGAAGTAAAGAAATTTTATGAAAAACGAATATTTTTTGTTGAAACTAACGAACGCACGTAAAATACTGTTGTCGATCTCGAATAGAAGAAAAACTAATATTTTTTGTTGAAACAAACGAACATACGTAAAATACTGTTGTCGATCTCGAATAGAAGAAAAACGAATATTTTTTGTTGAAATGAACGAACATACGTAAAATACTGTTGTCGATCTCGAATAGAAGAAAAACTAATATTTTTTGTTGAAACAAACGAACTCACATAAAATACTGTTGTCGATCTCGAATAGAAGAAAAACTAATATTTTTTGTTGAAACAAACGAACATACGTAAAATACTGTTGTCGATCTCGAATAGAAGAAAAACGAATATTTTTTGTTGAAATGAACGAACATACGTAAAATACTGTTGTCGATCTCGAATAGAAGAAAAACTAATATTTTTTGTTGAAACAAACGAACTCACATAAAATACTGTTGTCGATCTCGAATAGAAGAAAAACTAATATTTTTTGTTGAAACAAACGAACATACGTAAAATACTGTTGTCGATCTCGAATAGAAGAAAAACGAATATTTTTTGTTGAAATGAACGAACATACGTAAAATACTGTTGTCGATCTCGAATAGAAGAAAAACTAATATTTTTTGTTGAAACAAACGAACGCACGTAAAATACTGTTGTCGATCTCGAATAGAAGAAAAACGAATATTTTTTGTTGAAACTAACGAACGCACGTAAAATACTGTTGTCGATCTCGAATAGAAGAAAAACTAATATTTTTTGTTGAAACAAACGAACATACGTAAAATACTGTTGTCGATCTCGAATAGAAGAAAAACTAATATTTTTTGTTGAAATGAACGAACATACGTAAAATACTGTTGTCGATCTCGAATAGAAGAAAAACTAATATTTTTTGTTGAAACAAACGAACTCACGTAAAATACTGTTGTCGATCTCGAATAGAAGAAAAACGAATATTTTTTGTTGAAATGAACGAACATACGTAAAATACTGTTGTCGATCTCGAATAGAAGAAAAACTAATATTTTTTGTTGAAACAAACGAACGCACGTAAAATACTGTTGTCGATCTCGAATAGAAGAAAAACTAATATTTTTTGTTGAAACGAACGAACATATGTAAAATACTGTTGTCGATCTCGAATAGAAGAAAAACTAATATTTTTTGTTGAAACAAACGAACGCACGTAAAATACAGTTGTCGATCCTGAATAGAAGAAAAACTAATATTTTTTGTTGAAACGAACGAACATACGTAAAATACTGTTGTCGATGCTGCCCTGTGATGGATAGCGAGTGACCAGGATTTATATTTTATTTAATTTCTCCAAATATACTGATTGCAGGGTCTTCATACTTCATGTATTCCTCATCAAAACATCCAACACCGTGGCTGGCGGAATTTTTTTTAGCACAGTAAGGCAAGCGTTAAAGAAGACTAGAGAAAGAATGATTTTTAGTCTTTTATAGCAAATCGCTACATTTATAAGTAGGCTGTCATTTGGTTCTCACGCGGAAGAACTATGCGAGTCTGCTAATAGAGTTTTGGAAATTGTGATAAGAGTGTCTAAGTCAATTAAGGGAGAGAGTTTCGCTGTTATGCAGCAAGTTAGAATATGAAGCATTGGCGTGCAAATCGTAAGAGAAAGTTCAAAATAAATGTTTGAGATATTCAATTTCATTTCAAAGGACAACTTTATATAGCGCTATTTAGAGAGCAAACTCCCCTCAAAGGCGCTCTAACTCGGAACTTGAACCCACTTATACCAAACAAATCACGTCTAGCAGTGCCCGAACAAATCATGTATAACACTCTCTTTGTATACAGTACAACTGTCAATTGCCACGTGGTGATCTCCTTTAATCGAACAGAAAGACATTTATGAGATTTTAAGTGAAAACGAGACTAAAAATGTTTAGTTTTTTTTTAAATAAACTGGGAAATTGTGCTGAAACCCGCAGTATCCGGATCGGAAGACATGCGTCTTACCAACTAGGCTACGCAGGCCATATCTCTAATTACAGAAGTGCGATTTTTACCAGTGGCTCAGTACTACAAGGTTTTTTTCTAGGTATGTTGGGATACTACCTTCTAAGCATGAGGAGGGATTTAAAGGTGTCTTCTTATATCTTTGATTGTTGACAGAAGCTACATCTAATCCTACTATGTTGGATAAAGTCATGGTTTTATATGACTATTTGATATACAGAAATATCAATTAGTTTAGAACGGCAATAAGCGGAACTAACTTGTCAAGTTCTCTTCGCTAGTTTCGCGGGCTACACCTTTTGAACAGGGCCTCAGATATTGACATCTTCAACATATCTGAAAATATTTTTAAAGAAAACATTTTGAGCTTTCTTAAAAGGTATTTCTCATTTAATTTATATTGTATATATTTCATCAAATAAATATCAATAGTTTATCTAAAGTTTTCAATTTAACTTTGTGGAACTCCATATTAAAATATTCAACAATAAATCACTTTGTGATTCCACTAATTTCATTTCATTTCCGCTACACGTGTTCCTACCTTTCATCCAGAGACTCTTTACACGTGGAACGATCCTGGTTCGTTACAAGAGCAGTGCTTAGTTACATTGGAAGCATATGTGATCTATTGACCCAAAAGAAAAACGATCATTCCGTCTGAAGAGAGCCTCGCGATACGAGGTAGAAACACGTATAGCGTGGATTAATATAATTAGCGAGATAAATATTCAAATATCGAGCTAGTTTTTAGCAATATCACTTTAACCACTCAACAGTCGGATTTTTAACATGCGACGTAACACAATGACGAACTGTGAACGAATAAATTCTATACGAAAATATATTCCGTTCGGAGAAAAACAAGTTGAAACAAGATCTGCCAAAACGACGCTCGGGAGAAACACTCCCAACAAGTGGAAACAAGATTTGCCCGAACGAGGCTCGGACTCGTCAGTATAAAAAGAAACTTCGTGTCCGAGTCCCGCTCGGGCAAAACTGTCAAGTGTTTAATCAACTTCAAATTAATTCTTATGTCAGATATGAATTCTCGCTTAATATATTGGTATACTAATTTAAAATAAAAATATTTTTAGGAGCATAGACAACAAAAATATGATCACTTATATAAAATTTAGGTAACTAATTTTATTACTTCATTTTGACCCCATGATTTGTTAGTTACACATTAGATTTTTGTGTACTTATCGAATTTTATTTCGTTGTAGAGATAAATGATTAGGTACTCAGCGTAGATACATTAAATATAATATAAGCTAATCTTATAATTTAATCATATGTATACAATAACATAAAGTTAGTTGAATAATATTCATATGGCGTTTGTCTTTTAAATATACTATTAACCTAAATTATACAAGAAATGCAATCTTTATCTATATTCTCTATGATCACTGATCTTTTTTGTCTATGGACGTTTATTTATGAGGTCATTTACACACAAAGTAGTATTTGATGGAAATCACAGTTTTTCCGGATTTTTTTCTGGAGTATTAAAATACTGTAGGATACCTACGTACATAAATAAATAAATAATTGTCAAACATAATTTGTTGGCAAATAAATTGTAAACATACAGGGTCAACGACCGATGACTCAAACTCTGAACTATTTACAATTGTCACATACTAGAAACGTCAACAATGTTTACTCACAAATAGTATTTACGTTCTGTCTCGCCGTCTCGGCAAATAAATATACTACCCGCTACACTAGTGCACGCGCAGGAGTGAGACAAAGTATATATTGCGAGCACATTCACTCACTACTATAAAATACCTACTTGTAGACAAATAAACATTATTATTCATTCAACTGTCAAGACTTGTTATTATTTACCCGCTATTCACTCTCATTTTCGTTCGCATTCCTGAATATTTGTATTTCATTTTAAATACAAACATATCAAAATCATCACGACGTATCAAGATAAGCAACTCGCTACATTGATGACCCCGAACGAAAAGGAACGCAGAATTCGACTAAAACGAATATAGCGATGTCAACATCAACATCATCAGCACGTCCTAATAGGACACACGCTACATTGGTAACGAACATCGCTACAATACCAAGAACATTGAAACCTTCGACACTGGAATTTGTTTTATCAAACACTGTTTATTCCACTTTATGTAACGTTATAACCCTACCGTTACATAAAGTGGAATAAACAGTGTTTGATAAAACAAATTACAGTCTCCTTTAAACATCCACAATGTTAATGCCTTAACCATAAATAATATATTATAGACACTTTTGAAAGTGACAATTTTACAGATAATACAACTAAAGGGCTATTTACATTGTTATGTAAAAATTGACAAAAAAATTTTAAAGATTTAGAAGCAAAGCGTTTGAATTTATTTCTTATATATTTATTAAAAATGATGTTTGTTTTACTTTGTGGTGCAACATCAATAAATTTTTAATAAAATAAATAAAACACATGTTTTTTATTTTGTCTTCCCCACTGTTTTATTTGGGTTCACTACCGGTTTGAAAGACCTCCGAATTCCTCATCAGATGAACTAAATGATGTCTAAAATATTTTTTTTCTAATTGTAATAGGTACAAGTGAAGGAGAGGGGAGTAGTGGTTAATAAGGGTAGGGGAGTAGGCAGGTAGGTGTCAAAAGGATAGCTTTTTTCACAAAATTTTCCCCGTCCTTTTGACGCCTATTTACTCCTCTTTCCTTATTAACTATTACTCCCCTCTCTTTCACTTGTATCTATTACAATAAGAAAAATGTTTTTTTTTTTCTTTCCATAAAACACTACCGTGTGTAAACAGGCTCTAGTCCCGGCATAAAAAAATAATATTTATACTTAGATTGGTGTACATATTATATCTATACACAAAATATTTTTCTTTTACGGCAATTATTATAGTCAATCTAAATTCAAAAACAGAACAATAATAAAAACATGTAATTAATGAAATTGTAATGTAATTTGTTTAATAAAACGCTGCTTTTTCTACTTAAGATAATGGTATAACTTTACCGGTTTCAAGGTTTTCCCCTCATCATTGGGGGATCACAACCATGACTCGATTATACGATAGATTAGAGGTCTTGAAAATATCAAAGTTAGCGCATTGGGATAAACACCTAGTAAACACACATGTTCCCAAAGTTTCCTCGCTGCTTGCTAAAGATATCTCTTACCCCCCTCCACCCACAATTCCCACTCTTCATTTTTACCGTTAGATGTGTCTAGTTTGTCGGTGTAAGCTTGAACATAATCCAGTCTTGTTTATGCCCTCCTGATGATGAAGTGAAAACCTTGAAACCGGTAGTAGTAGTCTTTTTTTTCTTAAATAATGCCCGTGTACCTATATATGAAGGAGTATACGCCAGTGTCAAGTGATGGGGTCATACTGTCATCTTAGGTGGTAAAAAGAGTGATTTATTAAACAAATTATAATATCTATAAAAATTCCCAGTGTTGACACCTTAACTATAAATAACAATGTAATTTGAAGTTAGAATGTGACATTCTAATAGAGATCTCATGCTATTTTACATATTCCAAGAAATGACAACTAAAATATACATAATTTGATCATAGAGAATATATTATAATTTGTGGCCATCGTCATTTATTTTTATTGGTCATGTACTTGTAATCAGTGCAAAAGATAAAATTATTCAACTAACATTATGAAGCAATATTTTATAATATAATACATATACTCTGTTTACAGCCCTACTTGTAGACTATTTATGAAATAGAATCACTATAAAGATTGAGCTTTTTTAAACCCTTATTAAATATTTTATTGCGATTGTTATGCGAGTGTTATTACTGACTGCGGCATTTTTATTAACCTTTCCTTCCCTGTGTTGGGTATCTTCTACACGTTGCTTCTAATAACCATCAATATCTCTATAAATATTATAAATACAAGGTTAAGATTTTAGGTATTCCTCCATAATATATTTACGCATTGATTTAAAAAATAATATTAATAATAATCCGAATTTATCGACTACATCGAGGTGTTTTGTAAAGATCGAAAACAAATTCGCATTTAAACGCTGCGAGTGCCTCGTCTTGACGATAGGTGAATAGTATACGGGAAGCGCGACACTATATTCGCATCTCACTCTTGAATACTAGACTGAATTGCGAGGAGCTGAACTGTCTCAACGTCGCAAGGAAAGGCGTAAGCGCCAGGGTATGCGACTACGTTCCGCGCCACTAGTAGCTTCTAAGCTTGCAAATAGGTTAGACGTACGCCCGTTCCGTGAGTGGTACCAGATGGTTTTTTAATGTTTTCAGCAAATAAATCTCAATTATTATAATTTTTAACTTCAATTATAATTAATTAAGGGGATTATCTATGAATGTTATTATTTTTCCGATTTAAAATCGCTAATTTTTTATTGCGTACTCACTACCCAACACCGGATCACGCGTATTATTTTTATCACCGTAAGGGAAGGGTTAATAAATGTCTTTACTGACTGTGGCATTTTTATCAAGCAATATCTTTACTGACTGGCATTTTTATCAAGCAATGTAAAGATAGTAAAAACTGACTGTGGCATTTTTATTAATAAATATCTTTACTGACTGTGGTATTTTTATCAAGCAATATCTTGACTGACTGGCATTTTTATCAAGCAACGTAAAGATAGTAAAGACTGACTGTGGCATTTTCATCAAGCAATGTAAAAATAGTCAAGACTGACTGTGACATTTTTATTTCATAAATAACATATTAATTGATTTGATATTTATAATGTACAGCTCCATTTTTCAATTTAAATGTGATAAAAGCAATATTTACTTTTCATAAAGTGAAACAGGTCTGTCACTTTAATTGAAGTGCTAAATCATTCTGTTTAAAAAATAATCACAAAAAATCGATGCTGACATGCAAACAGTGCCGTACTGTCTTACACTTTTGTTGTATACAGTACAACATGGCGGGTTTATTGCCATGTGGCAATCTCTTCCAAATAACCACAAAGATTTTAAACAGGCCGTAAGTGAAAACAGACCCTTTTTTGAAAAAAAAAGGGTACCCGCAAGAATTGAGTTCGTAACCTCCAGATTGGTAGACTGGCGTCTCACCACCTAGGCCACATTATTCATCAGTCTCTATATAGAGACATAGATATTTGAAAGTATTCTAGATATTTTCATGATTTACAATGCTCTATTTAACCTCTATGGTGATTCTATTACGATATAAAAATATATCAAACACAGTTCAATACAAATGTAATACATTTATGTAAATATTCCACTTAGCAAGAACAAGAAATGACAAAATCAACAACCATTTTTTAATATATATGAAAAAATAATGTTAATAATCTAAGCCATTTTGTAGTCGATACTTGTCAAATGAACACAATTTTCAATCAATAAAAAACAATTCATAAAAATATACCATTATCAAAATAATTGTCAAGTCTTAAGGACCTAAAAATGTGATATTTTTGACACTTTTGATCTTTAAAGACCACATAGTAATTAATATTTTTGACACTTTTGATCTTTAAATACCACATAGTAATTAATATTTTTGACACTTTTGATCTTTCAAGACCACATAGTAATTAACATTTTTGATACTTTTGACCTTTAAAGACCACATAGTAATTAATATTTTTGACACTTTTATGTCAAATACAAAGTGAAGTGGTATTTTTGTGTCTTAATTACTAGAAAGTGACATTTTAAACACTTTTGATCTTTAAATACAAAGTGAAGTGACATTTTTGTACCTTAAAGACTATAAAGTGGTATTTTTGACACTTAAGATCTTTAAAGACCACATAGTGACATTTTTACACCTTTAACACTCAAGAAAACAAAGAGGCACTTTTTTGTGCCTTTGCATCCCACTAAGTTGTAATTTTGATGCATTTAAGCCTTAAATACCACAAAGTGAGACATGAACTCCAGGAAGAAATATTTTTTAGGTAAGAATTAAGGTGTATTTTATCACCAAAGGTCATAAACAATTATATGTGCACTCTGCAAATCCTACAAGGGAAGAAGGCCTGAATTCATAGTCCAACCTTACACTAAATACTAAATGTTAATAAAACAGCATTTAAAATAAATATAGGGGATCCCAAAAAATGTAAACACACTTAGAATGACTATTAATTCAGTATTTACTAAGGTTTATCTAAGATTAAAACTCCAAATCATAGAAGACAGACGTAGATTTTTTCAGTTATCGAAAGAGCTGATAATGTGGAATTGAAAATATCACGAATAATTTATTTTGATATTTGAGCGCATTCTCTTTCAATGGCTGCTCTCAATTCATTAACTGTTACCGGTTTTGTGCCATAAACTTTATCTTTGATGAGTCCCATAAAAAAAAGTCCATTGGTGCGATGTGTGAGGAGCGCGAGGGGGTATTCAATGCAACCTCTACGTCCAATCCATCTGTTTGGCAAATTTTCACCAAGATAGGCCCTCACATCACATCACGACGGTAGTGGGGAGGTGCACCATCTTGCTCGAAATAAAAGCCCTTCTCATCCCTAAACTCCTCACGAATGTGTAGTATGACAAATTCATACAGCAAGTTCAAGTAAACGGCACAGTGTATAAAATTTATTGGGATACCCTTAAATGAACAAATTTGTCATAGTTTCCTTTAATAAGGGAGATACATTGTTTCCTTACCTCACTTTAAAGTTTGAAGAGTATAAGGTCCAACTCTGAATACAAATCATGACATACAGTGTATTATCATACAGTGCAATCTAGTGTATTAAGGTTAGAAATTAGTATTTAGGCTGGACTACATTCGGGCAATAGAGTGATTGTATCTTAATCGACAAGATGTCTTCGACGAGTCCCTCGATTCTTTGGGCACATTGTTCGTGGCCAAGGAGACAGTTTGGAGAGGTTTGTGGTAACTAGAAACGTGGAAGGGCAACGCACAAGAGGATGAATCCAAATGCGTTGGATTGACCAAGAGAGAGAGACGCAACTGGACTACCCTTAATAACAACTGCCCTTTTGAGCTGTGGAGTGCAGGGATGAATTAAGAGTAGTCATCAGAGGCTATCATGGGAGTCACGATGCACAGTCAACTACACAACAGGATGATGATACAAAGTTGCAGAGTGCAGGGATGAATTAAGAGGAGTCGTCAGAGGCTATCATGGGAGTCACGATGCACAGTCAACTACACGACAGGATGATGATACAAAATTGCAGAGTGCAGGGATGAATTAAGAGGAGTCGTCAGAGGCTATCATGGGAGTCACGATGCGCAGTCAACTACATGACAGGATGATGATACAAAATTGCAGAGTGCAGGGATGAATTAAGAGGAGTCGTCAGAGGCTATCATGGGAGTCACGATGCACAGTCAACTACACGACAGGATGATGATACAAAATTGCATTTCTTGGAGCCTGAATACTCTAATTAGAATTAATTTAATAATTTATATAAAAACAATAAATAAATAAATTCTGTTATATTTTCAAGCGTCGCTACAAAATGGCTGACAATCATCAGAATATAACGAATATCTATCACTTCTTTTTCTCAATAACTTCTTTTCTGAGTTTTTTTTTTCTTTTAACAAATAAACACAATTCATTAACTTACATAATAAATATATTCTTAAATCTCTAAGTACATTTATACTGTAAATTTTACACTTAAAAGTAATTCAAGGAACGTGAAAAAGTACATTTTCTTCTCTGCATGTAACATAGACAATATTCCAAATCTTCTTTTTCCTCGATACATACATGGCTGAAAGGAGAGAGCGCCAGACTCTCCTATCTATTGATATCTGTATAAATTTATTTATTTACTTACTTATTTAGTATTGTACACTTTTTTCTTTCCTTGTTTTGTTAGAAATGTCAATTTTCAATTACGAATGTAAAAGTTCCACTGGCATAAAACAGTAGAGCCCTGATTATCTAACTGACAATAAGGAAATGTCGGCAACATGTTGTTTAAAATTTTAAAACATACGCCTACTAAACAGAAATATATTTTCACACAATATATATATTGAAAATAATAATAAAAGAGCTTAAAGAATTATTAACTTAATACAAAAATAGATACAAATAGTAAGATACATAAAAAAATATTTAAGTACATATATGTACTTCATCTTAAATTAATACGTACATATACATATATGTCATGATTTAAAAATCTGTCAGTATTTAAAAAATTGTATATTTGTTATATGTTTTCCAGCCTTTCGTTTACAACCAGGTCACATCAACATATTATTTTTTACACTTTGAATATAGTCAGATTATCCGGAATGTCGAATAATCGGAACTTTACTGCAACTTAGATATTTGTCCAAACATTAAAGGCAGAATTACTGAAACTTGTTTGTTATTCATGACTGATACTCTGGTTTTAAATACACTTTCAGATATCGTTCCGGACAAATTTATTAAGTGGCGCTTACGAGCCGCCGTTCACAAATTCATATATAAAGCGCTCTTGAGGTGACAATATATGACAAAACAGCACTATACAAGTTTCACATAGATCAGAATTTCATTCAAAATCATAAGAACCGAGCTAAAATAAAAAACTCCTGGAAAAATAATTATTAAACTTTCTTTCCATTCTATTCTACTGACTTTTTGACAAGTGACCGGTTTCTCTTGTACGAGTTTCTTAAAAAAACCACTTTGGCCGAAGGTCAAAAAGCTAGTAGAGTAAAATTATTTATAGTATCATTTACGTCGTTCCTCGTACCAAGGTTCATGATCTATAAAATGTCGGTGATACAGATTGTGACAAAATACAGACTTCCCCGAGTCAAATCCTTCACCTGAATGCTTGGCGTCCTTTGTTTCATCCTGACACACTTCCTATAACCGTAAATTTTCCAGGTTATCTGGCTTCCGTCTAGAAATGTGCCGTAAGCATATTGAGGAAAGTCGTACCGTCATATTCAAATCTTAGAGTACGGAGACATTCGTTCTTTTGGCAGTCCTACTAAGACAAATAAATACATGCGTACAAAAATATAAAAAAAAATCTTTTTCACGTTCCTCGTAACAACCTCAAATATTTACTAAGTATACCAAACATTAAACTTACGTAAGGTACATTTAATTACAAAAATCCTACAGCAACGGAAACTTGGTGTTTTTCTTTGGTTAATTAGTAGTAAGGTTTGATTAATTATGAAGGTTTCATATACTTTGTTGTGCGTAATACTATATTTTATTAAATGTGCCTCCTATCTGAGATTAGAGTAGAACCGTTTGCTCCCGCTCTCGCACAGGACTACAATCCATCACGACACTTACTACCAAATTCACTACGACTTTGCAGAAATACAAACACGTTTTTAACGCCAAAAGTTATTTTATTTCCCTATAAAATATTCTCGATTATGTTCGAAAATGTTCAAGTCCATTGTTTACATTGTTCACACTTTTCACGTAATTTTTGGCTGAATGACACACTTTAGCGCTTTATAACTTGTTAACTTTTTAAATCATAAAGTGGTATTTTAGATACATTTGAAATATAAGGATAATAAAATGAAATCTAAGACATTGTGCGCCTTTTTTGACATTTTTCTGTCTTAAAGAGCACAAAGTCATATTTTTCGACACTTTCTGAAACTTAAGAGCATTAAGACGTACTTTTTTGGCGTTTTTTCGTCTTTCATCTTTAACGTGTTCCTCGCGGGAAGCACAAACGCCTGTGACCTGATCTGTAGCATTCCTTTGTGTATTTTACGTAATGTTTAGTTTATCTCCTTTATTTAATGAGTCTCCTTAAGAGTAATGACTATTATTTATTATCAGAAAATTACTTGAATGTCATGTTTACTTGGTGTTGTAATCAAATATCAGTGGTTCTAAACAAAATACGCGTTTAAACTTAGAAATTAAAAAATGCCGAAATTGTGCCGCGCACAGGATTCGTGGAATTTGATTTTTAACGCGATGTACAGGTTAAAGACCACAAAGTGCGAGATGAAATCCAGGCAGGTTAATTTTTAAAGTAAAAATTATATAAAAGGGATATTCATTTTCGTGTCCGAAACATTAGTTTTTAATTATACCACGTGTTTCCAGCACGAGGGAACAGAGATCCCTATTATTCACATCCATCAGGTTCTTGCCCCGAGTATATTCGGTAAGCCTGATGTTCAGGAAAAACTAGCATGTGTTGCGAGTTCTGTATATCCCCGACTATCACATTAATTGCTTCTTCCGTTTAACAACACTATTTCAAGTTCACTTTGCATCTAGACACCCCTACTTGGACTCTGAAATAAGGAGATTGTATATTGATGTATCTAAGATAGAAATGGAGAAAAAAATACAAATTACCTTTCTGATCGAACGTGTTAGGGGATGAAAATATTTTACTTTTGGCATTAAAAATATGAGGAATATTTAAAAAGCCCTCGAGTGAATATGGTCGAACAAATTATATTTACAATTTGATTTACATAATATATTGGAAAGTCAATTTCAGCTCAAATATGTCACTTACCAGAACATTGTTTCTGAAGTTGAAATTATCAAATTTTGGATAAATATTTTTTTCTTTGAACGTTGTTATACTTTAAATTAGTGATTTCATGCGCTGTACATATTCTGTTGATATTTTATCTTTCGTTTAGTAAAGTTGCTATAGTTTATAAAGGATACTTAACCTCTCGAGTAGTGAGATATTAATGAAAATTTTAAAACATCGTTTGTTCAGTTGGTAAAACAAAAACTAGCCGATAAATGATTTAATTATGTGGTATCATCAATAGATGTCATTGGTAGTCCAAATCCTGACATAATCTGGGAATATTCGAGAAATAATCACTACGCCCCGACCACGGGGCCATACGCTATCTGACTCAGTATTTCATGGCCCCACGGTTGGGGCGGTACTCACGGAGAGGTTAAATATCGTAAACTGGAGCATGTTGACGAGTTCTTTTAGCAGGGGAGTATATTTACGTGTGGCGAATTGAAAGGGACATTGAAAGAACGGTAGCACTTTTATTGCAAATACAATCCGGCAGGCTTATTGCCAGGCGGCAATAATTTCTAACCAACCAGACAAAAGTAAATGAAGCAAGTTACACGGTCGTAAAAATACATTCAAATGACTATCCACTAAACGAAATCCATGAACACATACGTGAGCATACGCCCATAAACTCCACAAAGACGGACAATCACCCGAACATTCCATTTCATATAAAGTGAGATATCATCAATCAAAGGAAAAGGAAGGGATGGTGGAGAGGAATGAAAAAAATCAGGAATGAAACACGTTATATTACTGACAAACAATTAAAAAATATTGTTTACATTAAAAAATATACTATTATTTGTTCTCGATAAGAAAATCACTTCAGAAAAAATGTTCCGGTGGGCTCTCTTAATCAGTCAATTACGTTTATCGAATGTTGAGAATGTCGCACAAACATTATGTCCCGTAAAGCACAGACAATCATTTGTATTATGCAGTTCCATCCTTACGACATCGCACAAATTACATTAGACATAATTCATTATCGTAAACTATACAAAAAAGATCTACTTGTAAATATGCTTAATACGTAAAAAAAAATATTATTAAAAATAATACAACCAAATTTGTACAGATCAACGCCATAGTTAATAGCCCGTTTATGTACGTATAATAAAAAGAGGGAGACTTGAGTTATCGTGAGAGATTACGAAGAAAGATACCTTAACACAGTTTTTTACATTTAAAATGTTGTATTTTTCCAACTTGAAAAATCTCTATATCGGAACGTATTATCGAGTGTCTGGCACAAATTGGTAACTATCATTTTACTTTTGAAATACTCCTTCCTATATATTGTATATGAGTATCAGGGCACTTGTATGTTTTTCCACTGTGTGAAAATAGTATTTCTAGCTAAAATATCTATTATAAATTTTTACCCATCGACAATAATTATCAAAAAAATATAATTTTTCGAAATTTCGTACTTACCAGATTATACCAGAGACCCGACGTTCGTCTCGATCACAAGTTGAGGCCAAAGTTAGCACCTAATCGGAGAAAACTGTCACTTTTTCTAAAATGTAATTTTCTGTCGACAGTTCTGTAATAAAGTATTTATTACGTGTAGAAATAATGATTATTTTTTTATTCAAATATATTAATCTCACGTTTCGACACCGTTAACCTTTCCTTCCCTGTGTTGGGTATCTTCTACACGTTGCTTCTAATAACCATCAATATCTCTATAAATATTATAAATACAAGGTTAAGATTTTAGGTATTCCTCCATAATATATTTACGCATTGATTTAAAATATAATATTAATAATAATCAGAATTTATCGACTACATCGTAGGTGTTTTGTAAATATCGAAAACAAATTCGCATTTAAACGCTGCGAGTGCCTCGTCTTGACGATAGGTGAAGAGTATGCGGGAAGCGCGACACTATATTCGCATCTCACTCTTGCATACTAGACTGAATTGCGAGGAGCTGAATTGTCTCAACGTCGCAAGCAAAGGCGTAAGCGCCGGGGTATGCGACTGACGTTCCGCGCCACTAGTAGCCTCTAGGCTTGCAAATAGGTTAGACGTACGCCCGTTCCGTGAGCGTTTTTTAATGTTTTCAGCAAATAAATCTCAATTATTATAATTTTTAACTTCAATTATAATTAATTAAGGGGATTATCTATGAATGTTCTTATTTTTCCGATTTAAAATCGCAAATTTTTTATTGCGTACTCACTACCCAACACCGGAGCACGCGTATTATTTTTATCACCGTAAGGGAAGGGTTAAGATCATCCATTTTTCAACAGCTGCAAACTTTATTTCGAAAGCTCGAGAATAACATTCGGTAAAAAATCTACCAGTCAATATATGTTGAAATTACGTAAAATGTTCTTTATAATAGATTGTTCGGAAAGAAATGGCCGATTTTAATATTATATCGTTTCGAACGTTCTTTATTCGAAAATATTCGTTCATTTGTTTTTGTTCGACAGTTAGGAATCTGCTTTATTTATTTATTAAGTCGGACATTTAATTTGTATAATTTTAATCTTTCAGAATTGGGATTGAAAAAAATTAAGAGTTACGTGCATGAATTTTAAACTAGAGCATTATGAATTTCAAACAGCACGTAATTTAAACCAAACATAGGTAGAAGGGAGCGCTTCTGAACGAACAGTGCAATGTTGGTTCGAAAAGTTTAGAAACTAAAACGTAAGACAAAGAGGGCCGAGGATGTTCTGCAACTGTTGATAACGACGAATTGAAAGGTTTATTGAAAGAAAACACGTACAAACGGTACAGGAAATGGAACAAGAATAATTGGTTTTTGGTGCTGCTACAATTTTTGTACATTCAAAGTTAATTGGAAAGGTGAAAAAGTAGATAAGTGGGTTCCACATGAACTGAATGATGAAGCGTGTTCTTTGCCGGTGTTGCATAACCGTAATGATCAATTTCTCAATAGTGTTGATCTCAATTTAAAAAAAATTAACGAGTTAAGTTACGAAACATTACCTCATCCACCTTACTCACCCAATCTATTTGCCAATCGATTTTCACCCTTTCAAGCACGTCGATAACTGTTTACGGCAGAAAAAATCCAATAACAGGGAAGCAGCAGAAAATGACTTTAAAGAATTCTTGGATTGTAATCCGCCTTTATTCTATAGGCATGTTGGACGCAGAGCACCCGATCACATTGTAAACCAGGCAATCTCCATGGATCTTCCTCGAATAACAACCAGAGGAAGACCAAAGAATTCATGGGTGGTGCGAAAAGATAACCTGATGCAGAGGCACGGCCTGGGGGACGTAGTCCGGGACAGAAGAGCATACAACCTGAGGACGAGGAGAGCTGATCCCAACAGTCTTCGCAGACAGTGAGTTGGGATGGAGCCAGGGAGAAGCATAAATAAGAGGCATAAATAAGCTCTAAATGAATCTAACTTTGATAAATAAAGTTATTTACTCTAAAGTTAGGTTTATTGAATTTATTGCCATTATTTTCAGAACAACTTACTACGTAACTAAATGAAGACTACTCCATCATATATTTTATTTAAGCTGTTCGCTATATCCACAAAATGGTGTTTTTTTTTTTGTAATTACGTACATGTACATAACTGTCACAAATGTAAATTGTAAATACAAACAAGCCGATAATTTCAAGGGACAGTATATCAGAGTGACAATATTCTTTATTTCCTCGTGACCAAATTATATTCTTTCACATTGTAGATAACTCAAGTCACCCAATTTCGTAGTTTAAGTAGGTCTATGATTTCGTAGACCCGATCAAATCTCACACACACCGGATACGTACTTGCCCGGATGACGTGTTACAATAACTAATAATAAAGACAATACAAGTATGACTTAAGGAAACTAATTTCACTAAATGGTTACGAACTGAGGTAGATGCGTTGGGACATCCGTGCTCACAGCGACGCGTCCCTGCGGTGCGACAAGTGATGGTGCTATTTTGTCTGAGACCCCACGCCGCGGTGGATGGGCGGAGGGGACGCGTAACACTCCTCGGACGAGTATTCTGGAAATATAAATACATTTTGTGACTGTGAATTTTACAAATCATAAAATAGAGTCGACAGGGTGAATAAACATCTCATTTTTAAATTGAGATACGAGGCATATCCACAAAGTAAGTGTACTGAATTTTTGAAGGTTACAATTTTTTTTATTTAAACAAAAAAATTACGTGGTTACCGTAGTACATATGTAAGCTATTTTTCGACATAGTCACCATTCCTCTCAATGCAGGTGGTGAAGCGGGGTATCAACTTTTTGATGCCTTCCTCGAAGTAGTTTCCCGCCAACCCCTCCGTCCACTTCTCCACCTCCTCCTTTACCTCCTCGTCGGTTGAAAACCTTTTTCCACCCATGTGCAGCTTCAGGGAGGTAAAGAGATAGTAATCTGAAGGTGCTAGGTCAGGGGAATGCGCGGGATGGTTCAGGAAATCCAATTTAAATGAGGCGAGCAGTTCCTTCGTGGCGTTGGCCGTGTGTGGTCTGGCATTGTCATACAGCAGGCAGACTCCCTTTGTCAGCATGCCTCTCCTCTTGTTCTGAATCGCCCTCCGCAATTTTTTTAGGGTCGCACAGTATCTTGCAGAGTTGATGGTCTCCCCTTGTGGCATATATTCAATTAAAATTATGCCTTGACAGTCCCAAAACACGGATGCCATGATTTTCTTGGCTGAAATTGTGGTTTTGAACTTTTTGGCGGAGGGTGAAGAGGTGTGACGCCACTGTTGAGACTGCCTTTTGGTTTCAGACATGTAGTGTGCAGCCCAAGTTTCATCTCCAGTAACGATGGAGCGGAGAAATTCATCTCCATGGAGTTTGCAGCGCCTCAAAAACTCTTGCCTTTTTACAAAATTTCGCACTTGGCGGGAGATTGGGTTGACACTTTTCACAAAAAGTGTTGTCGCGTCGACACTTCTCAACGTACTGACCTTGAACTGGTCTCGTTGCGGAGGGGAAGGGTCAGGCTTTCGACATGTTGGCTACACTTCCGTGTAGCCAACATGTCGAAAAAAAAATCCATCCGGTCGTGAGAGATTCAGTACACTTACTTTCTGGATATGCCTCGTAGATAGAAAAAATATAGCACCATATTATCCTATCATGACATTTGATATTGTGTGGTTGCTGTATATAACAATGCTCTGTTTACCTTGTTACCTGTCGCTACCCTTCTTTCAATGTCTCTTTCAACTCGCCCATCACACATAAACATACTGCCCATACAACAGAACTTAACACCATTTTCTCTCATTTAACCCATTTTAAATCATAAGTTTTACTCATTGGCCATTTTTCATCAGAATTTGTTTTTCTGTAGCTTATACGCTTGATAACCAGATGGCGCTCTAATTAGTGACATTGGTGTCAGTGTCGCTCAATCTCCCTTATTTCTGTTAGACTATTAAGTAAGCGCACCTGAAGCGATCGTAATGGTCAGGAAACAGTCTTACATAAAAAAATAGATATACGTAAAGATTGTACAACCTGGGAAGATCCGATGTCATGAGAGTGGCCTGTTGGCATCGTACAGGTTTAATCAATGTACTCTTGATTTAAGCTTATGTGCGTCAAAAAAATTAACAAAAACATGGATAAACATATTTCGCAATCGTCCCTATTTAGACGACCTCTGTGGCCTAGTTGGTAGAACAACTGTCTTCTGATCCAGAGGTTGCAGGTTCGATTATTTTCATTCAAAGGTTTTTAGTCTGGTTTTCACTTAAGGCCCCATAAACCTCTTTCCTGTTGGTTGAAGAAGATTACCACATGACAAAAATCCCACAAGGTTGTATGTAATGTATACAAAGAAAATGTTATACATGATTTGGTTAGGCGTTTGTATAGCGAGGCAACGCTCCCATAGATTGTTCTATCAACCTATAAGTCTAACCAGCCTGCCTTTGGAGATGCCGGTAGGTAGAGCAATCACACCGTGCCGAATTCAATAAAGATAAAGGAAGGAAAACCATTTAGACAGTCGATCGGAGCGTGGTTGTTATTGCGACAGGATTTTGAGTACTTGGGCTTTCAGGATGAATGTCGTGTGGAAAAGATTTGTGTGGACTCTTGAGTGTGGGTTTCTTCTTGTTGTTTTGTATTTGTGTTAATTTTTATTCTTATGATTGTGTGCGGTATATTATAGGATGAACATTTTTGGTTTTATTTTTGTTTCATTTTGGGTTCATTTTTGGTTTTACT
Organism: Odontocerum albicorne; assembly: GCA_949825065.1. Classification (NCBI taxonomy): domain Eukaryota; kingdom Metazoa; phylum Arthropoda; class Insecta; order Trichoptera; family Odontoceridae; genus Odontocerum; species Odontocerum albicorne. The sequence continues at coordinate 5,569,015 of OX463866.1, read as the reverse complement.
TTTGTTTTTATTCTTATGATTATGTGCGGTATATTGTGGGATGAACAGGTTTGGTCTTTCTGGAGTGATGATGTGTGAAGAGTTTGATTTCGCATGATGTTTCCAGTTGTAATTGAGTGTCACTGTTTGTCAGGTTGATGAGAACGTGCAACGGGGTTTTGCTTTTGTGTAATCGAAAATCGGAAAGAAGTATCGATTTATTTTTTCATGCTAAATATCCTCAGTGAGATACAGGCAAAAGCCTAGTTTACTGGGGACACGACAAATAAAAGGCGACAAACCCAGATCCATTAACATAATGTATGTCTAAATTAAATTATCTGTTGTTTTTTCGCAAATTATGTATATTTCTTGTCATGTGTAATAATAAATAAATAAAAAAAATAAACTGTTTAACCGTGTGTCCTCATATAGACCTGTTTCATGTGTCGCTCAGCTCCTTCAGGAAAAATCTAAGATAATATAAAAATAATTTTATATTTTTATATTATCTTACAGGCTACATTTTGTCATAGTGTTTAAGTGTAACATATATAGTACATTGTTACAATATTCTTTATAAGTCTTAAAATATTGAACTGTTTTATACATGTTTTATTTTGTACTTGTTATGTTTGGTCTTTGTACGAATTAGGGGAACATGTTTTGTGCAAAGGACTTGAAAAAATTAACATTGTGTAGGTTTTGTTGATATGTGGGTACATTTTGTATTCACCATATTGACAATACTGTGTCACAATGCTCTGAATATATTTTGTACAGTATTGTCACAAGTTTGTCTTGCCCTATATAAGAGCAAACCATGTATCACTTGTGTCCCGCATTAAATAAACTTAACACCCTTATGATTATACTTATAAGGATTCATTTTCTTAATGAAACGTTTGTGAATATAAATTGTAAGGAGGCGTGTTGATATGTGGGTACATTTTGCATTCACCATATTGACAATACTCTGTGTCACAATGCTCTGAATATATTTTGTACAGTATTGTTAGGCGCCCGTTACACGGTCAATCTGGACCGCAATCCGCGATCCAAATCGGCGATCACGGATTGACGGATCGCGCGACTGCGTACACGATCAATCCGATTTCCATCAGTCCACACGACGCAGCCGCCGCGTCAACATCTTTCATCGCATGACGCAGCCGCCGAATCAACTCAAAATGGACGTAAATGAAGTAAAAGCTGTTGTAGCCCTAGTTCTGGCCGTAACTTTGAAAAAGCGAGTTCGAAGGAAACATTGGGTTAAACGGTGGCTACGAATGAGAGAATTGTATACCCATTTAAATCTACATACTAAAATAAATACGATTAACTGCTTAAAAAGATGACTATAAAAATTACTTCAGGATGAGTGGAAAATGTTTTGATGAGTTGTTAGAAATGGTAACCCCATACATATCTAAACAAGATACTTGTATGAGAAAAAGTAAAACACCCGAAGAAAAAATAGCAGTAACATTGCGTTATCTTGCTACAGGCAGAAATATTGAAGACCTTAAATTTTCTATCATGTCTCCTGCATCTATCAGTGAAGCTTGTATTTGTAATTTTTTTTAAATTTTCTCCTATAATTCGATCTCAGACATTTTTTTTTCTCCCGTCAACTTGTTTATTTATTTATTTATCGTCAATTCACCCGATTGCGGCTTTATTTTCTTTAAAATTCCCGATAGAGAGCATACGTCCATCTCTATCGGTGCGTAAACGTCGACTGACGCGATCTTACACGACCTCACACGAACAATCCCGAACGCGAGCAGCGGATCGCAAGCGTGATTTCAAAATATCCAGATATTTTGCGATCCGATTGATCAATCCATCAATCCGCTCCTTACACGGTCAATCTGGACCGTGATCATTGATTGCGATCACGGATTGCGATCCAGATTGAGCGTGTAACGGGGGCCTTACAAGTTTGTATTGCCCTATATAAGAGCAAACTATGTATCACTTGTGTCCCGCATTAAATAAACTTAACACCCTTATGGTTATACTTATAAGGATTCATTTTCTTAATGAAACGTTTGTGAATATAAATTGTAAGGAGGCGTGTTGATATGTGGGTACATTTTGCATTCACCATATTGACAATACTCTGTGTCACAATGCTCTGAATATATTTTGTACAGTATTGTTACAAGTTTGTCTTGCCCTATTTAAGAGCAAACCATGTATCACTTGTGCCCCGCATTAAATAAACTTAACAGGTTTGTTCTCTAGTCTTATTTGTGCTTCACTGACGATGAGGTGAAAGCCTTGAAACCGGTAGGGTTATACCGTTACAAAAAGTGGAATAAACAGTGTTTGATAAAACAAATTACAATTTATAAATGGAGTTTAAAAAATGAATAGCTACTAGACGTGATTTGTTTAATATTAGTGGATCCGAATCCCGAATAAGAGTACTCTTGAGTTTGTTCTCTAAACGGCCCTTTATAAAATGATCTTTTGAATTGAATATCATGTTTTCGAGAGATGGTATATTGAAAGACGTGTCACAGTTGGAAAAAGATGTCTGAAGATTAAGTATAAAGGAAGCTGGGTATATACGACATACTGAAACCCTAAATGTTAATGTGATTTACGAGTGTTTGGAGTCTTCGATCATCAAATGTAATAAAGAGACGGAGAGACGTTACCAGTGGGGCTGGGCAGAGCAAGGCTCCCCAGACTGCCCCCGAGGTGGGGCCGGAGGGCCTCGCCAGTTTCTCCTTCTTCCGTGGGTAGGCAGGTCTCCACCATGGCCTCTAGGCAGTTCACAAACAGCTCCGAACTCTCAGCAGTGCAGTTGTTACACTGGAAACAATATGATATTAAATGGAGTTTGAAATGATCCATTAATACAAATTAAAGAAACTTCAATAAAAAAATAAAATATAAATAAATTAAATATTCAATAAAATCTTCAATAAAAAAATAAAATATAAATAACATAAATATAATATTAAATGTAAAAAATATTAAATTCATTTTCGAATTCTATAGAAAAGGTTCATTTTCAACGTACGTAAGAACGATCATATAACTTCATACCAGAAGTCATTGCACTGGTTGAATGTCAGAAATAGACGCCAAATTCACATACTGTCTCTATTGTATAATATCCTTAACTGTCCCGCCATCCCCTCTTATCTCGCCGAAAATTTTCAGCATCATTCCAATCATGGATTAGCGCTACGCTCAAACAGAGATTGTCTATTGACCTTTCCTGTTCACCGCTCCTCTTTCTTTACGTCGTCCTTTACTGACCATGCAGTGAGACTCTGGAATCAGTTACAAACCAATATAAGACTCGCTCCGTCCTTGGCATGCTTTAAGAAGCGACTGAAAAAACTCTTAATTTCTAGTCAGTAAAATAACGTGTTTCATTCCTGATTTTTCTTTTCCTTTCCTCTCCACCATCCCTTCCTTTCCTTTTGATTGATGATATCTCACTTTATATAAAAAATAATGTTCGGGTGATTGTCCGTCTTTGTGGGGTTTATGGGCGTATGCTCACTTATATGTTTATGGATTCCGTGGGGATGGATAGTCATTTGAATGATTTATGCGACCACGTAACTTACTTTTTTTTACTTTTGTCTGGTTGGTTGGAAGAGATTGCCGCCTCGCAATAAGGCCGCCAGATTGTATTTGCAAGAAAAGTGTTAAATAAATAAATAAAAAGGAAATTTCTAAAACAATAAATAAAATCATTGAACATTTCATATTTATTGTAACTTTCTTTAATTGTGTGAAATTCTGTATATTGAACTAGAGCTGTTTTTAACATTTCTTTTAAACTTGATTACATTGGACTGATGTAGGTTGAAATAATGACAAATGCTATAAAGTTCTTTGCCGCGTAAAAGAAAAGTTAAGAAATATGTTGTTTATAGTTAAGGCATTAACGTTGTGGAGGTTTAAAGACATTGTAATTTATTTTTATCAAACACTGTTTATTCCACTTTTTTGTAACGGTATAACCTTACCGGTTTCAAGGCTTTCACCTCATCTTCAGGGGAGCGCAAACAAGACTAAATGCTGTTCGAACTGGTACCGATATACACACTTCAACGGTTGGGGGCTGAGGGATGAGGGAGGCATGGGACAATTTTGGCCAAGAGCGGAGAGATTTTTGGGAAATAACTGTTCAACAGATGTTCGGATCGGTATACTGACTTAGAAATTTCTAGGGCCTCTAATCTAATGGGCCTATAAAGGGTGTGGGCTGAAAGACATCTGGTGTCCCCGTGGCTGGGCTCGCCCTATATTGGTGGCTCGCCCTATATAGGTGTATCTTGGCCGAGGGGATGTTATTAGATGAGCCCAGACCTTTTGATAGCTTATTTATTTAATGCATTATCTGCAATTTATGTGTTTTAGAAGTGTTATTTAAATATAATCTATACATACTATGTTGCTATCAATAAACCTATTATTTATTTATTTAATCTGTCCAATTTATTTCCGTTACTACTGATATGTAAGAATTTGGCATCATCGATAGAAAAAGTATCTTGAAATTGGTAGGGTTATACCGTCACAAAAAAGTGGAATAAACAGTGTTTGATAAAAATAAATTACAAAGTTAAGAAAAGTGTACGCTTTCATTTAGTCTCTTCTTCTCTTGGATCTATCCGTTCCGAGGAAGCAGAGCACCGACTGTTCTCCACCTTTCAAGTGGCTTTCCTGGCATACAATGTCCACATAAATATTATATTCTGCACAGCAAGACAAAAATTCGAGGCAATCATGACCAAGATTACACGAATCTTGGAATTGGAGCATCTGTAAAGATAACTTGAGAAGTGAAAAGTTGTCGAGCATCCCAAAATTAGAGACCGCATCACGTTACAGAATGACCAGGTGTTCACGCCAAAACGTCGTGATGTAAAATCAGGTCAGATCCACGCGCACACAACATGAGAAGAGTGAGGCGTGCGGTGGGGGGCTCGATGCGCGTGCAGAAAAATTGTGGCCATCCACAGAAGTGTTTCGAGTGTCATCAACCCGGATGGTGTGCGGTGCAATTTTGAGGTTGCGGATTCTCACATTGCCCGAATTGGTATATTTGTGCTCATTGCCAACGCGTGTGGTACGTGCAGTTGAAATTGACTATATGTGGGCTAGTACCCAGTGCTTATAGGATCAGCCCAAACATTGTGTTAAAATAAGTGTTGTGTACCTACGTCAACCTTTCAGCCCGAAACGACTCCCGCCTTCACCACTAACCCTGTAAGTACAAATTTCATTTCATCTAATGGTGTGGCGTCTGCCCCACCACCAGGAGTCCATATTTACCTTGGTGAATGGTCCAGCAAACCTCCAGAGGCCTCCGAAACCACAGCTCTGCATGTAGTGCAACTGCTGCTGACTGGCATCTTCAGATGATATCATATTCTGCACAAAATCAAAAACAATATTTAAAAATATGTATTTTTTTAATGACTTTATTTCTTCTATCATATAATGACAACCTCCGTGGCCTGGTGGTAAGACACTTGTCTGCCGATACGGAGGTTGCGGGTTCGATCCCCGCTGGAACCCAGATTTTTTTAAAATTGGATTGCAGTCTGGTTAACACTTAGGGTCTATAAAAACATCTTTCTGGTTGGTTGGAAGAGATTGCCACATGGCAATAAACTCGCCAGGTTAAAAAAAAAAAAGTCTAATTTGTATTCATATGGTAGAATATAACGGAGAATTCTCATCATAATGCCAATTTTTTTAAATAAATGAAAGGCGGAATATCACCTGAAGAGAGCCTGGGGATATGAGGTAGAAACACGTGTAATATAATTAGAGGAATAACAAAGTACAGTACTCGGCGGAAAGTAATACTCATCGGGCTTAAGAAAGAGACTGCCGGCTAACTTCGGCTTTGTAGAGCGTCGTCTCTGTAGCATGATGCGACTGATAAATCACGACAGAACACGTGTATGAATGACAGAGACGACGCTCTAAAAAGCCGAAGTTAGCCGATTATAGCTGAATGTCTCTTACTTAAGCTCGGTGTGTATTACTTACCGCCGGGTACTGTAATTCATTGTTAAACATACTTCATATTAATTTGAAATTAAAGTATTTTGTAAAAAAATGTCTATAAAAAATTTAATAATAATAAATCATTTGGGACACCTTTGTAATATAATTTTGAATGAAATTGGTAGTTTTCGAGCACAAATATGGATGAAATTGGTAGTTTTTGAGCACAAATATGGATGAAATTGGTAGTTTTTGATAAAAAATATGGATAAAATTGGTAGTTTTTGAGCACAAATATGGATGAAATTGACAGTTTTTGATAAAAAATATGGATCAAATTGGTAGTTTTTGAGCACAAATATGGATGAAATTGGTAGTTTTTGAGCACAAATATGGATAAAATTGATTGTTTATTGAGCAAAAATAAGATAATTCGCATACCAGTAAGAATACATCGAAATGTAAAACAATACCTGTATAATGCTCTGCACTGCACTGAGGATGACCTGGTCGTGGCACAGGGTCAGCACGTGGTTTATCTTCATGTCCAGCAGACTGTGGCTGTGGGGCACAAGTGGGAGAGTGTTATTCGTACATCCCCTTTTGGGACGGGCATGCACAGACCTAGTCCACATCTTATACATCACTATCTTCTAACCGATATTGCTAAATCATTGTCAATACCCGCCAGTATCACCATATCGTCTGAATACAACAAACATTTCCCAATAAAATGAGATTGGTTGGGAATGGTTATGCTGTATGCAATTACAGAAAAGCGCTGATTAGTCGAGGTTCAATTGAGGAGGTAACATTAAAAAATGATCATATCTAACGGATACAAAAAATAAGTTGATAAAGCAGATTTTTTTCTTATCCGAGCCGTTTACCAATTTCATTTATGAAAAAAGCACGCAAATCATTTTAAAATCATAATAAAAAACCAGTATCTTTTCAAAAAGAATCTTGTCCAGGCTTCAAACCAATCAAAAAAGATCATGTCCGAACTGACCAATCATAGCTTTTCGATCGTGTCTAACTTCATACCAGTTCACCAGCAACTGTCAGTTTTAAATCCTACGTGCATTGTAATGTCATTATACAGCTTTATCTACCTACATTTATGTTGTTTATAGTTAAGGCATTAACATTGTGGAGGTTTAAAGACATTGTAATTTATTTTTATCATACACTGTTTATTCCACTTTTTTGTGACGGTATAACCCTACCGGTTTCAAGGTGCACACCTCATCTTCAGGGGAGCGCAAACAACACTTGTTTGCGCTCCCCTGAAGATGAGGTGTGCACTTTGAAACCGGTAGGGTTATACCGTCACAAAAAAGTGGAATAAACAGAGTTTGATAAATATAAATTAAAATACCTACATTTATTTATAGTTTTATAATAATATTTATTCTTATTTTATAAAACTTGACTTATTTTATTTGATTAAAATAAAAATAAATTACTCAACCCAATTATTTTTTGTATAATATTGTAGAAATAGAACAAGAAACATCATGTCCCAGAGCTGTTCAATCAAAAAAGATTAAAGTAGAATTGTTCACTTCAAAAAGGATCGTGTCCATATTTTAAACTAGAATAACTATTTTAATTATTACGATTAGATTTTAAACAACAAATCAAGTCACCTTAAGCGATTTTAAAGATTTCAGATATTTTTACAAAGAATTATTATGTCATATATTTTTAATGCAAACAGTTTTTTGCGATTTCCCAACATTCTGATTTGGTGGACATGTTCTTTTTTTAATATTACCTCCTTAACTATCCGTGAGTTTAATTAATCGTAAAAAAAAAATACGTCCCCGTTTTGAAAATTTCCCTAAACTGATATAAAATCCACGGTTTATATTATACACACCGACATGAAACTGTAAGGATCACACCGACATGAAACTGTAAGGATCACACCGACATGAAACTGTAAGGATCACACCAACATGAAACTGTAAGGATCACACCGACATGAAACTGTAAGGATCACACCGACATGAAACTGTAAGGATCACACCGACATGAAACTGTAAGGATCACACCAACATGAAACTGTAAGAATCACACCGACATGAAACTGTAAGGATCTGGGGAATCGCAATTTCATTGCTGTGATATAATACCGGCTTCAAGTGGTTGTACCTGTCTAACATTGAGAAAACTTGTTTCTGTACACATCTTGCGTAGCAAAATTTATCCAGCATTTGAAGTCTTAAAATGTTGTACTCAATACAAACTTAATTTGGATTAACCGTATTTTTCAATTATCCGGGCTCGATTATCCTCCAATAACCATAGATAATCGCTGCTATATTTTATATTTAGATAAATGTCTAGGTTTCACTAATAAAATTATCAAACCAGAAAAACTTTTGAAAAGTGAAATTAAAGCTACAGTACCCGGCGGTAAGTAATACACATCGGGCTTAAGAAAGTGACTGTCGACCATAATCGGCTAACTTCGGCTTTGTAGAGTCGTCGTCGTCTCTGTCATTCATACACGTGTCAGTCATTGTCAAGCGATAAAGACGACGCTCTACAAAACCGAAGTTAGCTGATTATGGCTGAAAGTCTCTTTCTTAAGCCCGATGTGTATTATTTACCGCCGGGTACTGTACCTTGCTATATAACATACCTATTTTATTTAATTTATTTTACACATGACAAGAGATATACATAATTTGCGAAAAAACAACAGGTAATTTAATTCGGACACACAATTTTAATGGATCTGGGTTTGTTGCCTTTCATTTGTCGTGTCCCCAGTAAACTAGGCTTTTGCCTGTATCTCACTGAGGACATATAGCATGAAAAAAATAATCGATACTTCTTCCGATTTTAGATTATATAAAACCCCGTCGCACATTCTCATCAACCTGACAAACAGTGACACATATGTATACATCACACGAAATCAAACTCTTATATAATTCATACAAATAAATATTTAACAATAAATCATTTAATTATTCCACTAACAAATCGGGATAATTCCACCTGAAGATAGCCTCGGGATAGGAAGTAGAAACATGTGTAGCGGGGATTACATAATTAGTAGAATAACAAAGTAGTTTATTATTAAATATTTTAATATGGAGTTCCGGAAAGTTTAAGCCGAAACTTTACATTGAAAACAAATAAATTTTTATGTCAATCAATTAGGATTACACGTAAATACAATCACGCTCTCTCCCTATCGGGGTAGACATAGACAAGAGAGTACTAGATATCACATCTTCTACATCTATTCACCTTCTCATATATGTAGCTCCTACGATTTTTCTGACTTTTTACATTTCGTTGTTTCCAAATATCATACACTTGATCCAACAATACTTTCCTTGGTCTTCCTCTACCCCGCCTTCCACTCACATTTGCACTGTATATTTATTTTGTTATTCGTTCCACATGCCCAAACCACCTCAGACTGCTCATAACATCAGCTTTAAGGTCACACTCATCTCCAATAACTTCAATTTGGAACTGATGAAAGTAGAATATTTCCTTACATAACGGGGAATACTTTGGGAAAGACGACAGATCCTTCTGCCAAATACTGGTACAGTATCCTCGTCTCAGATTCATCTGAAAAAAAATAAAATTAAATTAGTTAGACTGAATTCACATCTGACAAAGGGGCGACTGAAACCTGATCGGAGTCAAGTGGATATTTACACGATTAATGATAGATACTATAGCGATCATTCATCGTGGTTTTTTACAAAAAAATAGACATGATCAAAGTCATAGGTATTATTATACCCCTGAATACTAGTCGGTAAATATGCCCATGTTATTCAAAGGTAGTAAGCGCAGTGTGGGGTTTGAACCAGTGTTCTTCCATACTAAGTCCACTGCGTTACCGCGCGGCTCTGCATCTCTTATTTATAGTAATGATTGTGTATTTTTTATCACAGAAATATAATATTTCTCAAAAAATCCAGTGAGATGCCAAACCTATAGAATTCAAATATCTTCACACCAATGGTCCACATTCTAGCTTGCAACGTACCAAAGCACTGTAGAGGGATCTGAGAACCTTTCCCCCATAAATATCTTCACACCAATGATCCACATTCTAACTTGCAACGTACCAGAGCACTGTAGAGGGATCTGAGAACCTTTCCCCCATAAATATCTTCACACCAATGATCCACATTCTAACTTGCAACGTACCAGAGCACTGTAGAGGGATCTGAGAACCTTTCCCCCATAAATATCTTCACACCAATGGTCCACATTCTAGCTTGCAACGTACCAAAGCACTGTAGAGGGATCTGAGAACCTTTCCCCCATAAATATCTTCACACCAATGATCCACATTCTAACTTGCAACGTACCAGAGCACTGTAGAGGGATCTGAGAACCTTTCCCCCATAAATATCTTCACACCAATGATCCACATTCTAACTTGCAATGTACCAGAGCACTGTAGAGGGATCTGAGAACCTTTCCCCCATAAATATCTTCACACCAATGGTCCACATTCTAGCTTGCAACGTACCAAAGCACTGTAGAGGGATCTGAGAACCTTTCCCCCATAAATATCTTCACACCAATGATCCACATTCTAACTTGCAACGTACCAGAGTACTGTAGAGGGATCTGAGAACCTTTCCCCCATAAATATCTTCACACCAATGGTCCACATTCTAGTTTGCAACGTACCAAAGCACTGTAGAGGGATCTGAGAACCTTTCCCCCATAAATATCTTCACACCAATGATCCACATTCTAACTTGCAACGTACCAGAGCACTGTAGAGGGATCTGAGAACCTTTCCCCCATAAATATCTTCACACCAATGATCCACATTCTAACTTGCAACGTACCAGAGCACTGTAGAGGGATCTGAGAACCTTTCCCCCATAAATATCTTCACACCAATGGTCCACATTCTAACTTGCAACGTACCAGAGCACTGTAGAGGGATCTGAGAACCTTTCCCCCATAAATATCTTCACACCAATGGTCCACATTCTAGCTTGCAACGTACCAAAGCACTGTAGAGGGATCTGAGAACCTTTCCCCCATAAATATCTTCACACCAATGATCCACATTCTAACTTGCAACGTACCAGAGCACTGTAGAGGGATCTGAGAACCTTTCCCCCATAAATATCTTCACACCAATGATCCACATTCTAACTTGCAACGTACCAGAGCACTGTAGAGGGATCTGAGAACCTTTCCCCCATAAATATCTTCACACCAATGATCCACATTCTAACTTGCAACGTACCAGAGCACTGTAGAGGGATCTGAGAACCTTTCCCCCATAAATATCTTCACACCAATGATCCACATTCTAACTTGCAACGTACCAGAGCACTGTAGAGGGATCTGAGAACCTCTCCCCCCATAAATATCTGCACACCAATACTCCACATTCTAACTTGCAACGTACCAGAGCACTGTAGAGGGATCTGAGAACCTTTCCCCCATAAATATCTTCACACCAATGCTCCACATTCTAGCTTGCAACGTACCAGAGCACTGTAGAGGGATCTGAGAACCTTTCCCCCATAAATATCTTCACACCAATGATCCACATTCTAACTTGCAATGTACCAGAGCACTGTAGAGAGATCTGAGAACCTTTCCCCCATAAATATCTTCACACCAATGATCCACATTCTAACTTGCAATGTACCAGAGCACTGTAGAGGGATCTGAGAACCTCTCCTCGATAAATGCTCCACATTCTAACTTGCAACGTACCAGAGCACTGTAGAGGGATCTGAGAACCTTTCCCCCATAAATATCTGTACACCAATGCTCCACATTCTAACTTCCAACGTACCAGAGCACTGTAGAGGGATCTGAGAACCTTTCCCCCATAAATATCTTCACACCAATGATCCACATTCTAACTTGCAACGTACCAGAGCACTGTAGAGGGATCTGAGAACCTCTCCCCCCATAAATATCTGCACACCAATACTCCACATTCTAACTTGCAACGTACCAGAGCACTGTAGAGGGATCTGAGAACCTTTCCCCCATAAATATCTTCACACCAATGCTCCACATTCTAGCTTGCAACGTACCAGAGCACTGTAGAGGGATCTGAGAACCTTTCCCCCATAAATATCTTCACACCAATGATCCACATTCTAACTTGCAACGTACCAGAGCACTGTAGAGGGATCTGAGAACCTTTCCCCCATAAATATCTTCACACCAATGATCCACATTCTAACTTGCAATGTACCAGAGCACTGTAGAGGGATCTGAGAACCTCTCCTCGATAAATGCTCCACATTCTAACTTGCAACGTACCAGAGCACTGTAGAGGGATCTGAGAACCTTTCCCCCATAAATATCTGCACACCAATGCTCCACATTCTAACTTGCAACGTACCAGAGCACTGTAGAGGGATCTGAGAACCTTTCCCCCATAAATATCTTCACACCAATGATCCACATTCTAACTTGCAACGTACCAGAGCACTTTAGAGGGATGTGAGAACCTCTCCCCCCATAAATATCTGCACACCAATGCTCCACATTCTAACTTGCAACGTACCAGAGCACTGTAGAGGGATCTGAGAACCTCTCCCCCATAAATATCTTCACACTAATGCTCCACATTCTAACTTGCAACGTACCAGAGCACTGTAGAGGGATCTGAGAACCTTTCCCCCATAAATATCTGCACACCAACGCTCCACATTCTAACTTGCAACGTACCAGAGCACTGTAGAGGGATCTGAGAACCTTTCCCCCATAAATATCTTCACACCAATGATCCACATTCTAACTTGCAACGTACCAGAGCACTGTAGAGGGATGTGAGAACCTCTCCCCCCATAAATATCTGCACACCAATGCTCCACATTCTAACTTGAACGTACCAGAGCACTGTAGAGGGATCTGAGAACCTCTCCCCCATAAATATCTTCACACTAATGCTCCACATTCTAACTTGCAACGTACCAGAGCACTGTAGAGGGATCTGAGAACCTTTCCCCCATAAATATCTGCACACCAATGCTCCACATTCTAACTTGCAACGTACCAGAGCACTGTAGAGGGATCTGAGAACCTTTCCCCCATAAATATCTTCACCAATGATCCACATTCTAACTTGCAACGTACCAGAGCACTGTAGAGGGATGTGAGAACCTCTCCCCCCATAAATATCTGCACACCAATGCTCCACATTCTAACTTGCAACGTACCAGAGCACTGTAGAGGGATCTGAGAACCTCTCCCCCATAAATATCTTCACACTAATGCTCCACATTCTAACTTGCAATGTACCAGAGCACTGTAGAGGGATCTGAGAACCTCTCCTTAATAAATGCTCCACATTCTAACTTGCAACGTACCAGAGTACTGTAGAGGGATCTGAGAACCTCTCCCCCATAAATGACTTAGAGACTTGTATCACAAATCCCAATACTCTATAAGCAGACTCACACGAGAACCAAATGACAGCCTACTATCAAAATGGATACCCAAGTCTTTGGTGCATTCTACTTTCTGAATCATAAGACTATTCAGGCAGGGTATCTACAGTATTTCAAAAGCATTGTTTGAAAAAAAAACGAAATTAAGTCTATTGATTTGACTTCACTTCCAAATAGTGTTCCAAGTCTGACTGAAGGAATAAATTATCATTATAAGAAAATTTGCTAAAAACTTTAAATTATCTGCAAATAATAAGAACTGAGAGTAGATTATACAGAAACAATATTGTTGATAAAGATTAAGAGCATATGCCCTAAGTTTGACCCTTGAGGGACCCCACAATATGCTCTGAAGTAATCAGATTTATATAACCCATATGAAATAAATTGTCTCCTATCGGTTAAGTAATCAAAAAATAAATCAATAAAAATATCAGGGACATATAATACTACCTTATTACAGTACCGTATTATAGAACTAATATCATTAATAAAGATAAAGAAGAGCATAGGCCCTAAATTTGACCCTTGAGAGACCCCAGAATATGCCCTGAAGTAATCGGATTTATATAACCCATATGAAACAAATTAACTACCAGTAAGTCCTATCCATATGGGTAGGGCGATGGCGAGTCTCTGGCGCCAGAAAACGAGAGACAACCAGCTAAGGGAAGGAAATCCCCGACAGAAAAACCCTGGTCCTCCAGGTTGGGGGTTGGGCGTGGTGTCAACAGCTCCACCCCATAAAAAGCCTACCGTTACGAAACCTAAAAGAGATATAGCCGGACTGAGATTGCACCGACCTAGCAAACGGAAAAAGGACGATGATTTGAAAATTGCTACATGGAATGTTCTTTCTTTATACCGTGCCGGAACACTGAGAATACTTTTGGATGAACTTAATAAATACAAAACTGACATAACAGCCCTTCAAGAGGTGAGGTGGATAGGAAAGGGAGTAATGGAAGAGCGCGACTGGACCATCTTTTACAGTTGTCATGAAAAGAATCATATATTTGGAACGGGTTTCATTGTCTCAAAGAGAGTGAAGCACCTTGTTATCGGATTTAATGCTGTGGACCATAGAATATCGCATCTGAGAATAACTGGAAAGTTCTTTAATTACAGTATAATTAATGCTCATGCCCCTACAGAGGGGAAGAGCGACATTGAGAAGGAGGAATTCTACAGTAAACTAGCAAAAACATACCAGGACTGTCCAAAACATGATATTAAAGTGGTAATTGGGGACTTTAATGCTAAGATCGGGAAAGAGTCGGTATATACCTCAATAACTGGAAAACATAGCCTGCATACTGTGACGAGTGATAATGGTTTAAGACTTGTTGATTTTGCAGCCTCTCACAACATGATAATAGGCAGTACATGCTTCCCACGAAAGAATATACACAAGGGAACGTGGAAAACCCCGGATGGAAGAAATGTCAATCAAATAGATCACCTCTTAATTGACGCCAGGCATAGATCCAACTTAATGGATACACGAACATATCGCGGAGCAAATGTAGACTCTGACCATTACTTAGTAATAGCAAAGGTTCGATGTAGGATTTCCAATGCGAAAAAACGGAGGGGTACACGTTCAACCCGGATTAATACAGACCATTTAAAAGCACCAGAAACTGCAGAACAATTCAAAACATTGATCGGTTCAAGATTGGACGATGCCGATATGAATATGAACCTGGACCAGGATGATGTCAATACACACTGGGAGACTGTTAAATCTGTAGTCACCTCCACTGCTAATGAGGTTCTGGGAAATAGGCAGGCACCACTACGAGAAGAATGGTTTGATGCTGAATGCCAACATGCTACTAATGAAAAAAATGAAGCATATCTCAGGATGCAACAACGGCATCATACACGACAAGCTGTGCTGGAGTATAAAGAGTTAAGGAGGAAAGAGAAGAAATTGCACAGAAAGAAGAAGCGTGTATACCTGGAAAACCAAATAAAGGAAGCAGAACTGTCGCATTCACAGAATAACACCAGACTTTTCTATCGTAAAATCAACAACCAACGGAAAGAGTTTAAGCCTAGAACAACTATGTGTTATGATGGTCGGGGAAATATTTTAAACGACAGGCAAAAGGTTCTGGATCGATGGGTGGAATACTTCGATGTCCTTTTGAATGGTAACCAACATGGAGCAACAAGCGGGAACCAACAAGTAGAATACGACACCACTGATGTTGATGATAATGAGCCATCCCCAACCTTGGCTGAGATTTCAATTGCCATAAAGAATCTCCATAATAACAAAGCACCTGGATGTGATAATCTACCCGCTGAGGTGTTCAAGCATGGTGGCGAGGCTCTCCACAATCATATTCACAAAATCATCTGTGACATCTGGCGCTACGAAATACTACCAAATGAGTGGAATTGTGGTATAATATGTCCCCTGCTCAAAAAAGGAGACCCCATGAGTTGCTCCAATTATAGGGGTATCACCCTTTTAAATATAGCATATAAAATACTCTCAAACATTCTTTGTAATAGATTGCAGAAATACTCCGAATGCATAATTGGAAAATACCAAACTGGATTTCGTAGGGGAAGGTCAACAATAGATCAAATATTTTCACTTAGACATATATTGGAAAAGACTGTAGAGTTCAACATTGATACATACCACCTCTTCATAGACTTTAAGGCTGCCTACGACACGGTCAATAGGACAAAACTCTATGAAGCTATGGCTGAATTTAATATTCCTGTCAAACTCATTAACCTAGTCAGGCTTACAATGTCCAACGTTGAGTGCCGTGTCAGAGTGCAAAAGGATCTGTCTGAACCCCTTAAAACATTTAATGGACTTAGACAAGGAGATGCTTTGGCGTGTACGCTGTTTAATATGGCTTTGGAAAAGGCCATTAGGGATAGCGGCATACAAACAACAGGCCATATATTCAGTAAATCTGTGCAGCTCCTGGCTTATGCAGATGACATTGACATCATAGCGAGGTCGGAACATGAACTTATAAATGCCTTCCGAGCACTAGCAGCATCAGCAAAAAACCTAGGCTTGGTAGTCAGTGAGACCAAAACAAAATATATGCCCGTAAATGGACGCCAAAACCCAATAAGTCTACAAATAGACAACTTTACCTTCCAAACCGTTTCTGAATTTGTGTATCTCGGTACCATGGTGACAAGTAAGAACGATGTTTCCACTGAAATAAATCGAAGATTAATAGCTGCAAACCGATGCTATTTTGGACTGCAGAGGTACATGAAATCACGACATCTCTCTAGAAAAACCAAAACTCTACTTTATAAAACACTCATCCGACCTGTGCTCACCTATGGCTCAGAATGTTGGACTCTAAGTAGAGTGGACATGAGGGCTCTAGGGACATTTGAGAGGAAGATTCTGCGCAAAATATATGGCCCCATTTGCAATAACGGAGAATGGCGTATCAGGTATAATCAGGAGCTGTACGGTCTGTATGGAGACCCTACCATAACACAAGAGATTTTAATTGGGAGACTCAGGTGGGCTGGACACGTGCAGCGAATGAGTGAGGAAGACATTCCGAGAGGGCTCTTGAATGGCACACCGGGGGGTCGAAGAAAGCCAGGAAGGCCGAAGCTTCGATGGCTGGATGGTGTCAATAGGGATGCGCAGCTCATTGGCATCCAGAACTGGCGAACAGCAGCACAGGACCGCCAGTCATGGAGGCGTGCTTTAAGGGAGGCCAAGACCCGACCTGGGTTGTAGAGCCATTGTTGATTGATTGATTGATTGATATGAAACAAATTGTCTCGGTTAAGTAATCGAAAAATAAATCAATAAAGATATCAGGGACATATAATAGTACCTTATTACAGTACCGTATTATAGAACCAATATCATTAATAAAGATAAAGAAGAGCATAGGCCCTAAATTTGACCCTTGAGAGACCCCAGAATATGCCCTGAAGTAATCCGATTTATATAACCCATATGAAACAAATTGTCTCGGTTAAGTAATCGAAAAATAAATCAATAAAGACACTCAAGATATGTAATACTAGAAGAACAAGTTATCAGTTTGGTCATACCCGTGGTGTACTTGACAAGCGTGGCCAGTACGGTGAGCACCAGGGCCTGCGTCGTGAAGTCACTCAACACCTCCGGATCCAGCAAGATGTTGTTTTCGTTGGATACTGAGACGCGACCACTTCTGTCCTGAAAAATCAAGCAAATCGAAATTTCATTATTTGAATATAAATGCATACATAGTTTTCACAGTACACCCATACCTTGTTTTATGTACAATACTTTCTTTAAACAGAGTTTCACTATAGCGGAATTGAAAAAAAAATGAAACAAATCGATTTACGAAATATTTTAACATTGGAATGGATATTCACCCTTAAGCCATATCTTGATAAATGCATATCCACCCTTAAGCTACATCTTGATAAATGCATATTCACCCTTAAGCAACATCTTGATAAATGCATATCCATCCCTAAGCTACATCTTGATAAATGCATATCCACCCTTAAGCAGCATCTTGATAAATGCATATCTACCCTTAAGCAACATCTTGATAAATGCATATCCACCTTTAAGCAACATCTTGATAAATGCATATCCATCCCTAAGCTACATCTTGATAAATGCATATCCACCCTTAAGCAGCATCTTGATAAATGCATATCTACCCTTAAGCAACATCTTGATAAATGCATATCCACCTTTAAGCAACATCTTGATAAATGCATATCCATCCCTAAGCTACATCTTGATAAATGCATATCCACCCTTAAGCAGCATCTTGATAAATGCATATCTACCCTTAAGCAACATCTTGATAAATGCATATCCACCTTTAAGCAACATCTTGATAAATGCATATCCATCCCTAAGCTACATCTTGATAAATGCATATCCACCCTTAAGCAGCATCTTGATAAATGCATATCTACCCTTAAGCAACATCTTGATAAATGCATATCCACCTTTAAGCAACATCTTGATAAATGCATATCCATCCCTAAGCTACATCTTGATAAATGCATATCCACCCTTAAGCAGCATCTTGATAAATGCATATCTACCCTTAAGCAACATCTTGATAAATGCATATCCACCTTTAAGCAACATCTTGATAAATGCATATCCACTCTTAAGCAACAACAAGAGGAAGATTTATTTATTTTCTCAATACAGACTTAGCCCAATTACATTGAAAAGTACAAAAAATGATAACATTAAAAAAACATAATATAAAATACAAAATTATGTATATGCATACATATATATACACACATATATTCACAGTCACTTAAGTACGTTGTTGAGTGCTTTCTAACGCGCTCAATTTTAGAAGAAAATTTCCTTTTGTTTTGGTAATGTGTTATGAAATATGTCAATATCCGAAGCAGTCCCGTTCAAAAGAGTTAAGGCCCTTCCAACAGGCATAGCGGCTGGAAGACCCGTTCTTGCGTATGTTATTGAGAACAGTTCTTGCCGGCGCAGTCTAGTGTAATCGTTAGATTCATAATTAATAAAGATCCACTTTTAGGCAACACGAAAGACAAAATAACACTTACTTTGGAAGTGTCCGGGTCATCGCTGTCCACTCCTTCAGCCATGCTTCCTGGAGAGGCAGGCCCATCGTCCTCTATCACCTGAGCATGGTAATAATATGTTATTATCACTTGTGGTTATAATGATAGAAAAGCATGCATGCTGGAGTATGTCAGGGATGCATGCTAGGTCTTAACTTGGTAATAACCAGCATAGAAAAAAACGAGTTCAATACGAAAGGCGAGTGGTCGTCAAATAACGGCCCGCAGGTGCTTTGCAAAAAATTTCTTCTTAACTTCTTTTAACTGAAACCTAATATTATTTTTTTTTTGTTTATTGTCTTGTTTTTAGCTTTCATAAATGTAATGTTATTATTCTATCTATATACATACCATGACATCGTTTCCCTGTCGGGATAGGTAGAGAGGATAGCGCCAGACTTTTCTATCATGATGCACATTTTTCATCTTTACGCTTTTTCATACAACTCACAACTGCAATTTTTCTTTATACAAATTTTTACATTTTGTTTTAAAATATTATTCCCTTGATCCAAACACACTTCTCTTGGTCTCCTTCCACCACACCTTCCACTCACATTTGCACTGTATATTTGTTTTGTAAGTCTTTCTTTCTTCATTCTTTCCAAACGGTCTTTCAAATTGAGCGGTTTTTTTTAATTCTTGAATAAAACACACAATTTGCTTTGATTTCAATTTTTTTTTATCGGTCATTGAAGTTTAATGTATGACCTTTAAACTGTTTCACTGCGTTGGACTGACAAAGTGAGACAAGCAACAGGATTATCCTTAACAACTGCTCTTCGAGCCGCGGAGTGCAGGGATGGATGGAGAGGAGCCGTCAAGGGCTATCACGGGAGTCATGATGCTCAGTAATGAGCCACATGACAGGATTAATCCGCCACATTTATTATTTTCAATATTTGTATTCGGCCCGACTTTCAAACAGTTTGATGACCTCTGCGATGATAAGCTGTCGTTATCAAATATAATTATTTATTTATTTATAAGTAAATGGTACAATGTACCTCGTAACAAAAATGGTACAATGTACCTCGTAACAAAAATAACAAAAAAATATATATAAAGGAGGCAGTAGTGAGTGCTTAACACATTCAGTTTGACAGAATATATAAATTAAAAAATAATTTTACCCAAATACAACAAAAATATTTAGAATGAAACAGGTATCAAATTGTTGTTTATAGTTAAGGCATTAACGTTGTGGAGGTTTAAAGACATTGTAATTTATTTTTATCAAACACTGTTTATTCCATTTTTTTGTAACGGTATAACCCTACCGGTTTCAAGACTTTCACCTCATCATCAGGGGAGCGCAAACAAGACTTAATTCTGTTCGAACTGGTACCGATATACACGATTCAACGGTTGGGGCTGAGGGGTGAGGGAGGCATGGGACGATTTCGGCCAAGTGCGGAGAGATTTTTGGGATATAACTGTTCACCAGATGTTCGGATCGATGTACTGACTATATCGGTTACAAAAATGTGGAATAAACAGTGTTTGATAAAAATAAATTACAATGTATCAAATCAACCAACACAATACGGGGCCAGCCACAGACGCACAGCCTGCACTGCGCAAAAAATACATATAAAATAGACAAGTCATTGGAAAACAAATTAAAAACGAAATGCAAATTGAAAACAAAATATAAAAGACGGAATTAGACAGATAAAACTTCACAAATCCTCAAAAAGCACGAGGAAAAAAATCACAAAAATAGTTAAAAAAAACCACAATAATCAATTAAAAAGCAGTTCAAAAAAGGTCTTTAAAAGTCCTCGAAAGACACGCGGATCCCACTTAAAGGCTCGGATATTCGGAAGTGCCTTTTCAGACACACCTAATAGTTTAGCAAAACTAACTGTAAATGCACCCGAGACCGCAGCGTTCTCATTTCCGATCCTGTGTAGTCTAGGTATGGGAGAATTCGCATAATAATTTGTTCTATAATTTTCACAAAGAAATGTGTCTTTCAGCCTGGTAATTCTTGCCGGAACTCGAATGCTAGTCATAATTAGTTAAACTTCACCTGACGAGGAAGACTCTACTAATGAGATTAATGTAATAATAATAAGTTCTACTAATGAGATTAATGTAATAAGATTAATGTAATATTAATAAGCTCTACTATTGAGATTAATGTAATTACTTTTTCTGAGATAACATTTCATGAAACTCGGGTTTAAAGTTAGTACTTCCTATCATCAAAATTGATCGCAAATGGTCATCTGTTATGCAGACCTATCTTACGATTTAACGTACTTCATTTTTTAACATTAACATTTTTTTTTTGATGATTAATATTTTCTTAACCTGTTCACCGCGTTAAAAATAAAATTTCACGAATCCTGTGCGCGGCACAGTTTCGGCATTTTTTAATTTCTAAATTTAAACGCCTATTTTGTTTAGAACCACTGATATTTGATTACGACACCAAGTAAACATGACATTCAAGTAATTTTCTGATAATAAATAATAGTCATTACTCTTAAGGAGACTCATTAAATAAAGGAGATAAACTTAACATTACGTAAAATAAACAAAGGAATGCTACGATCAAATCAATGCTTCATGACACTCACCCGATCAAATGCATATAGCACTAGTAATGTTTATTTACGTAAGAGAGACTTAGTAATGTTTATTTACGTAAGAGAGACTCATCGCAGGACTCGATCCGCGCGACAGGTCGTTAATGCTGGAAATATTGAGAAACCAAAAAAATTGGGCGCTCTGTTTATTCAACAATATCTCATAAACTAATATATTATTTGACAAGGTTTTCAGAGATGTCGCTAGAATAAAGATTATTTTAAATTTTAGTTCAATTTTTATTCCGGTTTTGTGTCATTTTTTTTAAGTATTTGTGATTTGAAACTTGGATTGTCGTCAGATCACAGGCGTTTGTGCTCCCCGCGGGGAACACGTTAAGGAGACTCATTAAATAAAGGAGATAAACTAAACATTACGTAAAATACACAAAGGAATGCTACAGATCAGATCACAGGCGTTTGTGCTTCCCGCGAGGAACACGTTAAAATAAAAATTTTGTTCATGACAAAATAATTTAATTTGATTAAAGTATTACATTAAACTTAGACTATGTAATAAATAAAACAATATTATACATATAAAATTTAACTAAAACAATTTAACAAAACAAACACATAAAAATCATCAAAAATGAGATTGGTTTTTATAAGCTCGTGGGCCGTAGTTTGCCGACCCCTGCTCTAGAATGTAACCAGTTCTATTGTTGAGGTACCCCCGTATATATACATAACAGAATAAGACTAAAAACGAAACTCACCTCAAATCCGCTATCAACATCAGTAGAGAGTTGGCTGTCTCCTTGGTTAGTCGTGATGTGATCGCACTCCTGGAAGAAATATCTCACTATAACTATAATATATTGCTATAGATCAGTTGGATACGTACTCCAAAAGTAAGATAAACAGTCTCCGAAGCAGATTCTCACGGCAGATCAGAAAGGAACCTGTCTTATGGTTTGGGCTAGACTTACACGGGGAAAGCGGACGGAGAAACTGAACGTGGACAGGTTGGGCATTTACTTTTCCTTTCACACTTTTCTATAAGGATTACTTTGGATTTTGCAACATTTATTCTCAGATCTTTGTTTTTGCATCTATCATACAATTTATTTATCTCCGCGATTCCTCTTCGCTTTCCGCCAACACTACCACGTTATCTGCATAGTTTTTTATTTTTTTTAAAAGAATAGATATGACCGAAGTCATAGGTATCCTTATACCCTCGAATACTAGGCGGAAAAGTGCCTATATAGTTCGAGGGGAGTAGCACAACACGGCATTCGAACCGGTGACTTTCCGCACGGAAGTCCAGTGTGTTACCGCGCAGCCATGCACCTCCTAAATATGTAACGGTAATTAATCCGCATACGTTCTCATTTGATACTTGTATGCCACCAATTGACCTATGCAGTTCCTTCACACGTGAATCTTTATAAATATTGAATAACCAGGGTGGCATAATGCATCCTTGCTTTACCCCTTTCGAAATATTAAATCATTCAGTCAAGGTAACATTCACTCTAACGTAATATATGGTCTACTTAGACTTAATAATTATTTATTTTTACTTGTTATTTGATGTGATAATGTTAAACCTATATCAAATGTAAAACAGAACAAGTCAAAGCCACGATCATTCTGCTAAAAGTGAGACAAACAAGGAAAAATATTAAAAAACAATATACATAGAAACGTAAAATACCTGTAATGCTCCGGCACTCAGTGGTCTTTCGCACGTCAGAATGCCCGAAGGTTTACCTGAAAACAAGAACAGTGGAATAAATGAGCATGTAATGACAAGTTGTTGGACATGACTTGAATGTGGTTGTTGAGATTATGATGAGGTTGGAATTGTGGGAATGTTTCAGCTGAGTGTTTCTTTTAAGGAATGATATTACTTTATCCCAGTCCTTAAAAGAAACACTCCGATATAGGACCTGTCCCTTCGGCATTATTCTCCCTGTTTAGTGTGTTTAAAGAGCTGTCCAGAGTCATCAGAGGTGTCAACACCATGGTGGGGAAGAACGAGGGCTCTCTCGTCATAGGTGAGCTTTGTATATCCATTCGAGTTTCCCTAATTGACGCTATATTAGTTTGCCTCATTCGAACACTACACATTACACTCCACCTAAAACCGAATGTGTTACTATCACATATCGGAAGATCTTTTTGTAGTTCGTCTTTCCTAGGAAAGTTTTCTGCTATTTTCTTACCAAATATGGTAAGTTCCTAATTTAATACCCGCAGCCACCACCTTCCATCCTTATACTTAACTTGTTATATTATTAATCGGTCAATAATAATAGTGGGTTCGAAACCCAAGTTAGAGCGCCTCGAGGGGAGTTTGCTCTCTAACCAGTGCTGTATAAATTGTCCTTTTATTAATTAATTTAAAATTTCCACTGGCTCATTCGTGTCACTGTGATTTTAGAATCGCTGTATATGTTCAGAATAGCACATTTGGTACGAAAACCTCAGAAATCTTCGTAGATAGAATTTCGAATGAACGGACTTTTACTGCACTCACATGTACAGCTCCTACTCTAGGCAACTTTAAACAGCAGAAATACGAATGCTTAGGTAGTCGGCAGGAGTATCACTGAAAGATAAAATTAAGAGCTCACGCATTTGTGGTAGATGGTACGGGCACATAAGACGGAGACCACCAAATCATACTGTAAATCAGGCAATGTCTGTGGATCTTCCTCGACAGCCATCCAGAGGAAGATCAAAGAACTCCTGGATAACTCAATGCTCCAAAATCCTGTAGAGAAACGGCCTAGATGAAAGCGACACCCAGAACCGAAGAACATACAGCCTGAGAACGAGAAGAGCCGACCCCAACAGCCTACCTAGGCAATGAGTTGGAACAGTGTCAGGAAGAAGAGAAGGACTTTTACTACACTCACATTTTACATCCAAAATTTTGTATTTTCGTGCCACAAAGTTGTGTACTCGTAAGTTTTAAATCTTGACTTTTAATTATATTTTTTATTGTTATATCAATATGATTTTATTGTTATATCAATATGATTTTATTGTTATATCAATATGATATTATTGTTATATCAATATGATTTTATTGTCATATCAATGTGATTTTATTGTTATATCAATATGATTTTATTGTTATATCAATATGATTTTATTGTTATATCAATGTGATTTTTTGAGTCGTGGTTTGAGTCAATTTCCCAGTTTGTGTTTTCGTATCTTATAACAGGTTAACGTTTCGCTGTTTAAGAAAAATAAAATTTCGAGTCAATTTTTTCCCATATCGTCCTGAATAATCAAGGGTCTACTGCAACATGTTGAACTTGTAGAGTACTCACTGTATGCGGAGTATATGGCCGACTGGTCCAGCATGTCCCAGGACTTCTGCCTCCTGCCACTGTGCGTGGAGGAGAAGGACAGGTGATTGGACGTCAGCGAGATGGGCAACGAGGCAAAGCCGATGGACAGCCCTGAACTGGAAGCTGACGACTGGACTGCTTGTGAAAAAGGCTGAAAATAATTCAATAGAATGTTATAACAAATCTAGAAAGAATATTATAGTATTGCAAAGCTGATGGACAGCCCTGAACTGGAAGCTGACGACTGGACTGCTTGTGAAAAAGGCTGAAAATAATTCAATAGAATGTTATAACAAATCTAGAAAGAATATTATAGTATTGCAAAGCCGATGGACAGCCCTGAACTGGAAGCTGACAACTGGACTGCTTGTGAAAAAGGCTGAAAATAATTCAATAGAATGTTATAACAAATCTAGAAAGAATATTATAGTATTGCAAATAGAGTATTTGCAAAAGACTGCAGTGTAAAGTGGAGCTCTTTAATTTACCTTAGAATCGACAGTTATCAGATGTGCACCATTCTTAATTACTTACAAAAAAGAATTAAAAAAAATATTAAAATACACTATCATTCTAACTTTCCTCTGTTTTCCTTAGTTATCCTTGAAATAATTAATTTCCTCTAGTTCTACCATTATTGTTCTACCGTGTGGAAAGTCGCCGGTTCGAATCCCGCAATGTGCTACCCATTAGGCAGTATAAGCATACTTAGATCATATTTCGTCATTGTACTGCGAAAAGCATTTAAGTCCATTTTTGCTTAAAATGCCTTTTTTATGCCATTTTTTTTAACCTGGCGAGTTTATTGCCATGTAGCAATCTCTTCCAACCAACCAGAAGGCAGTTTTTATAGGCCCTAAGTGATAACCAGACTGGAATCCTATTTTAAAAAATCTGGGTTCCAGCGGGGATCGAACCCGCAACCTCCGGATCGGCAGACAAGTGTCTTACCACCAGGACATTATATTTAAAATAAAAATATCTACACATGGAAAAAATATTTATGTCCAAAAGTTATATGGCTTCGCTGTTATGAAAATTTTCCCCAAGAAAGGATTAAGTCCAAAACAGGTGTCCGTATTTTAAAATTTTTAGGTAATATTTTTTAAGTAACTTAATTTTTTGGTAGTAATTCTTATAAATAAATAAACTGCCTTTAAGTAACATCTGTTTATATTTTATTTTATTAAAAACTTGATTTTACATCGTCTTCCGAAACTTAAATTGCATTTATCTCAAAATTCAATATTTGGACTCAAATGCTTTTCGCAGAACGATTTATTCTTTCAAAATAGAGAAAAAAGAACCATGCCGGTATGCCCCGATCGTCTTTCTTCGGTGTGCCATTGGATCCAGTACAGTGGTGTGACCGGTGAGTTTGCCGGTGTGTAATGGCTCACTCACATCATACGACACTTTAAGAATGGAAATAGTAGCAAACCTGATGTGGAGCGCTGTGCTGGTCCATCATGAGGCTGTTGTCCGTGGAGTCCGGAAGCCACCTAGGGAGGGAGTGCTTCACGTGGCAGCGGGAACGCACCTCTTCGGATACGCACACCAGAGCTGGAAATATACCTTGATGATTAACAATTCTTGTGGAGGAAAGAATATTCATCAGACAACTGGCATGGAGATTGCCTGGTTCACAATGTGATCGGGTGCTCTGCGTCCAACGTGCCCATACCATCTCAATCGCCTCTCCTCCATCTTGCTGTTGATGTCTGTAACACCTAGGCTTCCACGAATGCGTGAGCTTTTTATTTTGTCTCTTAGGGACACACCTGCTGACGATCTTAGCATGCGCATTTCAGCAGTTTCTAGTTGCCTAGAGTAAGAGTTATACATTGTCCAGCATTCGGAGCCATAGAGGAGTGCGGGTCTTGTATCAATAAATCTATTAATCATTTATTTAAATCTCAGCAGTTGTCTCCGAGGACGAACTCCAAAAGGACAGAAGTATAGCTGAGATTCGACTTTTCAAGAGAGGCAATCCTAACGATAACAGATCATAGATCTTAGCTTAAAAGAAAGAGAAGAAATAATAAGTTTATCGAAACCTGTTAGATAGGCGATTGTCTCTTTGGTGACCTGGAACTTGTCGTGGCCACGCGTGCCGGCCGTGATGGCCAGCAGGACGGCGAGCACGCGGCTGGTCCTGGACACGGTGGCTCCGGACGGGTGCCTGAACCCCTTCAACAAGTGCCCCACTAGGGCAAAGTGGAAGTTTGACTTGAAACTAGAACAAGTAAAGAGATACATTTAACTTATAACATACATATATAACAATAGACAAGTGATGAATTCAAGGAAGGAAATAAATATTAACTGTTTATCTTTTATACAAAATCATTATAATGAATGCTACAATAGCACTCATGGAATAACTTTGATCACTAAGGCCTCGGCCACACAGGTAGGAGCCTCGCTTGGTGCTTAGAGCTACGCTGCGAGCTAGGCGGCATATCCTAGCGAACCAACGCACAGCATACTATCGCAAAGGCCACACTGCACGCTTCGCTACAGGACGATAAGTCACCTAGTGAGTCTCCTAGCGAACAAACGTGTTGGTTAATTTTATTGTGTCACCAAGTGATTTTACAAGATGGCAGAAGTTTTAATAACTGCTGTGTATAAAAGGGAGCCTTTGTGGAACCCATCGAGCAAATTATAGAAAAATGTACCTGTAATAAAATCACTTTGTAATGAAGTTGCACAGGAAATAAATAAATATAAGGTAAGTTGTAATGAAATTGATTAGTTTTGAGAGTGGCATCGTTTGTTGACTCAACCCCTCCCAAACGTCAAATGAATTTGTGCGGAGCACTTTGGTGTGGCCAAGCATGAAGTCACCTAGTCTATTAGTCACATAGCATCTAGTGAAGCACTTTGGTGTAACCTTAGGCCGAGGCCACACCAAAGTGCTTCGTTAGGTGCTAAGCTAGGTTTTACATGACTCATATACAAGGTGACTTCATGCCTGGCTACACCAAAGTGCTATGCACAAATTCATTTGACAGTTGGGAGCGGTTGAGTCAACACACAATGTCACTCTCTAAACTAACCAATTTCGTTACAACTTACCTTATCTTTATTTGATTCCAAAGTGATTTTATAACAGGTACATTTTTCTATAATTTACTCGATGGGTTCCACAAAGGCTCCTTTTTATACACAGCTGTCATTAAGACTTCCGCCATCTTGTAAATTAACCAACATGTCTGTTTGCTAGGGAGATTCACTTGATGGCTAATCGTCATGCAACGTGGCACGAAGTGTGCAGTGTGGCCACTGCGATAGTATGCGGTACGTTGGTTCGCTAGGATATGTCGCCTAACTCGCAGAATAGCTCTAAGCATCAAGCGAGGCTCCTACCTGTGTGGCCGAGGCCTTAGCCTCAATGGCACTTTAGAAGTAGAATATCATGTCACCTGAGGCCGACAGCATGGTCCAGCTGCTTGAAGTGCCACTCTAGAGGTTCCCTTGTTGACATCATCACTTGTTCGAGAGACTGAAAAAAATAAAATGTAATTAGAAATATAAAACTACCTCTATAGTTTGTGACGAATAATCTCTCGTAAAAAGATGAACGGAGAGCAAGGAAGACATTGAGGAAATCGGGAAAAGGTGTAAGTAAGTATGATAAACAGGACAGCATGTATGACGACATAAATGGACATGAAAGAGAGAGGAAAATACTGTTTTTACAGTGGAATCCTGCTATTCGTACACACTTTGCTCCGGAAGTCTGTTCGAATTGTGACTTGTACGAATGCTGAATAAATTTTTCCACAAAGAAATTACGTAACTTGGATTAATCCGTTCCAGACCTTAGATGATTGTTTATTTAACCCTTCCCTTACGGTGATAAAATTGAAACGCGCGCTCCGGTGTTAGGTAGTGAGTACGCGATCAAAAATTAGCGATTTTAAATCGGAAAAATAAGAACGTTCATAGATAATCCCCTTAATTAATTATAATTGAAGTTAAAAATTATAATAATTGAGATTTATTTGCTGAAAACATTAAAAAACCATCTGGCAACGCTCACGGAACGGGCGTAGGTCTAATCTATTTGCAAGCCCAGAAGCTACTGCGGCGCGGAGCGGTAGTGGCTTACCCTGGCGTGGCTTACGCTTGCGACGATTGAGACAATTGAGCTCCTCACAATTCAGTGGAGTATGCAAGAGTGAGATGCGAATATAGTGTCGCGCTTCCCGCATACTCTTCACCTATCATCAAGACACAAGATCGAGGCACTCACAGCGTTTAAATGCGAATTTGTTTCCGATATTCACGAAATACTTACGATGTAGTCGATAAATTCTGATTATTATTATTAATATTATATTTTAAATCAATGCGTAAATATATTATGGAGGAATACCTAAAATCTTAACCTTGTATTTATAGAGATATTGATGGTTATTAGAAGTGACGTGTAGAAGATACCCAACACAGGGAAGGAAAGGTTAAAACCTTTATAATATATAATTGTTAATGCGTTAAATCATACATTGAAACTATAAAAACCAATAAACGTACATGAAATAAATTAAAGTACTTTACTTGATCTGTACTGAGGAGAGCTGATGGCGTAAATGGAGGTGGTGAGAAGGGATGTTATTGTTTGGAAGATGGTTGGGCTTCTTTACTTAAAAACCTGTCCAATGTTGAGAGTCAACGCGAGATTGACTGTGTGGTCGGTCTGAGTTGTACGAGCAGAGAGGCGGGCGAATGGCGTGGTTCTACTGTACATGGAAATTTATCATCTCTGCCTACTTCAAAAGGGAAATGGGCTGTTTCATTTCGTTACCTTGATTTCTAAGGTTTACTTATTAATTTAAAGGGGTATTCTAGTCTAGAAATTAGTTTTTTTTTTTGCATATTTTTAAATCTTAGACCTTTAAAAATATATTCTCAAAAGGAAATTTAAAAATTCTTAATGTTTACGAAGTTATATGTTAGCTATAAATGAGGCAGGAATTACGCCGCGCCGGAATGACTCGGACAATAATCTCAAAACTTTAAACGCGTTTTTCTCGAAACTACTTTTTTCGACCTGGTCGACATAAAATCTCAAGTTCTATCCAACCGATTGCATTCAAATTTGGTATTAAACGTTGATAAATGTTTTCATATCGTCCCTACCTCTGAAAATTCAAAACTATTTATTTTTACAATTTAAAAAAAATTTAATATTTGGAAAAAAGGGTAAAAAAATGGAAACTTTTTTCAGACAGCCGTCATTTTACATTTTTTTTAAACTCTCTTTGGTACCAACTATAACGAAATTATTTCTTATTAAAAAACTGTGTATGATTTTTGTTTCAGATTTACGAATGGGCATCAATCATGTCGACCAAACAAACAAACTGTTAAAAAATGCATACGAAAAATGTTTTTAGTTTTTTTTTATTAAGTCTTAAAAAACGCCTGAAATTCACGCCTCTAGAGTAGAATACCTCCTTAAATGATTAAACTACCTTTTAGATATGCAAAAAAATAAATTAAAAATCAATATTGACATTTATTCATTTCCATGTTCGGACCATCAGTGTGTTTCCAGTAAGGGGCAAGAGAGATCGCCATATCATTGTCCTGTCCAATGCATGTAGTGCCCACATTCCTCCTTACACTAAGAAGGTAGCATCTCAACGTAACCAAACGAAACCTTTAGAATAGAGCCACGTATAGAAACCACATTCATGCATATGTTATGTTATGTCGGGTGCATTACCTGAGTCTCGAACTGTCCCTGCGAGTCCAGCGTGTGTAGGTTCTGCTCCAGCAGGGCCAGGCCGGTTGCGTAGAGGGTGGGCTCGTCTAGTTGCAGGACAGATATGGCCACCCAGAATAGGGCTCGGTGGATCGGGGATTCCTACAAAATTGTATTATACAATGTATTAACCACCTCCTTAGTAAATAAACTATTGGGTCATCCAGAAATAAGTTAAGATTTTCTCAGATCTCCATCATCTGACAACATGGTCACCCAAATATCGCATCTTACTGGTTAGATGAAAGATATTACCACATGGCATTAAGCGGTTCACTGCCACGAGCGTGTTGACGCGCTCTCCGATTCAGTGCTCGCCAGGCCGGCCATACAAAATGAATGCGTAAATGCGCTCTCCTTTGAGCTTATCGCAAACTAATATCAAATCCAATCGTAATAATTTATAAATTATAACACATAGTGACATCTATTGGGATGGTCAAGAAATACTTAAATATTACAATTTACCGATATTATCAAAGTTACAGTCATCTTTCTAAAAGCTTTCACTGACAGTCAATACGTGTCTCTGATACAGGGCTACCAACTACATTTTTTTGCGACGTAATTGCGATAATTTATAATGACTTAGTTTGTAGTTTTGTTCAGTGGTTGATTTTTAACTTTTGTGCGTTATTTATGTTAATTTTTCAAAGTATTTATTTACAAAGTGTGTTTTCATGTATTGTTTGGTTATTGGCGGTAGTTTTGCGGCATAATACGACGTTTATATAGACTTTTTACGGTTTTATTTTATAGTTTATTTACCTTTTGCGCTTTATTATACATCATACAGATAATTTGTTGATTTTAGTTTACAAAGTATATTATATTCCGCTATATTTATAAGTAAACGTGTTTTCTGTGTCAAGTTGTGACAACCCTGACATTTTGTGAATATTTAAACTGTGTTAGTGAACGGCAGCTCAAACGCCCCACGTTGTATATATTTAGTAAGTTTTCATAATATCCTTTATATCTGTATACAAAAAATATAATTTTTTTAGGTTTTATTTTTGTTGAAAAAATCCCAGCCTGCTGGGTACGGCCATACTAATAACTTCCGGCACTTAAAGGGTTAAACCCGCCAGGTTTGTAGTAAGAAAGCAGTTCTATGGGATCCCAGAGGTTTCTGTCTATATTTCCAGAAGGTTTAGCAGGAGATACGAGTTTAGAATTGTACTCTACAGCAACATAGACAGAATTATCACAACAATCATTATAATCTATTGTCCAGAATGTAGTTTCGTATTTCTCGGATATAGAGATAAAGTTGTTTGGGATTTGTGGAGGACGTTTAGGCCAAAATCATTCTTAAAGGGCTCCTTTGCAGGGCTATGCATATACACTTAAATCAGTATGTTATGGCGCCCCACAGGGATCCTACCTTGGGCCGAAATTATTATTAATTTAAATCTATATAAAAAAAAAACAAAAATATTATTTTTGTTTTATGTCAAAATAATAAATTGTGACACTCTTGTTAGTAAAGGAGATTTGTAGGTCGGTCGCATTCTTGCTGTGAACATACAGAAGGGAGATTCACAGGTCTATCGTACTCTTGTTTAAAACTAAGGAAGAAAGACTTACAGGTCTCAGGAGAGGCTGCAGCCTGGTGAGACACATGACGATGGCTTCCAGCAGGGCTATGTCCGAGAAGGACTCCAGGGCTTTCACCAGGATCCTCAGAAGCTGTTTCATATCTTGGTCTGTCACACTTTTACCTGAAATATATTTTAAATGCAATATCAACAAATTTCAAGAAAAATATAAAAAAATAATTTCATGACAGGTTTATTTCATTCTATGGCAACATTGTGATAATTTTCATTTGTTCAATTTATCGTATTACATACCATCTCGCCATTTCCTTTTCAGGGTAGGCCGAGAGGATAGTGTCAGACTTTCCTATTTTGACACACATCTATAGCCTCTTTTACATTCATACATACACCTCTCAATCTACGATTTTTGACTTTTCACGTTTCCTTCTTTCAAAATTCTTTCACTTTATCCAACCATACTTTCCTTAATCTTCCTCTCACACACTTTCCACTATATGTATTTATTCCACATGCCCAAACCATCTCAGCCTCTTCGTCATCTTACCCGGCACATCAGCTTTAAATTCACATTCATACCTAATCACTTCATTCCGTATTCTGTCATATATTGTCCCCCCGTGTATTCTTCTCAACTCACCCATTTCAACAGCATTTATTCAGCTTCTATTAGTATTTTCCCCCTCCATCTTCTATTTTACATACCATCTGTTTCCTTCTACTATTTTCCCAGTCTTCCTCTGCTTAACACTCCATTTACTAGTTTTATTATCCCTCTATGAGATACCCCTGGTCATACACCATCTTCTATTTTACAGACTATCTGCTTAACACTCCATTTAAAGATAGAAAATACAAATGAATACTCACTGATACAGCCAAAGACTATAAGAGCTCTGGGCTGAAGCGCCGGATTATAGCAGAAAGCAAAAGACTTGGCTAACGATGTCCTGAAATAAGACAAAGGTCTCGGTGAATCTCAAAACTTAAATTATTTATTCTATTCTACTTCCATTAATTTATTCGTAAGATGCCCTTCAACATTCGAATGATACTCTTCAACATTCGTATGATGCCCTTCAACATTCGGAAGATGCCCTTCAACATTCGTATGATGCCCTTCAATATTCGTATGATGCCCTTCAACATTCGTATGATGCCCTTCAACATTCGTATGATGCCCTTCAACATATCCAAAATGGCATTGCGGACATATCGAAGAGCGTGTATTAATAGAGTGTTCGAGTTATGAACCACTGGAGTAAGCATGAAACTCACTGTTCGTCATCGCACGTGTTGATAATACTATTGTACGCATCTAGTTTACGTAAGTATTTATAATTGTATTAACTGCTTATAAATTATAATTTTTACGTTTTACAATGGTGGGGGCTGAAAAACATTCGATGTCCTCGCAGCAAAGCTCGCTTTTCATTGTACGTGACTGAAAGTCTTTTGACGTGAGTAAAACCCTCTTTTAGTCCGTGCCTACGCTGCCTGATGGGAGGATGTTATGAGATGAGTCCAGACCGTTTGGTAGCTTCTCGCTTAAATGTTGTTTTCTTTTTAATTGTCTTACGCATACATATACATACTCAGCATAAACGTATACATAACATATACATAAACTCTATAAGTCTCAGACAAATTTGGTGATAGTCTTAATGTCCTTAAAAATTTTCTTAGAGAGCATTATTGTTGTCCGAACCATAAATCTGATGCCACAGCCAGCGGGACTCGTTGTTTTTTGTTGTTGTCTCATTATGAATGAGTAATTTATCTTGAATAAAATAAAAAATCGCCAGATTTCTTTTCATTCTTAATTTATAATAGGCTCATAAAGGTAGGATAAGGTCTGAAAGTAAGAAAGAACATACCATGTGTGCAGCCAATCACAGTTGGGTATATCCCTCATGCACGCCTCCATGATCTCAAGAAGGGCATCCGTGATCACTTCCAGGGATGTGAGGGAAAGTCTCTCTCGGTCCGTGCCTGCGCTGCCCGATGCAAAGGCTCTCTCATTGCCAAGACGGCTGGAAGTATTCGAAACAGATATTATAGAGTTTCTTTAAGATTCAAGCTGCTGGTGTGTGCTTGCTGTAGTGCTGTGTGCATGCATACAATAGAGCAATACACACACAGGCGTCATCCATCCACAGGATGGACTGACAATCTTACTCTATAGCGAGGGATTGCCTGTATGTATGTAGCACTGCTCAGGTGTTGATCTGCCTGCTGGTGTGTGCTTGCTGTAGTGCTGTCTGCATGCACACAATAGAGCAATACACGCACAGGCGTCATCCATCCACAGGATGGACTGACAATCTTACTCTATAGCGAGGGATTGCCTGTATGTATGTAGCACTGTTCATGTGTTGATCTGCCTGCTGGTGTGTGCTTGCTGTAGTGCTGTGCGCATGCACACAATAGAGCAATACACACACAGGCGTCATCCATCCACAGGATGGACTGACAATCTTACTCTATAGCGAGGGATTGCCTGTATGTATGTAGCACTGCTCAGGTGTGTGCTTGCTGTAATACTGTATGCATGTACACAAAGACCATGTACTATTGGGAATCTAGCCCAAAACCTGTGAATGGAATACTAGTCTTATTAACGAAGCCACAGAGGTTGCTGTAGTGCTGGGGGCTTGCTGTAGTGAGCTGATCATCACATAATTTTCTCTTTTTAAGGATGTAAGCGACCTTTATAAGTTTGTTGGCTGTTCTAAATTTAGAAAAAATCAAAAGACTCACCATCTGTCATTGGGATGTCGATAACTGCTTCTGAAAGCTGTTACAGCAGCTGATTTGACTTTGGAGATGCCGAAGAAATTGTAGAACTTGGGAAGGGAAAATTCATCCAGGGACAGGCGAAGTACTCTCTGGGTTTCCTCTGAAAACATTTATTGATATATTAAGTCATAAAACCTTACAATATTTAACAAAAAATCAATACCTCAATTTATATTCACTGGACTAACAATAATTTATCTCAAATTGATTTCAATAATCACCTCTTGACTTGCTTAACTTATATTCCATTGATTTCAATAATCACCTCTTGACTTGCTTAACTTATATTCCATTGATTTCAATAATCACCTCTTGACTTGCTTAACTTATATTCCATTGATTTCAATAATCACCTCTTGACTTGCTTAACTTATATTCCTGTGCTTTCTGCTTACGACGAAAGCCACAAGTGGTTTTCTTATAGCGCGATTTAGATACGATTTTTTTTGGTAATTTTTTAATTGTCAGTAATTATTTTTACAGAATTTCTGTTTATTTAGTTTTCGCACAAATTTTAAAATGTTTATACAATATAATGCCGATTCCGATTTTATTTAATAATATTTTAAAATAATATGAACTTGAAAATAAAATTGTTAAATATATGACAGATTATAAAACTGGCCAAATTGCAAACGCGTCATCGACTACAAATCGAGGTCTACGACGACATCGCAAATTATTATTTGGGCGCGCTTAGATTCAGTGTTTACTTATGATGCAAGTGGGAGGGTGTATCCCATCAAATTGTAAATTTAAATTACAAGTACATTACAAGTGATTTACGATTTTTACTTTTTGCATGTTTTTCTTTTTACTTTTTAATATACTAGGCGTATCCAGAAAGTAAGTGTACTGAGGCTCTCACGACCGGATGGATTTTATTTTCGACATGTTGGCTACACTTCCGTGTAGCCTGACCCTTCCCCTCCGCAACGAGACCGGTTCGAGGTCAGTACGTTGAGAAGTGTCGACGCGACAACACGTTTCGTGAAAAATGTCAATCTAATCTCCTGCCAAGTGTGAAATAAATAATGCCGGGCAAGAGTTTTTGAGGCGCTGCAAACCCCATGGAGATGAATTATTCCACTCCATCGTTACTGGAGATGAAACTTGGGCTGCACACTACACGCCTGAAACCAAAAGACAGTCTCAACAGTGGCGTCACACCTCTTCACCCTCCGCCAAAAAGTTCAAAACCACAATTTCAGCCAAGAAAATCATGGCATCCGTGTTTTGGGACTGTCAAGGTATAATTTTAATTGAATATATGTCTCAAGGGGAGACCATCAACTCTGCAAGATACTGAGAGACCCTAAAAAATTGCGGAGGGCGATTTAGAACAAGAGGAGAGGCATGCTGACAAAGGGAGTCTGCCTGCTGCACGACAATGCCAGACCACACACGGCCAACGCCACGAGGGAACTGCTCGCCTCGTTTAAATGGGATGTCCTGAACCATCCCGCGCATTCCCCTGACCTAGCACCTTTAGATTACTATCTCTTTACCTCCCTGAAGCTGCACATGGGTGGAAAAAGGTTTTCAACCGACGAGGAGGTAAATGAGGAGGTGGAGAAGTGGACGGAGGGGTTGGCGGGAAACTACTTCGAGGAAGGCATCAAAAAGTTGATACCCCGCTTCACCACCTGCATTGAGAGGAATGGCGACTATGTCGAAAAATAGCTTATATATGTACTACGGTAACCACGTAATTTTTTTGTTTAAATAAAAAAAATTGTAACCTACAAAAATTCAGTACACTTACTTTCTGGATATGCCTCGTACTTGGATGAGTTTACGAATTGTAGTCTTAATTTTACATCTCTCCATTCCTAATGTCATGAAATCTGTTTAACCTGTACACCGTGTTAAAAATCAAATTCCATGAATCCTGTGCGCGGCACAATTTCGGCGTTTTTTAATTTCTAAGTTTAAACGCGTATTTTGTTTAGAACCACTGATATTTGATTACGACACCAAGTAAACATGACATTCAAGTAATTTTCTGATAATAAATAATAGTCATTACTCTTAAGGAGACTCATTAAATAAAGGAGATAAACTAAACATTACGTAAAATATACAAAGGAATGCTACAGATCAGATCACAGGCGTTTGTGCTTCCCGCGAGGAACACGTTAACGTAATTTGACAAAAATTGAACGGAGGCAAAAAAATCACAGTCAATTAAAAATTAGCAACGTTTTCGGAACATCGGCATCACAAGTCAAACCATCCGGTAAAACATTCCGAAAAACATCTGATTAACACAAAGAAACGCGAAAGTCTCAAAACATATTCGTTGTTGTCCTATTTTAAATAAAAGGGTGTATAGGATAACTGAGATGTTGTTATAAAATTTGTTCCGTGGAAGTTAACCAGGTTTTTGTTTATCCCCTTTAATTTTATTCCCTGGATTATCACTCTGGATAGCCGAGAGTCTACTGTCAAGTGTGTTATTT
Organism: Odontocerum albicorne; assembly: GCA_949825065.1. Lineage (NCBI taxonomy): Eukaryota > Metazoa > Arthropoda > Insecta > Trichoptera > Odontoceridae > Odontocerum > Odontocerum albicorne. The sequence goes on along the minus strand of OX463866.1, from coordinate 5,531,507 downwards.
CATTTTTTGACAGCCTAAATGCATTTGCTAGCTAAAGAAACCTTTGAATGGTGCTATCAAATTAATTATCGCTCAACTAACATCCGTAAAACACTGTCGCATTATTAAATGACCATAGTGACTCACCCGAGAAGCTGGGCTTGGTGCACGTGCACAGGGAGTGGATGACATTGATGACCAGGCCGTGCGTGGAGGCCCTCATGCTTAAGGATCCAGAGCACACAAGGAAGGTGACCGCATGGAACAGGTACGGCAGGTGGCGGGCCACGTCCAGGCAGTTGTTGAAAGACAACATCAGCTGAAAAACACATTAATAATAATAATAATAAGAGATCGTTTATAGATATTTAAAGCTGAAAAAATATTCAAGTGAATTAAAGAATATACTGATGAAAATTAATATTAGCATTGTTCTTTTAAACATACTTTCGGACATCATTTCAACACTAACGTGCCAGAGTTAAATCACATATGTGATTGTTTTACTTCTCGAAGCTCAAAAGTGTCAAAAATCCAACATTTAAGTCCGAAAAGAACAAAAGTGTCAAGAATGTTACATATTGTCCTGAAAGCTCAAAAGTGTCATGAATACCACGTTTAGGTCCAAAAAGAACAAAAGTGTCAAGAATGTTACTTTTTGTCCTGAAAGCTCAAAAGTATCATAAATACCACTTTTGGTCCAGAAAGAACAAAAGTGTCAAGAATGTCACATTTTATCCTCAAAGCTCAAAAGTGTCATAAATACCACTTTTGGTCCAGAAAGAACAAAAGTGTCAAGAATGTTACTTTTTATCCTCAAAGCTCAAGTGTCATAAATACCACTTTTAGGCCTAGAAAGAACAAAAGTGTCAAGAATGTTACATTTTGTTCTCAAAGTCCAAAAGTGTCATAAATAACATTTTTAGGTCCAAAAAGAACAAAAGTGTCAAGAATGTTACTTTTTGTCCTGAAAGCTCAAAAGTATCATAAATACCACTTTTGGTCCAGAAAGAACAAAAGTGTCAAGAATGTTACTTTTTATCCTCAAAGCTCAAGTGTCATAAATACCACTTTTAGGCCTAGAAAGAACAAAAGTGTCAAGAATGTTACATTTTGCCCTCAAAGCTCAAAAGTGTCATAAATACCATTTTTAGGTCCAAAAAGAACAAAAGTGTCAAGAATGTTACTTTTTGTCCTGAAAGCTCAAAGGTGTCATAAATACCCCTTTTAGATTCAAACCCTGAACTGTGCTACTCCCCTCTAATGACAGCCATTTTTTCCACCTAGTTAATTCGGAGATATGATTGGTCGTATGTTTTCTTCAAAATAAAAATAAAAAGAAAAGATGCCGGTGTGCTCCGATCCTCTCACTTCAGTGTGCCATCGGATTCAGTACAGCGAAGTGGCCGGTGAGTTTGCTAGTGTGCAACGGCTCACTCACTTAAATAAAAAACAAACTTCACGGCAAAAATCCGCTTTCCTTGCAACAGAATTGAAATTGGGACGGCAAGGGGGTCTTCAAACTGATGCCCAGCAACGATGACAATTTGTTAAACAACAAAGAATATTATAAATGCATTACCAAATATCTGGCGAGAATGGCGATGTCATCCCACATCATGTGCTGCTCCAGCATGGATGTTGGAGCGTGGCAGGTCTTGTCCACAACCTGAAATATAAAAATGGAGGAAATGATAGGCAGAGAGAAAAGAAAAATATAAATTTTTGTCATTTCTATTATATATTTATTCAATGCGACATCACCTTTGCCCTCCGATGTTTTCAGGGTCTCGGAATGTTAACCATTTTGCTGTTAAAATTTTCACATTATGGTTCAACTTCAGAACTAAGTTACTTACACCTCAGACTTAACTCCAGAACTAAGTTACTTACACCTCAGACTTAACTCCAGAACTAAGTTATTTACAGATCAGTGTTAAGTTCGCTCTTATCATTTCATTCCGTGTTCTGTCAAAAATGTCCTGACCTCAGTGGTTTAGTTGGTAAGACGTATGTCTGCCAACCCGGAGGTTGCGGGTTCAAATCCCGTTGGAATTCAGATTTTTTTAAAAAGGATTCCAATTTTTACTTAAGGCCTCTTTAACATTTTTCTAGTTGGTTTGTAGAGATTGCCACAGAAAAATAAGCCCGTCGGGTTATACTGTATACAATGAAAGCGTAATAAAATACATTGTCACTCCATGGAATCTTTTCAATGCACGAATTTCTACAGCATTTATTCGGCTCCTCTCAGTATTTTTTCACGTTCATTGTAGACTACATTAAAATTGGCACCAAAACACTATTATGGACTATTATCTTAACAGATCTTGATACTGTCCAGTTCGAGTTTATACAGGGTCAGGGTGTTGCAAAAAAATTTCAAAACATTTTTTCCCTGCCGTTTACCTGAACTTTATGCAGAAATTTCTCATACTGCGCATTAGTGAAGAGTTTAGGGATGAAGAGGACTCTTATTTCCAGTAAGATGGTGTACCTCCCCACTACCGTCGTGATGATAAAAATCTATCTTGATAAAAATTTGCATAACAGATGGATTGGGTGTAGAGGTAGCATTGAATATCTACCGCGCTCCCCAAACCTCACGTCAATGAACTATTTTTAATGTAAACTCATCAAGAATAAAGTAAATGGCACAAAACCTACAACAGTTAATGAATTGAGAGCAACCATTGAAAGAGAATGCGGCCAAATAACAAAATAGAATGGTCTGTGAAGTTTGTGATGCCATGCTATCAACAGTGCAGACAGAAAACCCATAATTAAAGCATTTGTGACAAATGAAACAAATAATATGTTTATCTTCTTTAATTTGTATCAACTGAGAACATACTGCCCAAATAGTTAAAGGTAGTGTGTTCAAATCCTCCTTGCAGATATGGTATATTATTTTATTTGTATTTTTTGAGGTAAAACATTTTCTTTCGTTTCTTGATAAAACGTTTTCTCAGTTAGTGACAAAGAGAATAATGCAATACGTAACTAGTTAAAAAAAAAAAAACAAAAAAACTTACAGAATCACTTTCAATGTCGACAAATGTTTGGGAAGGCAACTTGGAGAGGGCCTGAGTAAAAATAAAATCATAAAAAAAACAAAAAAACAAAAAACAAAAAAAACAAAACACAAATAAAAAATAAAATAAACGTTTTGGCAATGAATTGGTTACACAGTGGGTACGTAAGTAGTAAAATCCAAAAGTTCCTGGATCAAGGTTATAAAAGAGATGATGGAATGGAACAAAATAAATACTTTTCGATATAGTCACCTTGCAGTTCAATAATTAAAAGTTCATATACTATTTATATAATAGTTAAGGCGTTAACACTGTGGAGATTTAAAGACATTGTAATTCGCAGAGCTGTAGAGTCAGAAGTCAGGAGTCGGAGTCGGGAGATGATTTTTACTTATCAGCTTCGTAACCAAAACTTCACATTTCCGGATGCTTAAAGAACACTATCTGGAAAAACAAGTATATGAACATCCGAAGCAAGGTGAGGATATACAAGACCTGTGTCCGCCCCATAATGACATAAAGCATAGAGTCCAGAGCCGACACTGTCAGAACCAAAAATCTCCTTCGAACCAGCGAAATGAAGGTACTCAGGAGTATCGCTGGCAAAACCCTTCGATGTACGAAGTTGAAGATATTGTCAGATGGGGACGACAGAGAAGAAGGTTCTGGAACAAACGTGTATCCAGAATGGCGGAACCAAGAGCCGTAAGAATGGTTAGGGACAGTATCCACCAAGCAAGCAGACCTCCAGGACGACCTCCCAAAAGATGGAAAGACAGCTGGCAGTCAACGCCACAAGAGGGAAACAATGATGCAGGACCATAACAGGCCAACAGGCCTAAAAGAAGAAGAAGAAGCTTCATAAGTTACATTATGAAATTATGTACCATCTAGTACAAATAGCGTGTTCTATGACGAGGAATTCCCGTATACATTACATCAGTTCAGTTCGATGTCACCTCCACCCACGCCGTTATGGGGGACAAAATAAGTCCCTATCCAATGTGATCTACACTAAAAGATCCAAACCTTTATTTTTTATGAGCGCGACATCACGTAGTGATGAAAAAAGAACTGTCCAAAGAACTTCTTCTTCGGTGGCGACACATTTGAGTGTGCAAAGAATAATAGCGACAACAAACTTAAGGTCCAATATCCAATATCACGGGAGAAGGCAAATTATTCGCAGGGCAATAAATATACTTATAATGCGACTTAAGGCCTGGCATTCAAGTTGTCAGTACTTTCACAGAAAATGTTGTATGTAGCAAAACGTTCCTTTTGTCATCACTGGATCAAAGTAGGCAATTATTTGTTTTCGATATTTTCAGAATTTCGGTAATTTCTTGTGTCGTACAATACTGGTTGTTCTCAATTATAGTTTTGATTTGGTCATCAGTGGTAATCAACCTTCCAGAGTGAACAGATCATGAATGTTTTCAAACCACATTTGACACACATAATCGCTTTCTCGTCACTGTACATTACATACTATATAAAAAAATCTACATTTAAGTAGTTACGCCACGTAATTAAGTATAACATGGTTAGCAATATATGTACTAAAGGGTCTTTCAAATTGAGCGGTTTTTTAAATTAATTTTTACATAAAACACACAATTTGCTTTGATTTCAAAAAACTTTTTATTGCTCATTGAAGTATAATGTATGCCATTTAAACACAAAAAAATAATATCCGCTAAATGTCCACCTCTTGCAGTTCCACAAATATTGTCCACTGTTTAGTCAAAATTTTCGATGACATCATAATTGCGGTTCTAACTCACCAATAACGCGAATAATTTCGTCCTTCAGCTCAGGAATTGATCGGGGGTCATTCTTATAGACCTGAATTTTCACGTAACCCCAGAGAAAATAGCCCAACAGTGTCAGATCACATGATCTTGGTGGGCAATTAACATCGCCGTTTCCGGAGATTACAATAGATATAATAATTCTCAATTTGAACGCGTTGTTATATTGTATACGACTCCATTTTTATAAATGCCATACATTACACTTCTCAAGTATCATAAGACCCAGGCAAGTTCGCGACGCCATATTTGTTTTATCAAGGAATTTAAAAAAAAACGCTCAATTTAAAAGACCCTATATAATTGGAGTTGGTGTCTACAATAACACAGAAAATTTCTGGAGTCAGAGTCAAAATTGGAGTTTTTTATTGCCTACCCAGGTAACTTGTTTAATAAAACAGTTTTTTCTACCTAAGATATATCGGTATAACCCAAGTGGTTTCAAAATTTTCCCCTTATCATCAGGGGACCATTAACAAGACTGAATTATGCCCGAGCTGGCCCCATAAGACTATACGCACCTAATAGTGAAAATTCAGAGTGGAGCATGTGGGTAGAGGGAGGCAGGAGATGACTTCAGCAAGCAGCGGAGAGATCTTAGGAGCGTATGTGTTTACCAGATGTTCATCCCAATGTACAGACTTTGATATTTCCAGGGTTTAATCTGTCTTAATTTACTTCTGTAATTATCGATGTACAACACTTTGGCATCATCGATAGAAAATATGTGATTTTCTCGGTGATAATCGGTAGCCATTTTAGAATAAGTTAGAGAACTTGCTTAGGTATATTTGTGTTCACAAAGTGTTTTTTGAAAAAACCTTTTTGTCTTTCCTATTTAGAAATTATCGCAGTCAGCACATAGAAGTTTCTATACACCACTGTTGCTAAGTATTCAATTTTTTTTCCATTCAATAAAAGTTTCCGGTGATTGAAGTTATACTTGAGAAAATATAGCATGGTCCCTGTGACAGTTCACACATTTGCCCCAGTACAACCTTGTAACGACGTTCAGTAATTTTAATTGTTTTATCAACTTTAATATAAGCCTCGATTCTAATAAATAGCAAGTTATTTAGGTAAATAAATACATTACATAAAACTAACAATAATAAAAAATTAATACATCTTGTTACAAATTAGCAAAAATGTGGCAGTTTGTTAAAATCAAATAATATTTGGTGTCGTTTGTCAAAAGTCACTACGTTAGTCTGCATTGGCTAGGGATGGGGTATGCGATAATTGGATTTTAGATTTTTTTATACATAAAATTAAATGTTCGTAATTAGTATTAATTCATAGTGGATCTTGGCATATTTAAAGATAGATACAAATCATACAGTACATTAGAAAGTCAGTATAATGAAAATTAGCAATTAAAACGTCAGTTTAGAGAAAAACAATTTTTCGATTTATAAAAAAACTATTTGATTTGTAAAAAAAAAACGATTTTACCCCATCCTTTTGAGACATGACATTTCAAATGTCACAGGGACCATCCTACATTTTCTCAAGTATAGTGTAAAAGACTGGCTTTATGTGACTTGGAAAAGATTTCGTTAGTTCGAATGTTATACTTTCAATGAAAAAAAAAACAAAAAGAAATTTATTAAAAACATTTACAATCCTGACATAGTTTCACTAATGAGTGCTACGCTAACCAAATAGATATCACACCTAATTAATCAAAGCGATAATATAAATCTATAAACATCCAAACAATATTAACAGAGACGACCTCCGTGGCCTGGTGGTAAGACGCTTGTCTGCCGATCCGGAGGTTGCGGGTTCGATCCCCGCTGGAATTACAGTCTGTTTTCCACTTAGGGCCCATTTAAACTTTCTGGTTGGTTGGAAGAGATTGCCACATGGCAATAAACTCGCCAGGTGAAAAAAAAAAAAAAAAAAAGAGATAATAAATTCCACCTGAAATTAGCATGATACCCCATAATCAATTCGAAACGAAAATGAAAAACTTCAACCTTTGTGGAGTGGACTTTACGGTTCACGTTACGATTGAGACTCCACTGTGGGCCAACCCTTATCCGGTACACATCTACTCATGGCGAAGTTGATTACAAACAAGCCCTGAAAATGTATACTGCAACGTGTTCGAAACATCGGTATATAAGACAAACCACACAGTACAAAGCTCCGAAAGACTTTATACAACAATACAAATAGAGTTTGTTTCTACTCACCCGACACATCCTGCCGATGATTTTCTTGGCGACCAGTTGTACGTTGGCCGATGCCAGAGCCACGGCCGTGTCGGCCATTATCTCGACCATCGGAGAACCGAGACCTGGAATTGTAATAAGGTATGTGAATATTCAAGAGCGGAATATTTCTCTACAGCATACAAATCTACATCAGAGTGCGGTTATAGAACACGGAACGTTCAGTAGCTGTTAGACATGATTTTTACATCTCTATTTTTCGAGGAAATTCTGATTTGTTTAATTTTTGGCTATTATTGCTGGATGGATTTTTCGGGTAATTTCTGGAATTTGAGTAAAATGGATAGCGTATGCAGCATGAGGAAGTACTCGAAGACAACCCTATCGGAGAAGTCTTATCAAAACTTATGGTTGAATATGAATGCTTTACTCTAACTAAAGCCTATAAGGTTGAATATGAACACTATACTCCACCTAAATCCTATAAGGTTGAATATGAGCACTATACTCCACCTAAAGCCTAAAAGGTTTAATATGAACACTATACTCCACCTAAAGCCTAAGGTTGAATATAAACACTATACTCCACCTAAAGCCTATAAGGTTGAATATGAACACTATACTCCACCTAAAGCCTATAAGGTTGAATATGAACACTATACTCCACCTAAAGCCTAAAAGGTTTAATATGAACACTATACTCCACCTAAAGCCTATAAGGTTGAATATGAACACTATACTCTACCTAAAGCCTATAAGGTTGAATATGAACACTATACTCCACCTAAAGCCTTTAAGGTTGAATATGAGCACTATACGCCTATAAGGTTGAATATGAACACTATACACCACCTAAACAATGTGTTACTAACACATACCGGAAGATCTATAAAGGTTTCTTTGTAGTTCGTCTTCCCTTGGTAAGTAAGTGTTCTGTGGTTTTCTTACCAAATATGTTTTTCTTAACATATGTTATACTGATGCAGGGAAGTTCTTAATCTAATAGCCGCAATTTTGATCTGTCAATAAAAGTGGGTTCGAATCCTGAGTTAGAGCATCCTTGACGAGAGTCTGCCCTCGAAATGGTGCTATCATTTTGTTAATATTAAGAGGTTACACAGTGAATCTGGTTCGGACTCCACGTGATCCATACATCATGGAGTAGGAACATACGGCTCCTTCCGCCAAGAATTGACGACACGTTCCTGAGGGAGAATGGTGATTTTTGTTATGTAGTGTATTCTTCATTCAACTAAAAACAATAATAGTTACATAATACGTACAATGAAAATAATTTAATACGAAAACGCTTAACATGAAATAATATTCTGGTCCTGACAAAATGCTACGTAATTTTATATGCTTAACGTGAAGTAATTTTATATGCTCAACGTGAAGTAATTTTATATGCTTAACGTGAAGTAATTTTATATGCTCAACGTGAAGTAATTTTATATGCTTAACGTGAAGTAATTTTATATGCTCAACTTGAAGTAATTTTATATGCTCAACGTGAAGTAATTTTACATGCTCAACGTGAAGTAATTTTATATGCTTAACGTGAAGTAATTTTATATGCTCAACTTGAAGTAATTTTATATGCTCAACGTGAAGTAATTTTATATACTCAACGTGAAGTAATTTTATATGCTCAACGTGAAGTAATTTTATATGCTCAACTTGAAGTAATTTTATATGCTTAACGTGAAGTAATTTTATATGCTTAACGTGAAGTAATTTTATACGCTTAAATTTTATATGCTGTAATGCTTAACACGAAAAGATTTCGCATCTTCACGGAACAAAAAAATATAATTCCACATATCATATATATTAACTATCAACACGAAACAAAAAATGCTTAACACGAAAAGATTTAGCAATTTCGAAGAACAAAAAAATATAATTCGACATCTCATATATTAATTGACTTTCAACACGAAACAAAAAATTTCTTAACACAAAAAGATTTCGCATATTTGAAGAACAAAAAAATTTATATTATAGTCAATTTCTATTCTACCATTGTAAACAAATGGGATTATCTGTCGCCAGGCAAAACATTAAAGTTTGTCGCCAGGCAAAACATTTAAGTTTGTCACCAGGCAAAACATTAAAGTTTGTCACCAGGCAAAAAATTTCATATTTCTGTTACAGTTTATTCTTGAATTGAGTCGCGTCTTAAGTGGGGAATTTTCTGTTTAGTAAAAAAATTTATAAATATATCTCCCTTAACAGTGCGGTGGAAGGAAAAATCAGTGTATAAACAAAGCGCTATTTAGCTTAAAATGAAAATAGAGTTGCTGAAAGCAGTAAACGTAGGACATTCTTCGAAAAAAGACATTTGTAAAAAGTTCGGAATCGCTAATTCAACGTTGTCAACAATCATAAAGAATAGAGACCAACTTAGTGAAACGTTTCAGCGCAGATTTTTTTACAAAAAACAATTAATATTATTTTTATATTAGTTTATATTGTGTGTGCTTTTATACAATGAAGTTATTGAACATGTTAAATGCTAACAAATGGTGTGTCCCTTGTGTTGTGTTATAAACTCATAAAACGTTAACTTTCTATCTTAAATAGATTTAGTACCACGACATCAAAAATATTAGTTTTTTTGTATACGTAATTTAGAATGAAAAAATATTTTTGTTCCCATGATTTCGTGTTAAATCATTTCCATTGTATTCATTTATATAATTTAAGTGGTACTGCATCTTAATATGCCGAAAGTTGAAAATATATTAGAGTGAATGGTGACTTGACAGACTGGTTTAACATTTCAAAGGAAAATATCGATAAGACCAATGGGTTACCAGAGGTGACGCTGCGCTGGATGAAGTTGTCCAGGACCATGTCTATCAGTTCGGGAACCTGGCCGATGGAGCCCCAGATCTTGGCCTGGATGCTGGGGTACATCTCCACCTCCTCTATGGTCAGGATGATCAGCTTCTCCAAGATTTGTGCCACTTGCTTCTGCCTCTTGGACTCGTCGGACGGCTTGCAGAACCTAGAGAACATTATTGGAAAGTTTTATTGGAAGGAGTTCCTAAAGGGAAGAACTATGTAATTAAAGGCGCAATTCGACTGAGGCAACACTGAACGACATGAGGCATGCGACATGTTTCCTAGTGTTGCCTGTTACTAGGTGTGCGACTATGTGCCACAAATTTTAATAATGTCGCATGCCGATTTTGACTCCCCGAGTCGCATGCGCTTTGTCGTCAATACGTGTAGCATGCGTCTTAAACAATTCCATGGAGGCAATGTTAGTTTGGTACATTATGTCTTGACAAACAATCGCGGCGGCTGCATATTTGGTAATAGTTTTGAATCGTAGAAAAAAAAGAAAGCCACGGTGTTGGAGAAGAGAATTATATGTTGGTAGTCAAGAAACTCAGAATGATGAAAAACTGAACGCAAATTCTTGATTTTTTTTTCACGTCGATTACAGTGCTATCGTATTTACTCGCTAACTGCTTCAGTTTATCATTTTTTATCCTGTTGTCTTTATGATCACTAATTTTATTATTCTATAACCCCGGTAAATTATAATAATCTTCAATAAACAAGGGAGTTTTATCATTATTCCACTCCATGTCGCACGCTACAAGCCGCACCGATCCGCTGACTTTCGGATAGCGGAGACATTGTTCGACACGCTGAAACATGTCGTAAGGTGACGCATGCGCCCCGGCAACAACAATCAACATGTAGCATGCTACACAGACACTTGCTTCTTGTCGCTTCGTGTTCCTTCGATTGAAAGACTGTTTGTAGCATGCATCAATGGCGCATGCTACATGTTGCCTCAGTGGAATTGCGCCTTAAGACACCATAGATTACGATACATTTATGGTGTTACAAAAGCGTCACCATTCGCACACGGAATGACCTTGTTGAACAAAATTTCTGATTTCGACATCTACATTTTAGTGGTTCAATTGAGCATTAAACTCCTTAATAAACATTGTACGTATAACTGTGCCACTTTGCATGGAAGCAGGAATAACATTGTTCCACCTGTATCAAATGTAAAATAAATAAATAATATATATAGGCTATCACCTGACAAGGTTGGCCAACCAGGGTGTCATGTATTCCAGGCACAAGTGCTTCAGTTCTATGGTGGACCCTCGGAAACCCTGAAACATTCATGTAGAGTTAAAAAATATCCTTTCCCTGCGACAAATTCTTGAGATATCCTTCGAGAAACTTGGAAGATCCATTGAGTCCCAGTGTGAAGAAAGGTTTCAACCTGTGTGTAGGATAAAACACTCCCTTACATGGACACTATACTTCAGAAAATGTAGGATGGGTCCTGCGACATTTTAAACGTCATGCCTCAAAGGGATGGGATAAAATCGTTTTTTTTTACAAATCGAATAGTTTTTTTTATAAATCGATTTTTTTTTTCTCTAAACTGACGTTTTAATTCCTAATTTTCATTATACTGACTTTCTAATGTACTGTATGATTTGTATCTATCTTTAAAAGGGGCAAGATCCACTATGAATTAATACTATTAGGTGTACAAATAAGTTTCCGCCGTTTTTTATAAAAAAATGGGCATTTATTGTGAAAGAACGGAACCTCATGTTTTATTCGAAGTAGTACCCATCGCTTGCCACTACTTTTCCCCATCTTTCTGTCAGCATACGAATACCGCGTCAGTCATCATCATCATCTTTTGAGGCTATCCACGAATCGACTCAATTTTTGGTATCTTCATATGATGTGAAGTGCTGCTCAGACAGGCCATGCGTCATCGATCAAAACAAGTGGTAATCAGAAGGAGCAATGTCTGGTGAATACAGCGGGTGGGGTAAAAATTCTCAATTGAGTGTTTCCAAATAGGTTTTGACCGGTGCCGCAACATGTGGACTAGCATTATCATGCAGGAGAATAATTTTGTCGTGTCTGGCGTAGTAGTGGGCGCGCTTTTCCTCGAGTGCTCGACTCAATCTCATCAATTATGTTCGGTAGACAGCCCCAGCAATGGTTTCATTCGGTTTGAGCAACTCATAATACACGACACCAAGCTGATCCCACCAAATACACAACAAGAGTTTTTTTCCATGAATATTTGGCTTAGCCGTAGATGTTGAAGCATGACCAGGGGATCCCCATGATTTCTTCCTTTTTGGATTATCATAATGGATGCATTTTTCATCACCAGTGACTATATGGTGCAGAAAACCCTTTCGTGTATGCCTGGCAAGCAGCATTTCACATGTGGAAAATTGGCATTCAAAGTTTCTCCGTGTCAGTTCATATGAATCCCAATTTCTTTGTTTTTGAATCATTCCCAATGATTTCAACCCATGTGAAATTGCTTGTTGAGTCACTCCTAATGTAAGTGCAAGTTCTTCTTGCGTTTGGCACGAATCTTGATCCAATAATACTTCCAATTCCGCGTCTTCGTACACTTTCGGCCTTCCGCTACGTTCTTTGTCTTCGATGTCAAATTCACCGTTCTTAAACTTTTGAAACCACTCACGACAACTTCTCTCACTTAAGGCAGCCTCACCATATGCTTCTACAAGCAATCGATGCGCCTCAGCTGCAGATTTCTTCAAATTGAAGAAGTAAATCAAAAGTTCCCGCAAATGACGCTTATTCGGCTCAAAACTTGACATTTTCGAACACAAAAAAATATGTTATACTGATAAAAATTCACTAATATTTCAAGGTCATGTTGTTGACAGATGTCCAACCTTACGATAATGACATTTTACATCTGACAATTTTAACCATAACTTACTGGTGGCGCCAACTTTTGTCAAACGGCGGTGACTTATTTGTACACCCAATAATTACGAACATTTAATTTTAGGGATAAAAAAATCGATTTACAAAATACTCTTTTGGTATGATAAATTTTAAAGAACGGCAAACAAAAACCTATAATCTAGACCAAGAGTTCCCAAAGTGGTCGATATCGACCCCCTGGGTTCGATTTGATTTTTCTAGGGGTCGATAGTTTCAATAGAAAAATTTGGGAGTCGACGACAGCAAAAATAGACCCCCTTACTACTGCTATTTGTTTGTTACTTCAAAATATCTATGATTCCAATAGGTACATAATTAAAAATATTTGTCAATATTTGTACTTATTTTGAATTTACATATTTATTTCATAAATGTCAAAAATAAAAAAAAAACTCCGCTGGTATTTTTTTGCTTTGATTTTCGTCAGCGCAGATTTCAATATTAAATGTTGCACAAGATAGTGCAATGCATAATCCGTAGTCCTTTTATCTTTTTCAATCCTTAATTACAAGTGTATTAAAATGAAATGTTTGATACCTAGTGAAATATTTAATATTGAGTACTGTACAAACTTATTAATTTGAGTAAGTAAAGTAAGCGACTAGGGGGTCGACGGTTTTAAAAGTTTTTGGTAAAGGGGTCTGCGGCCGAAAAAAGTTTGGGAACTCTTGATCTAGAAAATAATACCTCGTCCCTTTCCTAACTTTTTTGCCTCCATATGAAAGATTATACTCCAAAAATGTCCGATATAAACACTCAATAAAATATCTATAACAAAATATTACCTGTATACATTCCTCGAGGAACTCGAGGGTGAGGTGGGGTTCGTTGGTAGCCAGTTTTTCACTCACAGACTTGATGAAGATGGTGTTGTTCGAGGGGATGCACAAACCTAGAGAAAGACATTAAGCTTTTAGACTCTTTGCCCTCTAACTCGTACGAAAATATTTTTATCTTTCCATTTCAAAGTGTCCGAGAGTTAGCAGCATATTTATTAATTTAATAAGTAATATTATTTTAATGCTTTTTTTATTTTCAAAAACAAATGACAGATTAATTTAAATAACATTTTTTTCATATGGTACCCTTCAAGATATCCAAATCCGTAATTCGGACACATTGAAGAGTCACATTGTCTTCGGCTCGAGTAATCAAACTTCGGGTTAATAATAGAGTAAGCACGAAGCTCACAGTTTGCCATTGCATATGTTGGCAGCACTACCAGACATGAAGAACCAACAGCACTCAAACATGTACTTGGTACGTGCAAGTATTGTTACCAGGTGAACTTTTTTACGAGACCGGGACCCTTTTTTAGTATCATAAAGAATCAAACCCAACTCCCCACTCCTGGGTGGAAGTCAAGCATTTAAAAAACTTGGTCATGGAGGTTGTACAGTTAAAACAAAAAAATGCAATTTTAATGACCGTTTTTCAACACAATTTACGGGTCACGTTGATCAGATGTATGTGGCCCTGAATGATACATAACGTCTGATCACGGGTTGCCTTAAACCAGCCACACTTAATATGGTACACATTCTCACCGGGATTGTTCTTCCAAAAATTAGGAGATATCGGAAGCAGTGCTGAGAGATTTAACCAATTGAATGACCCTAAACATTCTTTTCATAACCACTAGCTTCCAGCCTCTATGTTGAAATCCAGACACAGCTAAATAAGTGACTTAAGTTCTGAAACAACCATTATTGCTAGGATGACCGAGTGAAGAGGAACGGATGAAATTTGCCTCTAAACTATCTTTCGAGAACCTGGAAATCTCTTAATAGGTTCCGTACAAGAACTAGTCGAATTAAGGACAACATAGTAAAATGGGGAATGTTACGTGAAAGATCCACTCTCCGTATCTGCAGTGAGGAGCAAGTCCGTACAACCCTTGCTGCAGTGCCCGAAGAACCCGGCGACTTACACCGATGAGGACTTAATTCCTGAACATAGTATAGGCTGAAGTAGTATAGTCCCTTTGACACGAAAAGAATGAGAACATATTTTCAGATATGATTCAACCTGAATTTATTTAAAGAGTTTATGAGCTGTCCTTAATAAATTAAAACGCTCGTGACGATATTTCAAAACCAAACAGTGCTTTATAAGTTATCCGTTTGCTGTTTTTATAGGCACGAAAGAAGTATAATATATGTTGTTACCAGATGTCTCCAACAGCTGGCCTTCGATTTTCAGGTCGAAGGTAGCGGTGAGGGCGCAGAGCTGGTTGTATGCAGCAGTGCGCAGACTGGGGTCCGCACTGCCCAGGTTCAAGAGGGCCATGTTCAGCAGGGTGCCGGGGACATCCTTGGGACGGATCTTCTGGTGCACTGTGACCGAGTCCTGGAAATATACACATCCTTGATACACTATTCATTTCATTACGCTGCTAAGTGCTTTATGTAGTTTATATATATCATCATGCCATTTCCCCTGTTTGGGTAAGTAAAGAGAACAGAGTGTTAGACTTTCTTATCTTGATACACATATTTTGCCTCTTACATATCTAATCACTTTCTCATACAACTTCTACGATTTTCTTTCTTTCAAAATGTCATATACTTGATCCAACCATACTTTCCTTGGTCTTTCTCTACCATGTCCTCCACTCACATTTGAACTGTATATTTGTTTTATCAATCTATCTTCATTCAGTTGGATAAGATTTGGAATGACATGTTCTACATGTCATTCCAAATCTTATCCATATTGTTGAATGCCAGCGGGGCATTCAACAACATGGATAAGATTTGGAAGGCGACTGGATTCAGCGTCACAACAAAACGGCGCCTCATTTTTATTATTATTATTAACTTAATACCTAGCAAGTGACACAAAACTGTCTCGTTCTTATCTGGTTGATAGGAAGAGATTTGGATATGACGTTATGTCCGATTACTGTGCCTTCTACTATCAAGGAACACTCACCGGTTGACTTAGCTCCCACCGGTTCCTGATGTGTATCACAGACTGCACGATGCTGTCGCAGTCATTATGTATGAAACTCAGTGGACCGCTCTCGTTGGCAATGGTCAGCGTGAACTGGTTGTCATCAACTAAGCACACCTGTGAATACAATAATCAAATTATATAAAATCAGTCGTACTTACATCCGTAAAAATAGACGTTGTCATAGTTACGGTTTGATATTAACGTTTTAATTGTTGTCATAGTTAGTATTTAGTATTGTTGATATTGTTGTATTCAAATAAGTACATTATTGTCATATACGGTTTAATTCAATGTGGTGGGCTGAAAAACATTTGATGTCTTCACGGTCGGGCTCACCCTCTATTGGTGGGGGTGTATCTCGACTGGAGGGATTTATTGATATAAAGGGTCTTTCAAATTGAACCTTTTTTTTTAATTCAAATTTTTTTCATTCTTGAATAAAACACGCAATTTGCTTTGATTTCAAAATACTATTTATCGGTCATTAAAGTATAATGTATGACATTTAAATACAAAAACAATATCCGCCAAATGTCCACCTCTTGCAGCTCCACAGATGTCCACTCTTTTGTCAAAATTTTCAATGACATTTTGGCATAATTGCGGTTCTAACTCACCAATAACGCAAATCATTTAGTTCAGCTCAGGAATTGATCGGGGGTCATTCTTATAGACCTAGCTTTTCACGTAACCCCAGAGAAAAAATAGTCCAACGGTGTCAGATCACATGATCTTGGTGGCCAACTAACATCACCGTTTCCGGAGATTACAATACATAAAATAATTCAACAATTTGAACGCGTTGTTGTATTGTATACGACTACATTTTTATAAATGTCATACATTACACTTCTCTAATGTCACAAGACCCAGGCAAGTACGTGACGCCATCTGTGTTTCATCCAAGAATTAAAAAAAACTGCTCAATTTGAAAGACCCTTTATCTACAATTTTCTACTAACTATTTAGAAACAGAAAGCCGAAGACTCACCTCTTCAATCTCAGAAGCGTAGTAGACATCGTTGAGCAGGACAGAGTGTGATAGCACTTTGGTTTTCTCAGACGAGGTTATTTGTATCGCAGTGGGGCCAACCTAAAAACATGAATTCAGGTTTAGGCGCATAAGTTTGACAAATGTAAATAAATATCACTATTTTGTATTGTAAAAAAGGTATCTCTAATTACCAAGAAAATTCCCCTATAGGGGTAGGTTTGATAAAAAAATAATGTGAATTTCAATTTTTATCAAAAAGTATATTATTTATTTAATTCTTAACCTCTAAATGAGTATGGCCATACGGTGTACGGCGAGAGAATTTTTACCTCAAGAGAGTATGTATGGACGTACACGGTACGTCCAATGTTTTTATTCCCGAATACATGAATTTATCCATAAAACGGACATGGCTCAAATGTTTTTATCTATTCTATTATTTTGTATATGGCGGCCACAATTACGTTATTTATAGTTAAGGCATTAACGTTGTGGAGGTTTAAAGACATTGTAATTTATTTTTATCAAACACTGTTTATTCCACTTTTTTGTGACGGTATAACCCTACTGGTTTCAAGGCTTTCACCTCATCTTCAGGGGAGCGCAAACAAGACTTGTGCTCCCCTGAAGATGAAAGCCTTGAAACCGGTAGGGTTATACCGTCACAAAAAAGTGGAATAAACAGTGTTTTTAAAAAAAAAGTTATTTATATTACTTACGAAATCTATTTTTTATTTTAATAACAAAATCTCACTCGCTTAAGCCACGGTTTCCTAAGAAAGCGGGTTCATTATATAGCGCACTTATCATGACGTGATGCTGGCGCGCCGCCAGACGGCAGAAATGAGAATCCACAACTGTCAGTTCGAAACGTCAAACTGACGGGCTCTCGATATTATTCCACGTATTTTGTTTCAACTGGGCTTTTTTATAGTATTTGCTCTTCACATTATATAAAGCTTCACTATTTCTTACAAAATCAATCAATATTTTGTAATCTTCGCTGGTCCAAATTACGTTGACACTCATTTTTTATTTTAAAATGGTGTCCGCTACACGGGAAAATTCGTTCTGTTTGCTCCGCTATCACGGCAGTCATGCAAATAGCAGCATTGCTGTTTGATATTACGCTCACAACCAACGCACTCTAGGAAACCAGCGCCATTGGTTTGCATAGACAATGTTTTGTTACGTGCGCTATATAACGACACAACCAACACTCTCTAGGAAACCATGCCATATGGTTTGCATAGAGAATGTTTTGTTACGTGCCATATATAACGACACCACTTTCTTAGGAAACCAATGCTTTAGAGGTTAATATAAATATTGTTAGTACCCATAGGATAAAATACACTTTTGTCAACATTTTTTCCAATCCGCAAAACATTTGTGAAACGCGCATTATTTCGTAATAGCCTTTAGCTCACCCAGTGATTTTGCCTTTATCTCCTCTATGATAACAAAACATTGTCTGTTCAATGTCCTCTTTATCTTCGGGAACAGGAAAAAGTCGCAGGGGGCCATATCTGATGAATACGGTGGCTGTGACATTACGACAGTGTTGGTTTTGGCATAAAATTCAAGAATGAGTAGTGAAGTGTGAACCAGTGCAATATCGTGGTGCAAAATCCAATTGTATTTTTTTAACTTAAAATAATTTTTTAGCTTTATAATGAATGAAACATTCACTAGTTAATTTATTTTTAAATATGTTGGAAGGTAAATTATACCGTTGATAAAAATAAATATAACTATATTATGTAAGATGAAGTACACTCGGAGATGGTTTGGGTACACGAATGCCTCAAAACCTGGCAAATGCGTCTCCATATGTGTTGTCTCAAAACCTGGCAAATGTGTCTCCATATGTGTTGCCTCAAAACCTGGCAAATGTGTCTCCATATGCGTTGCCTCAATACTTGGCAAATGTGTGTCTATATGCCTTTCGCTGGTGGTGAGTCGAAAGTTGTGCGTGCGTGTTTGTGCGTTATCTTCTCATTCATTCTTATATTACTGCTTCATTATTTCCATGTGTTGTGTTGTGGTTTTTATGTGTGAACATCATTTCCCATTTATCATTTTACTTTCATAAAATTTGGACTCCTTTGAGGCTTTTCTTTTTTCCGTTCTTGCTGACAGTTAGTAGTAACCTGAGGTGGTATATGTGGGTTTACTGCATTATTTTGTTTTCTGCCGTATATTATTTATTTATTTTGTTTTTATAGTCTATATGTACAAGCGTGTGGGCTGAAAGCCCCCCGATGTCCTTGCGGTCGGGCTCGCACTACATTAGTGAGGTGTATCACGGCCGGGGGAATGTTGTAGGATAAGTCCGGACCTTTTAATGGCTTCTCTCTTAAATGTATTTTCTGCAGTTTATTTTCAGATGTATGTGCGATACTCGGAATGAATTTATTATAACATATGTTATATTGTGTTGCTGTCAAGGAACCTTTATTTATTTGTTTGAATTAATCTGAGGTGATACTTGTGGATTAACTTTCTTTTCCAGCATCTATTTATTTTCTGTTGTTTTTTTCTTATTCTACATGTGCAAGAGTGTGGGCTGAAAAACATCTCGTGTCCTCGCCGCTGGGCTCACCCTATATTCTCACGGTGTGTAACTATAGAAGCCTTGAAACAAGAAGGCAAGAATCCATTGCGGTATTTCTAATAAAGGTTTTCCAAGGTTCCTTTAACAGTTCCGCGATTCTAGAAGCACTAAGTTTATATGTACCCAATAAATATAGCCGTGCAAGGAATCACCCTCTGTTCTACATACCAACTTACAGGACGAATATCATGGCTAAACACTCAGTCACGCGTGGTATAGAGATATTGAACCAACTGAATGACACTGTGGATATAGTCTCGGTACCGCCTAGCAGTATGAGAAGAATCCTGGCTGATATTCTTCCTAACGAATAAGCTAACTCTAGAAGCAGACCCTTTTTGTGTAACAGGAGAAATCCATGCAAAGTGGATAAAAAATAAAAAAATATTGGAGGGATGTATCTTGAGATGGTATCCGGAGATGAGCCCAGACTTTTTGATAGTTTCTCTCTTAAATGCATTTTCTACGATTCTGTGTTTTTGAAGTGTATTTAAATATATTATGTACATACTATGCTGCTATCCTATATACTATATATTTATTTATGTGTTGCCTCAAAACCTGGCAAACGACCCTGAGCAAACATCTCTGAACGACTACAATATCTTTAAAGTCCAACTATGATTCAATATGAGTGTTACTTAAGAGTTTTGCTTATTGCAGATCACATCGAACAACCTACCTTGATGGCGACTTTGGTGTCCTTGTGAGACAGTTTGAGCGCATTGTTGAACACCTTGAGGTCCTCGTCAAGAGATAAAGTGGCTCCGGGCAACTTCTGGTGGTCCGGCTCGATGATGTCGTTCAACTTCTCTTTGTTGTCTATGAACACGAGCTTGCGGTTACCCTGGGAAAACATTTACGTGAGATATTATTTGTCTTTAAAAGTAGAAACATTGTTCAATAGTGTTGAAGCATCAAAAAGTAAAAGCGTAAAGAGCACTCGGCACAGAGTCGTCAGACACCATCTGGATGAGTGTGCCTACACTGCACAAGTGTAACACATCGATCAATAAGTCCCGGGATTAACTACTAAAACAACATTTGTTTGCCAAAATTCTTCTTTATTCATCAACATAATCTCCTTCAAGAGCGATACATTCATTCCAACGCTTTCCTAACTTTTCTATGCCAGCCGTGTAGAACGATTTATCTTTGGTTTCAAAATAGGCATTAGTTTCGGCAATCACTTCTTGATCATGCATTGGTTCATGCAAAATAGTGTAAACACTACCAAATTATATCTTCAGGATGTCAGCTATCTCACGCAACTTTACTTTGCGACTTTCCATCATGATTTTGAGGTTTTTTTTTATGTTTTCTGGTGTAACAGCCTCATTTGGATGACCAGAGCGTTCAGCATCATTTGTGTCTGTACGACTGCGTTTGAAATCAGCATACCACCGACAAATGGTTGTTTTCGACGGAGCAGAGCCCGGATAACACTTTTTAAACCATCGCTGAGTTTGAACAGTATTTTTTCCAATGTTTTATCAACACACGAAATTCGTTTTTTTCCATTGTTTTGAAAATAGCAAAAGTAGCGTCACTAAAACCACTGTAACTCAATGACACAATGTCAGAATGTCATGAAAGTTTGACATGTAACTTCTAAAGGTTGGTATTAACTGAGAATCATATGGATTTGTTATTAGAGGCGCCATATGTTGATTAGTCCCGGGACTTATTGATCGATGTGTTACAGATACAGGTTGCACTTTTGAGTACACGAAAGGGAGTGCACCATTTGTCTCCACCCTTCCCGGTCCAAGGCCATGTTCGATGCAGGGGTTTGAAGAGAATTCTGTTAACTCCTTTATTTGATCCATTTATCTTGAAAGAGACAATTGTTCCTGTAATCACAACATCTTCAAGACTAACCCAAAGTATGTTAAGATGCTTTTCCTGTATGTTGTAAAAAGTATTTCGGTAATCTCTAACCTTTGGAGGATAAAGATGTGCAATGGGGTCCTTGGGATACGGAGCATCTACCTCAAAGGCATCTATCACGGTTCTTTCCTTCTTTCTCATTACACATGTTTCTATACCATACAGTTCTATGAGCAATACTCGAGAAGTCAATTGAAGGATTTTGGTTTTTCTGCGTATACACCATTAATCCATATCTTTGACAGACTTGTCAGTGATGATTTTGCCATTCCAATTCATCTTCAGATCTCTGCTTCACATCTGTCTTTGAAAACTGAAAAAGTCTACATAAATACAGAAGAGACGGACTAACCTTGATTGGTGCAAGCATGCGATCATGAAACTTTGTATACTCCCGCACCCAGCTGTTGCAGTTGTAGATGTAGCACGCGTGGATGTTGTCGTATGCCACTTCCGGAAGTACATAGAACCACTTCTGAAGGAATTCAGTCCTGCAAGAATAAATCTATTGAAAAAATAGTTTAGCACAGATCACTGATGTCTAATAAAGGTAAAAACAAAGAAATTTTATCTAGTATAAAAATATTCTTGATATCATTATGTCTGTTATGCTCGGTTGAATGCGGTTAGTATCTATATCAAGTTTACCTGTCGTATGTTCATGGAGAGACAGCAAGGGAGAAGCAAAGGAAACAGAACAGCACTCCTGGGTTTGTGTGTAGGAACATGTCCAGACGTCTCATACACTGGTTCAATGTGACAGCACTCACTACAGTATTGTGCAGTATTATCATTATAGCCAGACGGCAACAATGTTGTTGATATCTATATCAAGTTTACCTGTCATATGTTCATGGAGAGACAGCAAGGGAAAAGTAAAGGAAACAGAACAGCACTCCTGGGTTTGTGTGTAGGAACATGTCCAGACGTCTCATACATTGGTTCAATGTGACAGCACTCACTACACTATTGGGCAGTATTATCATTATAGCCAGACGGCAACAATGCTGTTGATATCTATATCAAGTTTACCTGTCATATGTTCATGGAGAGACAGCAAGGGAAAAGTAAAGGAAACAGAACAGCACTTCTGGGTTTGTGTGTAGGAACATGTCCAGACGTCTCATACACTGGTTCAATGTGACAGCACTTACTACACTATTGGGCAGTATTATCATTATAGACAGACGGCAACAATGCTGTTAATATCTATATCAAGTTTACCTGTCATATGTTCATGGAGAGACAGCAAGGGAAAAGTAAAGGAAACAGAACAGCACTCCTGGGTTTGTGTGTAGGAACATGTCCAGACGTCTCATACATTGGTTCAATGTGACAGCACTCACTACACTATTGGGCAGTATTATCATTATAGGCAGCATGGATGCTGTTAATATTTGTATCAAGTTTACCTGTCATATGTTCATGGAGAGACATCAAGGGAAAAGTAAAGGAAACAGAAAAGCACTCCTGGGTTTGTGTGTAGGAACTTGTCCAGACGTCTCATACATTAGTTCAATGTCACAGCACTCACTACACTATTGGGCAGTATTATCATTATAGGCAGTATGAATGCTGTTAATATCTGTATCAAGTTTACCTGTCATATGTTCATGGAGAGACAGCAAGGGAAAAGTAAAGGAAACAGAACAGCACTCCTGGGTTTGTGTGTAGGAACATGTCCAGACGTCTCATACACTGGTTCAATGTGACAGCACTCACTACAGTATTGTGCAGTATTATCATTATAGCCAGACGGCAACAATGCTGTTGATATCTATATCAAGTTTACCTGTCATATGTTCATGGAGAGACAGCAAGGGAAAAGTAAAGGAAACAGAACAGCACTCCTGGGTTTGTGTGTAGGAACATGTCCAGACGTCTCATACACTGGTTCAATGTGACAGCACTCACTACAGTATTGTGCAGTATTATCATTATAGCCAGACGGCAACAATGCTGTTGATATCTATATCAAGTTTACCTGTCATATGTTCATGGAGAGACAGCAAGGGAAAAGTAAAGGAAACAGAACAGCAATCCTGGGTTTGTGTGTAGGAACATGTCCAGACGTCTCATACACTGGTTCAATGTGACAGCACTCACTACACTATTGGGCAGTATTATCATTATAGGCAGTATGAATGCTGTTAATATCTGTATCAAGTTTACCTGTCATATGTTCATGGAGAGACAGCAAGGGAAAAGTAAAGGAAACAGAACAGCACTCCTGGGTTTGTGTGTAGGAACATATCCAGACGTCTCATACACTGGTTCAATGTGACAGCACTCACTACAGTATTGTGCAGTATTATCATTATAGCCAGACGGCAACAATGTTGTTGATATCTATATCAAGTTTACCTGTCATATGTTCATGGAGAGACAGCAAGGGAAAAGTAAAGGAAACAGAACAGCACTTCTGGGTTTGTGTGTAGGAACATGTCCAGACGTCTCATACACTGGTTCAATGTGACAGTACTTACTACACTATTGGGCAGTATTATCATTATAGACAGACGGCAACAATGCTGTTAATATCTATATCAAGTTTACCTGTCATATGTTCATGGAGAGACAGCAAGGGAAAAGTAAAGGAAACAGAACAGCACTCCTGGGTTTGTGTGTAGGAACATGTCCAGACGTCTAATACACTGGTTCAATGTGACAGCACTTACTACACTATTGGGCAGTATTATCATTATAGCCGTATGGATGCTGTTAATATCTATATCAAGTTTACCTGTCATATGTTTATGGAGAGACAGCAAGGGAAAAATCAGCGATATTAAAAATATCAATTATCTGATTGGCACGGAGGGTTTTGAGTTTAAGGTATATACCATAATTCTCAAAATTTCTATAATTTTCACATAGAAATGTGTATAATTATATAACACCACCGAGCGCATTCCCTAAATGATGCAATCTCACAATAGTTTATGGGATAATTAGTTCTTGAACTATCTAAGAATTAATTCAATAACATGCTCATCAGCATTGAGATCCATGGTATATATCAACGTAGGCAAACACATTACCTTACCAAGGCAATGCTCCTCACCTGAATCTGTTATCGGAGCAGGTGTGTGTGAAGTCCACGACCAGTTCGAAGGGCGCGTGGCAGAAGGGCTTCAGAGTCAAGATCACGTGGTAGATTAGCAGGTCACCGTTTGTTTCACCGATTCTGGAAAGAAAGTATTATGTCTATTGAGGCAATCAATCATATGAGCGTGTACGGTCCAGAGATAATTATAATATATTCGTATGCAATCAGCATGCAGAACACTTGTTTTATTAACTGATTGCAACTTAAGGCTGATGTGCTGAGTAAATTGAATAAGTATGTGTTGAGTAAGATGAAGAAGGATGTGTTGAGTAAGATGAAGTGTGTTGAGAAAGATGAAAAAGTATGTTGAGGATGTGTTGAGTAAGATGAAGAAGTATGTTGAGTAAGATGAAGTGTGTTGAGTAAGATGAAGTATGTTGAGGATGTGTTGTGTAAGATGAAGTGAATTGAGGATCCGTTGTATAAGATGACGTGTGTGTTGAGTAAGATGAAGTGACTACTTATTCATCTTACTCAAGAGTAAGATGAATAAGTATGAGATGAGGCTGTGTTGAGTAAGGTGAATAGGTATGTTGAGTAAGATGAATAAGTATGTTGAGTAAGATGAAGTGTGCTGAGGACGTGTTGAGTAAGATGAAGAAGTGTTGAGAATGTGTTGAGTAAGATGAAGAAGTATGTGTTGAGTAAAATGAAGATGTGTTGAGTAAGGTGAATATGTATATGTTGAGTAAGAGCATGTGTTGAATAAGATGAAGAAGTATGTTGAGGAAGCTGAAGTGAGTTGAGGATGCGTTGAATAAAATGATGTGTGTGTTGAGTAAGATAAAGAAGTGTTGTTGAAATCTCAAGTGTCGAGAATGTGTTGAGTAATATGAATAAGTATGTGTTGAGGTTGTGTTGAGTAAAGTGAATAGGTATGTTAAGAAAGATGAAGAAGTATGTTGTGTAGTAGTAAGATGATGAAGTGTGTTGAGGATGTGTTGAGTAAGATGAAGTGAGTTGAGAATGTGTTGAATAAGATGACATGTGTGTTGAGTAAGATGAAGAAGTGTTGAGAATGTGTTGAGTAAGATGAAGAAGTATGTGTTGAGTAAAATGAAGATGTATTGAGTAAGGTGAATATGTATATGTTGAGAGGGATGAAGAAGCATGTGTAGAGGATGTGTTAAGTAGGATGAAGAAGTATGTGTTGAATAAGGATTAAGTGAAAGATATTTTGATAGGCGTCTTGCCAACTAGGCCACAACAACCTCTGTGGTCAGTTGATAAGACACCTGTCTCCCAGCCCGGAGGTTGCGAGTTCGATCCCCATTGGAACTAAGATTTTTTAAAAAGGATTCTGTCTGACAAAAGTCCATTGGCGTGAGGTCTGGGCAGGGCGGGAGGTATTCAATGCTACATCTATGTCCGATCCACCTGTTCGACAAATTTCCATCAAGACAGCCCCTCACATTACATCACGGTGGTAGTGGGGAGGTGCACCACCATCTTGCTGGAAATAAAGGTCCTCCTCATCCCTAAACTCCTCACGAATGCGCGGCATGACACATTCTTGCAGCAAGTTCAGGTAAACGGCACAGTGTAAATGAGTTAATAATATTTTTCGTTACACCTGTATAATTCTCTGTAAAAGCTGTAGCAATTATAAGATAGAATATAATTAATAAACCGTAAATTTAAATTAGTTTTGGAGTGAGTTGTACTGACTTGTATCTCCTGGCGATGTAGTAGAAGACCGGGTAACCCTGCTTGGAGGTGCCGGCCTGATAGAAGATATTGAGGCTTTTGATGCTCTTGAACTCTTCCTTTTCGTGCATGTTGTGCTTCACCATGATCTCCTCGAAGTTCGTGGAGGACATGTCGATAGAAGACCAACGGCCGTACGGAGTTGTGAACAGCAGGCTGAAAAACGAAAAGGGGATATTAAAAGACACGAAAAACGAAAAGGGGATATTAAAAGACACGATAAACGAAAAGGGGATATTAAAAGACAACTGGACACTTAATATTTGTAAGCAAGAAAAAAAGAATTATTCAAACTTTTGAACGAAAAAGTCTCCGAAGAATTCGAACATTTCATTCATTTAATTTTTAATTAACATGTTACATGCAGGAGACTAACGGTTAAGAACGCCCCACTTATATAGTGTCTTTCAAATTGAGCGGTTTTTTTAATTCTTGGATAAAACACAGATGGTGTCGCGAACTTGCCTGGATCTTGTGACATTTGAGATGTGTAATGTATGTATAAAAATGGAGTCGTATACAATACAACAACGTGTTCAAATTGAGAATTATTTTACGTATTGTAATCTCCGGAAGCAGAGATGTTAATTGGCCACCAAGATCATGTGATCTGACACCGTTGGGACTATTTTCTCTGGGGTTACGTGAAAATCCAAATCTATAAGAATGACCCCCGATCAATTCCTGAGCTGAAGAACGAAATTCTTCGCGTTATCGGTGAGTTAGAACCGCAATTATGCCAAAATGTCATCGAAAATTGTGACAAAACGGTGGACAATATTTGTCGAGCTGCAAGAGGTGGACATTTGGCGGATATTGTTTTTTGTGTTTAACACATTCACTGCGATTTGTATTTATAGAATAGTGTAGAGGCACTGAAAAAAATCATATTTTCGAAACCTTAAAATCTTAAAATATTCGGTACCATACAAACAAAGAGAATCGAATGACGCGCAACGGGCGTCATCAGCGTCTCTACAAAAAATGTGTGTCTTTAGCAGCGAACGTGTTAAATGTCATACATTACACTTCAATGACCAATAAAAAGTTTTTTGAAATCAAAGCAAATTGTGTGTTTTATTCATGAATTAAAAAAAAATTAATTCAAAAAACCGCTTAATTTGAAAGACCCTATAGAAAGCCGGATATTGTTATCTTAATTTATTGACGACAGCGCGAATCGGAGATTGCAATAACGTTTCTTTTATATAAACTCAACATGTACATAAAAAGTTACACACTTTTTAAAAATTATACGGAATTACTTCGGTACTGGATGAAATAAATGATACATGCAGGAACATAATAATTTGAGGAACGATCGATTAAGATTTCTCTATAGTAATAAGCATAACATAGTATATAAAACACGTCACTCACTGTGAATCTACAGGCTTGTGCTCCGGTGGACCTAGGTAAGCCAGCAGAGTTGCCATTTTATCAAAAGGTCTTCTCCCGACGGCTTTGTGGTCTCGACTAGAAGACAGGTAATCACCTATTCTTTCCTGGAATCAAAGACGGTTAAACGTGATAAAAATCTGTACTCACAAACGAAATTCGTACGAAGAACTTTGTATCTAAATTTGATGTAACACCTCGATCAATAAGCCCCGGGACTAACTACTAAAACAACATTTGTTTGCCAAAATTCTTCTTTATTCATCAACATAGTCTCCTTCAAGAGCGATACATTCATTCCAACGCTTTCCTAACTTTTCTATGCCAGCCGTGTAGAACGATTTATCTTTGGTTTCAAAATAATCACTTCTTTATTGGAGCCAAGTTTCTTTCCCTGGAGCATCTTTTTGAGTTCTACGAACAGCCAATAGTCGCTGGGGGCCAAATCTGGAGAATACGGTGGGTGCAGAAGCAGAATTAAAAAGTAATGTTTTATCAACGCACGAAATTCGGTTTTTTCCATTGTTTTGAAAATAGCAAAAGTAGTGTCACTAAAACCACTGTAACTGAATGAGACAATGTTGGAATGTCATGAAAGTTTGACACGTAACTTCTAAAAGTTGGTACTAACAGAGAATGGTATGGATTTGTTATTAGAGGCGCCATCTGTTGGTTAGTCCCGGGACTTATTGATCGATGTGTTACATATATACCATCAAGTAATTTCTCTGTCACTTTTTCTACATTCGTACACCTTCTCACACAACTCCTATGATTTCTCTGACTTTTTACATTTCTTTCTTTCAAAATATTATTCACTTCATCCAACCATATTTTCCTTGGTCTTTCTCTATCATGCCTTCGACTCACATTTACACTGTCTTTTTGTTTTGTTAGTTTTTCATCACTCATTTCTCCACGTGCCAAAACCATTTCAGTGCTCTTTATCCTACTCAAGCATTAAACATAAGTTCACATTCATCCCTAATCACTTAATTCCGTATTCTGCCATACATCGTTATCCCATATTTTCTTTTAAGTCCACACATTTCGACAGCATTTATTTTGCTCTTTTTAGTTTTATTCCTCCTCAATATCTTACTCCCATATATCAAAATTGGTACTAAAACACCGTTGTAGACTATCATCTTACTACTTCCATCATTGGAGAAAATATCATCTCTTTAGAGAAATGTCCAAAAGAAATGTCGTGTACCTGATGACTCCAGAGCAACCTGTGCAGGGCCAGCACATTAGAATCGCTGATGAAGGACAAGGAGTGTGCGACCTGGTCCACCGACTCGCAGTCTGACGCCACTTGGATGAAGAATCTGGAAGAGAAAAAAAAAATTATTTTCTAACTATACTTGCATATTTAACATATATCATTACATAACACATCCTTGCTTAACCCCTTTTGAAATATTAAATCACTCAGTCAAGGCATTGTTCACCGAGTCCCGAAAAAATGTATACACACTTTGAATGATTATAATTTCAGTATTAACCCTTCCCTTACGATGATAAAATTGAAACGCGTGCTCCGGTGTTGGGTAGTGAGTACGCGATCAAAAATTAGCGATTTTAAATCGGAAAAATAAGAACATTCATAAATAATCCCCTTAATTAATTATAATTGAAGTTAAAAATTATAATAATTGAGATTTATTTGCTGAAAACATTAAAAAACCATCTGGCAACGCTCACGGAACGGGCGTAGATCTAGTCTCGTTGCCAGCTCAACAGCTACTGCGGCGCGGCAGGGTTGGTGGCTAACCCGGGCGTGGCTTACACTTGCGAGGTTGAGACAATTGAGCTCCTCGCTATTCAGTGACGTATGCAAAAGTGAGATGCGAATATAGTGTCGCGCTTCCCGCATACTCTTCACCTATCGTCAAGACCCAAGATCGAGGCACTCGCAGCGTTTAAATGTGAATTTGTTTCCGATCTTCACAAAATACCCTCTATGTAGTCGATAAATTCTGATTAATATTAATATTATTTTTTAAATCAATGCGTAAATATATTATGGAGGAATACCTAAAATCTTAATCTTGTATTTATTATATTTATAGAGATATTGATGGTTATTAGAAGTAACGTGTAGAAGATACCCAACACAGGGAAGGAAAGGTTAACTAAGGTAAGTCGAAGATTAAAACTCCAAATTAAAGAAAATAGATATAGACTTAAAAATTTAAAAAATCGAAAATCACCAGGCTTGTACGACATAGCAAATGAATTATTAAAATATGCAGGCGACAAACTAAATTATGAATTATACCAACTCATCGCAAAGATATTCGATTTAACAGTAATCCCTACAGAATGGCATACGAGCATCACCATCCCAATATTCAAAAAGGGAGACAAAGCAGACCCAGCTAACTACAGAGGCACATGCCCTTCAGTTCAGTACTGAAACTGACTACAAGCATAATCAAGTCAAGACTGGAAGGGCATTTAACAAACAGAGACGAACAACAGGGCTTCAGAAAGAATAGATCAACCACGGACGCACTCTTCGTGATCCGTCAACTAACTGTAAAATCAAGAGTATAACAAAACAGCATACCTCTGCTTTGTCGACCTCACTAAGACATTTGATAGAGTTAGACTGGAAGATGTGATAAAGATACTCAGTGAGAAGAATGTCCCCTCGAACTTAATAAAAATCATACAAGGATTAAATACCAATAGCTACACCAGGATTAAAATAGAGAATAACCCGACAGGTGCCGTCCCTACTCCGATTGGAATTAGACAAGGGGATAGCTTAAGCCCGTTCCTCTTCAATCTAATAATGGACAAACTAATTGAGGAAGTTACAGACATGGACATAGGATACAGACTGGAAGACAAAAAAAGTCAGGATTGTATGCTACACAGATGATGCAGTACTCACTGCAGAATCTGAAGATGACCTCCAAAGGATGTTATATAGACTCCATCAAACCTCACTAAAATATAACATGATGATATCCACGGACAAAATGAAGAGCCTCACAATATCTAAGACCCCGGTGAGATGCAAACTAGCAGTGAATAAAAAAATGATATAGCAAGTGATGGAGTTTAGGTATCTTGGAGTGAGCATCAGTAGCAATGGAAATCTGTATGATGAAACCTTGAGACAGGTCAATAAGGCGGCTGCAATATCGGGATGCCTAAGAACACCGGTGTGGAATAATAAACACATGAGAATAGAAAGTAAAGTCAGAATATACAAGACACGTGTGAGACCGATAGCCACCTACGGAATAGAGACCAGAGCAGACACATCTAGAACAAAATCTCTCCTGAGAACCTCGGAAATGAAAACACTGAGATGTACAAGTATAACCGGAAACACACTAAGATATAGAATCAGAAACACCGAAATAAGGAGGAAGTGTGGTACGGAAGACATCCTCAGGTGGGGAAGACAACGAAGGTGATACTGGAACGAACATGTAAACAGAATGCAAGACGACAGACTTCCACGTGTCGCCCTTCGAGGGAACCCAGCCGAAAGATTGCCGGGAAGACCTCCGAAGAGATGGCGTGACAGCTGGCAATCCACGTCACAAGAAGGGGAACAAGCGGAACAAACAGATCATGATCTATAGGAAGAGGAAGAAGAAGAAGAAGATATAGAATTTTCAAATTATCACATGTACTTAAATTAATGGCCGTTTTGGTCAATGTACTGCTGATAATGTGAAATCACAAACATCACGAATCATTTGTTTTGGTATTTGGGCGCA
Organism: Odontocerum albicorne; assembly: GCA_949825065.1. Classification (NCBI taxonomy): domain Eukaryota; kingdom Metazoa; phylum Arthropoda; class Insecta; order Trichoptera; family Odontoceridae; genus Odontocerum; species Odontocerum albicorne. Next base: position 5,500,305 of record OX463866.1, on the reverse strand, counting down.
TTGTCTTTCAATAGCTGCTCTCATTTAATTAACTGTTGCCAGTCTTGCGCCATAAACTTAATCTTGGATAAGTTCCCATAAAAAAGTCCATTGGCGTGAGAACTGGAGAGCGCTACCTCTACGTCCAATCCGTTTGATCATCAAGATAGGCCCTCACATCATGATCGTAGTCGGAATCATCTTGCTGGAAATAGAAGTATGACAAATTCCTACAGCAAGTTCAAGTAAATGGCACGGTGTAAAAGTGTTTATATTTTTATAAGTAAATACAAAGTATTACAGCAAAGACAAATAAAGAACTATACTTTTATATACGTTATATAACATAGGTACAATATAATTTAATTGAGTTTGTATACATTTTACTGATGTTTTAATATGGCTACGTTAATAGGTTTAAATATGATTACGTTAATGAATCACGTAAGACAATTTGGATCGTCTCACCTTCTGCCAATCTCGAAGTGGGCCTTGAGGAAGTCGTTGAACGGCAACATGTGCTGCTCCTTGGAGAACTCCACGTGGTTGGCGATGTTCTGCAGGATCTTGGACATGAGCATCAGTCCTCGCTTCACGGATGCTGGCACCTGTTTGGTCACTATGCCCATCTCTTGCGGTGACACTGAAAAAACATAAATATGAATTCACTCAACTGCTTCGGAAAAACTCTCGAACACTCTTATCGGCATACTCATTATCACACCTTTTGGAGTAGGCAAAGAGAACAGATTTCTAATTTAGCATAGATTATAGGGATGAACAGTATCTTTTGGATAATACCACATTAACCTTTTGCACTCGAGAGCTTTTTGTTATGTGCCTACCGCCAACTTGAAGCATTATGTTATGTGCCTACCGCCAACTCGAAGCATTTTGTTATGTGCCTACCGCCAACTCGAAGCATTTTGTTATGTGCCTACCGCCAACTCGAAGCATTTTGTTATGTGCCTACCGCCAACTCGAAGCATTTTGTTATGTGCCTACCGCCAACTCGAAGCATTTTTTAAGAAAGAAAAAAAACATTTACGTTTAAATATAATTAAATTTATAAATATAGAAAAAAAATTATTTTGTTTAGGTAAAATAGGTATGTAAGGAATAGAATGGACATGAAAATGGATTATTTGAAGTTTCTCATTGTATGGTATTTTACATAACAATCTCCAACGTGAAGTCCAGGTTTACTTTAGCAGGTTTCGCAATATAATCGTGTTTCTTTTCTTCCACCCGGAATTTTTCTATCGGAACATACTGCGCAGTCCTTCTTAGTTCCAGAACGTAGAATATGCAATTTATTTATAAGTCACGGTCTTCTGTAGGGAGAGTAGCGGAGCGTCGTCGGAATAGAGTATCTCCTCGATAATCTCCTACTAATTGATCAACCAACCATTTTACAAATTTCAAATGTGTCATCGGTTTTTCATTGTTTTCTTCCTTGGAAACTTTATAAAGTACGAGGGTGGTCCAATAAGTACTTAGCCTACAAAAGAATAACAAAAATTTTGGAAAAGTGGCGATTTATTTCTCAACATAATCTCCTTTGAGTTCGATACACTTGACCCAGCGATGCTCCAACTTCTTCAACCCGTCTTAAACATCGTCAAACACTGCTCTGAAATGGTCTCACGGTTGCGCTTGTTGTCCGGAGTGAGCAAACACGGCACCCATCGCGCCGACAGCTTTCTCATGCCCAATACTTCATGCAGGATATGACCTAAGCGGTCTTTTGAGATGCCTACTGTCTCAGCTATCTTGCGCACCTTCAATCGGCGGTCTGCCAATACGAGATCGTGGATTTTTGTCACATTATCCTCCGTGGTAGCCGTTTTCGGGGCACCTGGGCGTGGCTCATCAAAAACCGACATGCGACCACGTTGAAACTCGTTAAACCAATTTTTGAGGTCGCCATCGAAGGAGAAGAGTCACCGTACACAGCATCCAAGCGCTCTTTGATTTCGCTGCGCGATTTCCCTTTCAAAAACAAGAATCGAATCACCGACCGATATTGCTCTTTTTCCATTTTTCTCAAACCCGCAGACACGCTCGCTTCCACACGCGGTCAAAACAAAACTATGCGCCCGATTTGGCTGAAATTTTGATAGTAGCTGTCAACGAGAATGTACTACGCGATAAAAAATTGCTCTTGCGATAGTGGTGCCATCGGGCCGTGAGGCTTAGTACTTATCGGACCGCCCTCGTATATAAGAGTTTATGGCACACACATCCGTCCCCCAAAAAAAGAGCTTTCTCCACCATTTTAGGGACTCCTATAGTTATTGAAATGTGACCGCAACATGCCAGTACAGTACGCATTGAATAATATCTCTCAGCACAGTTAGCTTATACAGTAATAATGTACCAGGAAAGTACACGTGTCGCCCTTGGGACTTGTTTGTCTCCGAACAAAAGATTCCATTGTGTGTTTAGAGTGGCATTTAGTGTTGCTATCTCGCCTCCCCGTGCGTGCGAGGAATAATATCGTTATCTGCAGAACTAACCTACCTTACTCTATCAAATTCCGTAACTTATTATTATTTAACTGTATTAATATGATCCTTGGTCAAATAATATTGAAAACTGAAAAACCCAATATATTAAAAATAAGAAATAAGACTTTATTTTCTTAGCGCCATAGCGGCGACACTTGAGTAATATGGCATACCGTGCATGCCGCCTCTGTGGCGGCATTCGAGTGCAAAGGGTTAAGAGAGCAAACTCTCCTCAAGGGGGCTCTAATTCAGGATTCGAACCCACTCATATATTTTTATAAGACCTCCCAAAAAGGAACTGTTTTTAAGAGCTTCCTAAATATATAGATGCCACCTATATCTCTGACATTAGGAGGCAGACCATTCCACACCACAGGACCGTCAATGGTAAAAGCTCTATTATAATATTATAATGTCGAACTCTATTATACTCTATTATAATGTCGTTCTATCCTCTCTGCTTGTACCATCGTGGAAATGGCACGATGGTACGTATATATGCTGATACTTACCGATAGCAGGATTGATGAATCTCAGAAAGAGGACGGTGCCAACAGCCCCGATGCTGGTCTGCGGGAACTGCGCAAATCTTTTGCTCAACACCTGGAAAAATGACGTAAGAAAAATATAATTTCAACTTGTGTTGGCGTGGCTTTTTTAAATTTATATTTATTAAAGTAATATATAACACAAACATTTGCCATAGGCTATATCTATAAATTAGATTAGTTCTTTAGATATGCAAATGTATATCTAAAGAACTAATCTAATTTATATATTATAATTATGAACTAACTTCATTTTAATTTCCTACATGTTATTTTATTTTTAATAATCTTAATATACAGTGTGTCGCAAAAAAATGTATCCACAATGTTAATGATTATAAAGTCTGTATATATAAGCATACAGTCCCGTTTCAACGTTCACAATAAACTACATAAATGTATTTTTTTATACTTAGCGCCTGTTCTCAATTCCATTCTGGTCTAGACATTGTTGGCAACACCAAGCAACGGAATCACAAACATCGAGAATCATTTTTTTCTTCTTAGAAATAGTTAACACTTACATACTACTTATAACAATTCTTACACTAATTATTTAGCAAAAACAAGTCCACTCGTTCAGGCTACTTGTATTCCATCACATTCACTCAGACCTTGGTCCTCCCAGCTAATACTGTAGGTGGACTAGTCAGGCAACAGATAATGCTTCGGGAGCTTGTACTTATAACGGAAAGGTAGGTCGAACCAACTCTCGTTAGCCCCCGCATCGATTAGTTCACGTTCAGGCTATTTGCATTCCACGTTATTTTTAACCTTTCTTTACAAATTTTCGTTCTCTCTTACGAAAATTCAATTCTGAGATGAAATTTAAGTGGCGCGAACTTCTATTATTAACGTAAGTATTCTTTTCGTATAAATTAATACTTTATTTTTAATAATTTCACAACTGTGAAAATTAATTTGTTTGATTCGTTCATAATATCACATTCAAATGCCCAGAATATAGTAGAGAGTATGTTTGGGTGGTTGTCAGCACGAGGGATACCTGATATGATAAGGGAGTGTTGCGTTACCTGATAGAGACAGTGGCACATGCTCCTGAGTTGCGGGGGGAACTTGTCCGCAGAGCTGACGATGGCATCGAACACCTTCTGCGTCAGCGCGATCAGGTTCTGCCGGTTCACCTCGATGTCCTCCGATGGGTCCAGTCTATCCAAACAAAAAGGGGATATGGCATATTAAAAAACTTGCAGAACAATTCATGATGGGTTGATGTGACTTGAAAGATGGACGATGTTTCAAAGGTATAATCTTTTTTTTAAAAGAATAGATATGACCGAAGTCATAGGTATCCTTATACCCTCGAACACTAGGCGGAAAAACTGCCTGTGTCGTTCGAGGAGAGTAGTACAGTGCGGGGTTAGAACTCCGTGAACTTTATCAAAGATTTCGGATGTTAATTTGTTCGTCCAGTTCGAGCGCTCTTCTTCATCTTACTCAACACATCAGTCTTTCACGTTCACATTCATCCATAATCCCTTCATTCCGTATTCTGTCATACATTTTTATTCCACGTGTTTACAGTTACTCCACTCACTTTTCCACAACATTTATTCGGCTATTTTCAGTCTTGTTCCACGTCCACGTTTCACTCCCATACATCAAAGTTGATTCTAAAATACTGTTGGGAATTATTACTACTTTATTTACTACACGTTCAAGTATAAATGTTTTAGTGCCTCATTGACTTTATTTCCTATCGCTACACGCTGTTCAATATCCCTCGTAACTCTTTCATCATCTGAGAAAATACTCAATGTCATTGCTGGACTTCGTAGTCGAGGATCCCCTTACCACTCCAGCATCAATCTTGAACTGTCGATCGTGTGATCTTCTGTGAGAAAACAGCCCGATCCTAGATGCGCACTCCCTTCTGCACATGTCACATATATGTGAATCCTGCTGAGTCACCTGGCAATGTTGACGCATGTTCGCAGCACGCTGACTACTTCTCGCACGTCTGGCCATTGAGACGCCATCAGCCCGAGGACAGATGGTTCTCCATCCTCCACGGTTCTGAGCCACCTACTCCCAGTCCTCAGGCGCAACGTCACCGACTCTCACAGACCGTCCGTCCTTATAGCGCGTTCTCTGCTGACCAACCCTTCGCTTGCTCACTATTTCTCCCGTACACAATGCATTTTGGGAGTCTATGATCGCCCATATGTATCACATGTCCGGTCCACCGCAATTTCACCTTTACAACCATATCTTCTATAGGTTTATAGGCGGAGAGTTGCAGGACCGAGACATTTGTGACCCATACATTGCATTTTCTTTACCTTTCTATCACCATATCTCTCATATATTTTGCTTATCATCCAATTATTTATCGAAAAAACATATTTAAGAAATCAGTAATGTTGAATAAAATTTCTGAATAAATGTCTCTGGTGAATATTAACCTTTCCCTTCCTGTGCTAAAAATATCCACGCGTTACGGTGTTGTGTATTAAATACACATCAATACACATGTAAAAATGAGCGATTTAAAATCGGAAAAATAAGAATATTCATAGCCAATCGCTTAAATAAATTAAATTAGAAGTCAAAAGTGATAATAATTGAAATTTAATTGCTGAAAACATGACAAAACCATCGGCCGACATTCACAAAACGTGCGTAAAGACCACTTCACATGAAACTCCGTAAGCTACTGACGTGTCGGAACGACTAACACTGTGTATGTTATACCTTAAAGAAAGAAACTAAACTATTCTATTTTTTTGCATTCCCATATACCGAAGTAGAGTGAGAGCGAGACATGAATAGCGTCGCTTCCTCACCCATAGCGTTTTTTTTAGAATGAATATACCTACGTCACACACTGGCATACATTTGATTGTATTGGTGAATTCATTCCGGATTTTCACAAAATATCTCAGATGTGGCCGATAAGTGCTAATTATAATTTTTTTCATTCAATGCGTAAATGTATTACGGAGGAATACCTAAAATCTGAACCCAGTATTTATTATATTTATAGAGATATTAAAGTTTTTAGAAGCAATGTGTACTAGTTACACATCACAGGGAAGGAAGGGTTAATCACAATATCCCTAATTCGACTCCTGAGAAACATTGTCCAATTGAAACTGTCTTGATCAATTGAGTCCACTAATTACATTTATCACTGCAACACGTGTTTCTAACTCTCGAAACTCTCTTCAGGTTTTCACGTACCGTGAGGTAGGTTGAGAGATGGAACCCAGTATGGCCTATAGGCAGAAAGTGCTTCATGTTGCAGTGCTATAACACAATGATGGAGAGAGACAGTGCAGTTACCTGGCAGGATCCACTTCAAAGCTGACAGGTGGTGCGGAATCGTCTTGCGCTCTTTCCAACAGGGGGCTAACCAGGGGCTCTAAAAGGCCTTGCAGGTACAATGAGCCATAGATCTTGAAGCAGAATGCCATTATCTTGGAGCCCAGAGAGTTACCGCGGAAAAGGGTCTGCATGCAGTCGGACACCTGAAACACAGAATAATTACTAATTCATTTATTTACGCGGCAACCTTCAACTTGTCCGAAAAGGTGATTCAGACATATTAAAGAGTGTGAACACAAGAAACGTTGTCTTCCGCTCCGTTGATCGAGTCTTCATATTTGAAACTACTGAAGTAGGCACGGAACTCATTGTTCGTAATCATATTTGCTAGCAATACTACAACACGAGAAGAGGAAACAACACTCGAACATGTTTAGCGCATGTGAGTATCATATGCGACATATGCCAATTTCCTCCAACCAAACAAAGATGTTAGAGGTCTTAAGTTAAAACTAGACTGCAATCCTTTTTAAGAAATCTCGAGGATTCCAACACGAATTGAACAAGAAACCCCGAGTTGGAAGATATCAACTAAGCCACCGAAGTCATCATATCACCAAAGAATAGGAAAAAAGAAAAAAGGAGCATTGTAATTTATTTTTATCAAACACTGTTTATTCTACTTTTTTGTAACGGTATAACCCTACCGGTTTCAAGGTGCACACCTCATCTTCAGGGGAGCACAAACAAGACTAAATGCTGTTTAAACTGGTACCGATATACACGCTTCAACGGTTGGGGGCTGAGGGGTGAGGGAGGCATGGGACGATTTCGGTCAAGAGCGGAGAGATTTTTGGGATATAACTGTTCACCAGATGTTTGGATCCATGTACTGACTTAAAAATTTCTAGGGCCTCTAATTTGCCCAATTTATTTCCGTTACTACTGATATGTAAGAATTTGGCATCATCGATAGAAAAAGTATGGTTTTCACGGTGACAATGATTAGCCATTTCAGAATAAATTAGAGGATTTGTTAAGGCGGATTTGTGTTCACGAAATCTCTTTTCAAAAGATCTTCCTGTCTTTCCTTTATAGAAATTTTTACACTAATTTTAATCTCCGGAAACTCTTATTTAATGGGAAAGGCAAAAATGGAATACTTAGCAACAGTGGTGTGTACTATATAAACTTTTATGTGCTGACTGACTGTGATAATTTCTATATAGGAAAGACAGGAACATCTTTTGAAAAGAGATTTCGTGAACACAAATCCGCCTTAACGAATCCTCTAATTTATTCTGAAATAGCTAATCATTGTCACCGTGAAAACCGTACCTTTTCTATCGATGATGCCAAATTCTTACATATCAGTAGTAACGGAAATAAATTGGACAGATTAGAGACCCTAGAAATTTCTAAGTCAGTACATCGATCCAAACATCTGGTGAAGTTATATCCCAAAAATCTCTCCGCTCTTGGCCGAAATCGTCCCATGCCTCCCTCACCCCCCAACCGTTGAAGTGTGTATATCGGTACCAGTTCGAACAGCATTTAGTCTTGTTTGCGCTCCCCTGAAGATGAGGTGTGCACCTTGAAACCGGTAGGGTTATACCGTTACAAAAAAGTGGAATAAACAGTGTTTGATAAAAATAAATTACAATGTCTTTAAACCTCCACAACGTTAATGCCTTAACTATAAACGAAAATAGGAACTATACAGAAACATACTTGTCATTGAAGTGAAATGTACGATGTTTACATATATATAAACTGAAAACACACTTTGTTTTCAGTTTATATTTTGTTTTTAATTTGTTTTTCAATGATTTGTCTTTTGTTGTATTTTTTGCGCAGTGCGGGCTGTGCGCCTGTGGACGGCCCCATATTGTGCTGGTAACATGTGATTTTGTACGATTTGATACTTGTTTCTTTCCAATTGTTTTTGTTGTAATTGTGTAAAATTATTTATATTTTTTAAATATATTCTGTCCTACTTAATGTGTTGAGCACTCACTACAGGCTCTTTTATTTATAATTATTTTTGTTATAAGGTACATTGTACCGTTTTGTTAAAAGGTACATTGTACCATTTTGTTAAAAGGTACATTGTACCGTTTTGTTATAAGGTATAAGGTTTTGTTATAAGGTACGAGGGTCATCTAGAAAGTAAGGTTACAAGGGCTCCTGAGGCCGGGGAAAACTTTTTGTTTCGAAGTTGGTGCACCTGGCGTGTAGGGGGGATCCTAACGGTCAGTTTGTTTGGTCCCGCGTGTTTGTCGGCCATTTTGTTCAGTCACAGTAAATTCTTTCGATAAGAGGTTATCGCGCACTCCTGCCACCTCCCGTCCGTGCGAGATCCGCGCGGTCATCCGTTTTTTGACTTTGCAGAACAATACCGCCACGAATATCCATCTGAAGCTCGTGAAAGTTTATGGTAGTGATGTGATGAGTCGACAATATGTCAAAAAGTGGGTTAGGTTGTTCAGAGAAGGCCGTACTGATACTCACGACGACGCAAGGCAGTGATTTCTGACGAACTTGTGCAAAAAATTGAAGAACAAATGCGAAATGACCACCGTGTGCCCCTTGACGGCCTTCACGAAGAATTTCCTGACATTTCTCGAAGTCTCCTTGGTGACATTGTGTCGGAAAACTTTTGTAACAAGAAGTTGTGTGCGAGATGGGTGCCCAGAACGTTCACACCGGAGCACCGTCAAAATCACGTGACCGCAGCGTGTGAATTTTTGGATCATTTTGCACAGGAGGGAGAAGCTTTTCTGGACTCTATCGTGACGGGGGATGAGACATGGGTATGTACTACACCCCAACAATTTTCCAACGATCAAGAGGTCGAGGAAGCTGTGAAGAAGTGGCTGAAAGAGCTGGCGGCGGAGGTCTATGACACTGGCATACAAAAGCTGGTGCTCCGACTACAGAAATGTCTCGATCTCGACGGCGATTACGTTGAAAAATAGTTGAATATATTTGTGAAGTATCCTGTGAATTTCAATTAAATACAAGCATTTTTCGATCCTACAAAAATGTTGTAACCTTACTTTCTGGATGACCTCATGCATTGTACCGTTTTGTTACAAGGTACATTGTACCGTTTACTTATTTAAATAAATAAAAATGCTGATAATGAAGAACGAATGAAATAAATTTACGTGTAAATTCATCGTAGTCAAAGACTAAAGCAACTGACCTCGACCTCCCTGTAGAACATATTCCAGAGCAGAGGGGAGAGCAGATGCTTGGCATCGAACAGCGTCACGAACACCCTGGCCAGCTCGTCCATCTGCGAAGTGGTCACCACGTTGGCCAGGGCCATGGCTATGGGCAGTTCCCCCTTGTCTGAGATCATCGTCACCAACTGGACCAGTTGTTCAAACCTGGAAAGTTATTTGGGATAACGATATAATGTGTTGGAATACTCCGGATTCGAGGAAGCTGCAAGGCCATGCATGTTTGTATATAGACGTATGTATATTTATTTAATTATTGTGCATTTGATACGGGTTTAACCCAATTAATCCTTTTTGGGAGGTTTGATAAAAATGATAATGAGAACTTTTATTTTTATCAAAACGTATTTATTTAATCATAAATATTAATATTGTCCCCTTTAAAGTAGTCCCCTTACGATATTATACATTTTTTCCAATCCGCAAGAACATTTGTGAAATGTTCTTTTTGGGCTAGCTCACCCACCTTACTCACATTTTTTCTTTATCTTCTCTGTGGTCGCAAAACGTTGTTCTTTCAACGTTGTTCTTCATCTTAATAATAAGTAAAAGTCTCAGGGGACCGTATCTGGTAAATACGGAGGCTGTGACATTACGACGGTGTAAGCCGGTGCAGTATTGCGGTGCAAAACCGATGAGTTGTTTGCTCACAATTTTGATCATTTTCTTCGAATTGCCGCACGAAAACTGACATATAACCTCAAAAAAAAAAATTCTTTGACCAGCCATTTTTAAAATGAAAAAAATCGCAAACATGCCACAATGCGTTGTAAATACTTGCCTGTCAAACACAAACTGTCCGTTTAATATGGCTGAAAATTGAAATGTACATTGCAGACAGTGTTGTTAACATAAGGAAAAAAGATGGGCTCAATCAAAAATAGTCCACGAATTTAAAAAAACTTTTTTTATCAACCCTCGTACACTATACTAAACTTAACCTGTACACTGCATTAAAAATCAAATTTCACGAATCCTGTGCGCGGCACCATTTCGGCGTTTTTTAATTTCTAAGTTTAAATGCGTATTTTGTTTAGAGCCACTGATATTTGATTACACCACCAAGTAAACATGACATTCAAGTAATTTTCTGATAATGAATAATAGTCATTACTCTTAAGGAGACTCATTAAATAAAGGAGATAAACTAAACATTACGTAAAATACACAAAGGAATGCTACGATCATCGCAGGACTCAATCCGCGCGACAGGTCGTTCCATGTAATAAAATATTTAGAGTAATGTTTATTTACGTAAGAGAGACACAACGCAGGACTCGATACACAACTAGTCATAACGAGCGCATCACACATACTGACGAAATACCTACAAATATTGAGAAACCAAAAAAAATCGGCGATCTGTTTATTCAACAATATCTCATAAACTAATACTATATATTATTTGACAAGGTTTTCAGAGATTTTGTTAGAATAAAGATTATTTTAAATTTTAGTTCCATTTTTATCCCGGTTTTCTGTCATTCTTTTGAAGTATTTGTGACTTGAAACTTGGATTATCGTCAGATCACAGGCGTTTGTGCTTCCCGTGAGGAACACGTTAAAGCCTACACACTCGTACACTACACTAAACTTAAAGCCTAAACACTAGTACACTACACTAAACTTAAAGCCTAATCACACGTACACTACACTAAATTTAAAGCCTACACGCTCGTACACTACACTAATCTTAAAGCCTACACACTCGTACACTACACTAAACTTGTGTTACTATTACATATCGGAAGAACTACAAAGGTTGCTTTGTAGTTTGCTTACCTTTGGTAAGTTTTCTGCGGTTTTATTATCAAATATGTTTTTCTGAACATATGCAGATGCGAGGAAGTACGTAATCTAATGGCTGCAGCCACTACCTTCCTATCGTTACACTCAACTTATTTATATATATTTTATATTTAATCTATCAATAATAGTGGGTTCGAATCGAGTTAAAACACCCTTGAAGAGAGTTTGCTCTTAAAACGGCGCTATTTAAATTGCCCTTTGATTATATTATTATTATTATTACATTCACTGTAAATAACTCATACTCGGCATCAAATAGGAATTTGACTGTGACAAAATGGCCAAAAATTGACTGCAACAAAATGGCCGACAGCAATCATACAATGATATTGCATATGTGTTATCTTGCTTCTCAGATTCAATCGACGGTGATTTCAAAATGGGCATTAAACAAATAAATTTAAAAAAATACTTTAGAGAAAATGTATTTATATAGCACCCTCTAGAGAGCACTCTCCTCAAGGGTTGTGACCTCAAGAACGTACCTATCTGCCAGGACAGTCTCCGCAAGCGTGTCGAACTCCGTGCCTTGCTGCAGAATCTTGGTGAGGACTTCCATGAAGGCGGCTCTGGTCTGCAGATCTCTGTTGTAGCCCAGGTCTAGAAAAGATAACGAGTGGAATTGAAACAATTTTTTGGTATGTTTTAGTGCCTCATTGAATTTGTTTCCTATCACTGTACGCCATTCGATATCCCTCTCAAATCTTAATATCTGCCTTAGGTTGATATTCATATCTACTCACTTCGTTCCGTATTCCGTCATACATTTTCACCCCATGTATTCTTCTAAGTGCACGTATCTATTCAGCTGTTTCGAGTCTTGTTCCATGTTAATGTTTCACTCCCATACATCAAAGTTGTTACTGAAACACTATTGTGTATTATTATTTTAGTCAATTTTGATTCCTAATTTTTCTTTCCTCTCCACCATCCTTTCCTATTCCTTTCCTTTAATTGATGATATCTCATTTTTACTTTAATATGTCCATAAATTCACGAATATGAATAATCTTTAAATTTTTTTTTGGTTGGAAGAGATTGACGCCTGACAATAAACCAGCCAGATTGTATGTACAATGAAGTGTTAAATAAATACTGTCAGGTTCGAGACACATGTTTTAGTGCCTTACTAACTTTGTTTCCTATTGCTACACGCTGTTCGATATCTCTCTTAACTCTTCAATCATCTGAAAAAATACTTCCCATACAGCGAAATCCCTCAACTCATTTGAATCTTTCATTGTTCACCCATTTATCGAATTTACTTTTCCTTTCAAACTTTTCTATCACCATTACTATTTTTTAATTTTTTTATTTAACCTGTCAAGTTTTATTGCCATGTGGCAATCTCTTCCAATCAACCAGAAAGATGTTTTTATAGGCCCTAAGTGTTAACCAGACTGGAATCCTATTTAAAAAAATCTGGGTTCCAGCGGGGATCGAACCCGCAACCTCTGGATCGGCAGACAAGTGTCTTACCACCAGGCCACGGAGGTTGACTTTGGTAGACGAGGAAATAAAACAAGCTAATAACCAATGCTATGCATCAGCCCCGAGTCAATGTTGGCGCTGAGCAGGTTGGACATAGCCTGGATGGTGGCATTACGCAGCGTGTTGGGTTTGCCGGCACGCTGCCGCGGGTTCTCCTCGATACCGGCGCACTCCGCCTCGTTGCAGTCGTTCAGCAGGTTCATGAACAGGGTGAAGTATCTGCAAGACAAATATTTAGATACGGTGAAATATTCTATTGATTCTGATAACACGGATCAAATACCATTAAAACGAAATTCACGAGACCATAGAAAATATGTCTTTATACTGAATATGGGTGAAAAATATTGTATTGAAAAAAACTGTTACAAATACTAGACTACTTGGTTTTTTCTCAGCAACATTCATAATCGCATTTTCAATACACATAATTCTTGATTGTCGTCATTGCTGGGGTAATCTTCATTGTCGTCATTGCTGGGGAAATCTCGATTGTAGTCATTGCTGGGGAAATCTACATTGTCGTCGTTGCTGGGGAAATCTTCATTGTCGTCATTGCTGGGGAAATTGTGATTGTCGTCATTGTTGGGGAAATCTTCATTGTCGTCATTGTTGGGGAAATCTTCATTGTCGTCATTACGGGCCTCATAGTCAAGTATCCCCTCGCCATTCCAACGTCAATTCAGTTGGAAAGTGAAGCTGTATAATGGTCGTGAGCTCCTATATATGAAGGAGTATACACCAGTGTCAAGTGATGTCCACTTCATAGTATCTTGGTAGTTCTATTCGTATGGGCGACATCAGTGCATTAAGCAACTCGGCGCAGGACTACTGTTATCTAGTGAGATACTATGGAGTTAAACTATTTTACAACTAAATGATACATAGAAGTCCGGTGCGTTACCGCATGGTCATAAGTCCGTCCGTCCATAAGTCCGTCGTCACCATTATTCTGTACACACTCAAGTGTGTCGCCACTGGAGAAGTATCTTTGGGCAGTTCCTTGTTCATCACTATTTGACATTGCAATTTCGACCTAGTGTAGATCGCGCTGGTCGGGGACTTATTTTATCCCCCTATAACAGCGTGGATGGTGGTGAGATCGAACCGAACTGAACTTAATGAATTGTAGCACCATCTCATGGAAATTTACCAAACATATTTCAAACTACCGTCGTATTACTGTTTTAAAGAAGCGTTTTAAATGTGTTTAACAAGTATCTTATACGGACTACAGAAAGGACGTTAGTTTGTGTAAAACGTTACTTAAATAAAGAAGTTTACTTGAGGAAGAGTTGGCTCTTGGCTTCCATGAGGTCTCCTCGATCCGACTCCTCAGGCTGTAGTGGAAGCCCCCTCAGTAGCGAAGCCACGGCCTCCATGCATGCCTGGTCTAGCTCCCTGAAATCATCACACTCCAGATGTAACTATGCCTCATACAATACAATCTAAGACTTGGAATAAGAAAGAGATCATCAGCAAAATTTTTTAAATACTCGATATCAAAGTTATTCAAAAAATTACGAACGAATTCCGAGACAGTCGGTGAGACACCAATCATCTGACCTGGAGATTACAGGTTCAACTCACGTTGATGCCTAATTTTTTTTAAATATCGTATTCTGATTTCACCAGTAAATATTTTTTAAATTTATTATAGGTTTCGGAAAGAATTAATGAAGCCGGTGTGAGGCTGGGGCTGAACATGAACGTGAGTAAAACTAAGTTCATGGTGTTTGGCCGGCAGGATCACGCAGGAGCACGTCTTACATTGAACGGTGCTGATATAGAGAGAGTGGAAACATTTAAATACCTCGGAAGTATCCTAGTAGAAGACCTCGACCCAGAAACCTAAGTCAAGTGCAGAATTGAATCATCTCGTGCAGCTTTTAATAAAATGAGAAGCTAATTCAGCGATGATAATCTAAACTTGAAACTTCGACAACGGTTAGTCAAATGCTACGTTTGGTCAATGTTATTGCATGTAGTGGAATCATGGACCCTCAAAGTTAGTAGTATGAACCGACTGGAAGCATTCGAAATGTGGATGCACCGGAAAATGCTACGAATATGGTCAGCAACACAAGAGTTCTTCAAAGAGCCAACGTTAATAGAGAGTTGCTGACTAATATTAAAATCCAAAAAGTGTCCTACTTGGGTCATGTACTTAGAGGAGCAAAGTACAAATTACTGCACCTGATCATTCAAGGCAAAATAGAAGGCCGAAGAAGTGTTGGCAGGAGGCAAATATCCTAGCTCCGCAATATATGTGATTGGACTGGCATAAGGGGCGTTGGAGATCTTTTTCGGGCTGCCGGGGATAAAGACGTCTACTCTCAAGTGATATTCACCATTGGGGGGACCTGACATGACACTGGGAAGAAGAATACGAAAGGTTTCGGCCTAAACTGGAACTCCATACTAGAATGTTAAACAATAAATGACTTATTTCAGTAATTTAGTAAGTTACCATGAGTCCCATGAACCTTAATAATTAATATCACCATCACATCTTTCACCTGGTGATAGCAGTGACATCTCCACAGACAGGCGGTGCGATCTGATGGCTCGTGCCCAGCACCCAGTCGGTGAGGTACTCCACCAGCTTATTGCGGAACTTCATTTCTTGACGGAAGGCTAGGTCGTCTCGCCTGCGCATCATGGCCTCCACTACCTGGCATAGCTTGGTCTTGATGTGCACCGACAGCACTGTCATGTCCAGGTGACGGACGTATCTGGGAAAAGAAACCATCCAACCAGTGAGATTTATTAATTATCAGCAGCATGAATGCTGTTAATATCTATATCAAGTTTATCTGTCATATGTTCATGGAGAGACAGCAAGGGAAAAGCAAAGGAAACAGAACAGCACTCCTGGGTTTGTGTGTAGGAACTTGTCCAGACGTCTCATACACTGGTTCAATGTCACAGCACTCACTACACTATTGGGCAGTATTATCATTATAGCCAGGCAGCATGGATGCTGTTAATATCTATATCAAGTTTACCTGTCATATGTTCATGGAGAGACAGCAAGGGAAAAGCAAAGGGAACAGAACAGCACTCCTGGGTTTGTGTGTAGAAACTTGTCCAGATGTCTCATACACTGGTTCAATGTCACAGCACTCACTACACTATTGGGCAGTGTTATCGTTATAGCCAGGCAGCATGAATGCTGTTAATATATATATATCAAGTTTACCTGTCATATGTTCATGGAGAGACAGCAAGGGAAAAGTAAAGGGAACAGAACAGCACTCCTGGGTTTGTGTGTAGGAACTTGTCCAGATGTCTCATACACTGGTTCAATGTCACAGCACTATTGGGCAGTTTTAATCTGTCAATAATAGTGGGTTCGAATTCTGAGTTAAAATGCTCTGAGGAGAGTCTGCTCTCTAAACAGTGCTATATAGAGCGCCCTAAGGAGAGTCTGCTGTCTAAACATAGCTATATAGAGCGCCCTAAGGAGAGTCTGCTCTCTAAACAGTACTATATAGAGCGCCCTGAGGAGAGTCTGCTCTCTAAACAGTACTTTATAGAGCGCCGAGGAGAGTGGTCTGTAAACCGTACTCTGTAGAGCGCCTTGAGGAGAGTCTGCTCTCTAAACAGTACTATATAGAGTGCCCTGAGGAGAGTCTGCGCTCTAAACAGTACTCTATAGAGCACCCTTAGGAGAATCTGCTATATAGAGCGCCCTGAGGAGAGTCTGCTCTCTAAACAGTACTATATAGAGCGCTCTGAGGAGAGTCTGCTCTCTAAACAGAGCTATATAAATTGCCCTTTTATTATTATTTGAAAGTAGCATAAGAATTACCTGACGATGGCCAACATGAGTCCTTCAATGGAGGTGACGCTGAGGTGCTCCGCAGGTTGCTCGTTCTTGTTGTTGTCCAGGATGCTCTTCATGATGAAGATGGTGTGCTCCACAAACTGGGTGTTTACCTCCGTCAACATCACCTGAACAATACAATACTCTGGTGTTCAGCATTCTCGCTAAACAAGCAACAGAAGGGACAAGTAGCATTTATCAGATCAGGAACAATAGAACAGGGAGGTCTGCCTTTGTTACAGGTTGTTCAATTAGCAGAATGCCTGGAAGACTAGAGAAGAATGTGCACAACATACAGAAATTTCAGTTTGAGTCACGTTGCACAGCATTGAAGTTATGGTCCCCAGCATTGAGGTCAAGTTCTTCAGCATTGAGGTTATGGTTCCCAGCTTTGAAGTCACGGACCTCAGCATTGATGTTATGTTCCCCAGCATTTAAGTCACAGTCCTCAACAGTAAGGTTATGGTCCCCAGCATTGAGGTCACGTTATTCAGCATTGAGGTTATAGTCCCCAG
The DNA here is from genome assembly GCA_949825065.1 of Odontocerum albicorne. Classification (NCBI taxonomy): domain Eukaryota; kingdom Metazoa; phylum Arthropoda; class Insecta; order Trichoptera; family Odontoceridae; genus Odontocerum; species Odontocerum albicorne. The sequence goes on along the minus strand of OX463866.1, from coordinate 5,483,088 downwards.
CATTGAGGTCACGTTCTTCAGCATTGAGGTTATGTTCCCCAGCATTTAGATCACGGTCCTCAGCAGTGAGGTTATGGTCCCCAGCATTGAGGTCATGTTGCAGAAGAATGTACTTGTTCTCTACTTTTCCTACATGCTCTTCAATTAACAGAATGCCTGGAAGACCGGAGATGAATGCCCACGATATACAGCAATTTCAGTGAGGGTTACATTTCTCAGCATTGAGGTCACAATGCAGAACAATGTATCTGTTCTAAGGTGAACGCTTTTCCATTAAATCTATTTAAATTTTGAATTTTGTTTGTGCTTCCCTGAAGATGAGGTGAAAGCCTTGAAACCGGTACGGTTATACCGTTACAAAATATGGAATAAACAGTGTTTGATAAAACAAATTACAATAAATTTTGAACATTATGTTGTGGTTAACAAAGGAATAAATTTAAAATATGAATGGTTGTTAATTTTAATAATCACCTGTTGTTGGGAATCAAAGAATTTATCAATGATGGCCCTGAGCTGGTCGAAGAGGATGGGGTAGAGCGCAGAGGACATCTCGTGCCCGATGAGCTCCTTCACGTGCTTCTGGATCTGGGGACCGAACTTCTCGTTCACACACACTAGCAGTCTCAGCAGCTGCCCTACAAACCTGAAAACAATAAAACATATCAGGTCTGTAAATATGAAACTGGAATTTTTTTATAGAAAATACACATTTATTGTATGAAAATGGTAAAAAATGTTTTATTCAAAGTATTGCCAATCGCTAGCTAAACATTTTTCCCATCTCTCTGGCAATTTGTGAATGCCACGTCAAAAAAACTGTTGCTCTTTTGAGGCAAACCAATCATCGAGACATTTTCGTAAGAAGTGAAGCGCTGCTCAGCAAGTGCGTATCCCATCGATGCAAATAAGTAGTAATCGGATGGAGCCAAGTCTGTTGAGTAAGCTGCATGCGAAAGTATTTGCCAACTAAACGCCTCAATCGTTTCCTTGACCGGTTTTGATGTGTGCGATGGTGCATTATCATGAAGCAAAATCACTTGTGTGTTGCCTCTTTTGATATTCTGGTCGTTTTTCACGCAATGCTTGGTTCAAATCCATCATTTGTTGTCGGTAGCGTTCAGTATTAACAATGCTTGCAATTCGGCGTCTTCAAACTTTCTCGGTGGTATTCCACGTTCTTCGTTTCTCATGTCAAAATCGCCACTTTTGAATTTTTTAAACCACTCAAAGCACTGTGATTTACCAAGAGCATGCTCACCGTAAGCTTCGACAAGCATTCGATGCGATTCTGCAGCAGTTTTTTTCAAATGGTAACAGAAAATCAATGCTGTCCGCAAATCGTAGTTTTCAGGCACAAAAACAGATATGTTCAACGCTATGAAAACATATGTAGTTGTATTAAGCTTGTATTGTTGCCAGTTAAAAGTCTTTGACAAATGTAAACACAAGCAAAAGGCGCTAATGACGCAGTTTGACAGTCACTACATTGACAACTAGAGCCATCTATGAGCAAATTCCGGTTTAATATTTACAGTCCTGGTACGCAGTGTAGGCACACTCATCCAGATGGTGTCTGACGACTCTATGCCGAGTGCTCTTTACGCTTTTACTTTTCGATGCTTCTACACTATTGAACAATGTTTCTACTTTTAAAGACAAATAATATCTCACATAAATGTTTTCCCAGGGTAACCGCAAGCTCGTGTTCATAGACAACAAAGAGAAGTTGAACGACATCATCGAGCCGGACCACCAGAAGTTGACAAATGTAAACACAAGAAAAAGGCGCCAATGACGCGGTTTGACAGTCACTACATTGACAACCAGAGCCATCTATGAGCAAATTCCGGTTTCATATTTCCAGACCTGGTAATATCTCTTTAAGCTTTGTATGTAATTTTTCTTTCTTGTTGCTGTATATAATTTATCTTTTAGCTTTGTACGTAATTGGGTTTTAAGCTGTGTATGTAAGCTTTATAAAATTAATTAATTAATCTCATTATAATAAATACCGAAATAGAGTAATCTTCAGAATAATGAATATGTTTAGCTTAATCGAACAAACGTACATAAAATAATGTTTAATGAATCTTGTTTTGACTAAAATTAAAATTTCAGTATAACGACCATTTTTTGGTTCAAACAGCCACTGAGAGAATCCAGACCATCATCAGGCTCGGATAACACAATCACAAGCAATAGACAGCCTCTGTGGCCCAGTTGGTAAGACGCCTGTCTCCCAACTTGGGGTTGCGGAATCGATTTCCAGATTTTTTATAAAAGCATTCCAGCTTGGTTTTCTTTCTACAAAGACCCAAAGCGAAAGAACTTACTGTGTGACAGGGCAATACTGGACATCTTGATTATTTGCCAGTACACTGCATTTTCTCGTATCCACCAGACCTGTGAAAAAATATAAATTCATATTCAATATAAAATAAAAATGAAATAGATTTAAAATTTGAATTAATTAAAAAATACATGTAGACCGACTTGCAATAATAGCACTTGTCAAAAATACATGTAGACCGACTTGCAATAATAGCACTTGTCAAAAATACATGTAGACCGACTTGCAATAATAGCACTTGTCAAAATACATGTAGACCGACTTGCAATAATAGCACTTGTCAAAATACATGTAGACCGACTTGCAATAATAGCACTTGTCAAAATACATGTAGACCGACTTGCAATAATAGCACTTGTCAAAATACATGTAGACCGACTTGCAATAATAGCACTTGTCAAAATACATGTAGGCCGACTTGCAATAATAGCATTTGTCAAAATACATGTAGACCGACTAGCAATAATAGCACCTGTCAAAAAAACACTTAATTATAAAATAATTTGACGCTTAAATATGAAAAAAATCTAAACAATAACTTAAATTACGTAACAGATCTATTTACTTTAAAAAATCATTGTCAAACTATACTCAATATATTGCTTATCAAGCTTATAAAGGGTCCTTCAAATTGAGCGGTTTTTTTAATTCTTGGATAAAACACAGATGGCGTCGTGAACTTGCCTGGGTCTTGTGACATTTGAGAAGTGTAATGTATGACATTTATAAAAATGGAGTCGTATACAATACAACAATGCGTTCAAATTGTTGAATTATTTTATGTATTGTAATCTCCGGAAACGGTGATGTTAATTTGCCACCGAGATGATGTGATCTGACACCGTTGGATTATCTCTGGGGTTACGTGAAAAGCCAGGTCTATAAGAATGACCCCCGATCGATTCCTGAGCTGAAGGACGAAATTATTGGCATTATCGGTGAGTTAGAACAGCAATTATGCCAAAATCTCATCGAAAATTTTGACAAAAGAGTGGACATCTGTGGAGCTGCAAGAGGTGGACATTTGGCAGATATTGTTTTTTGTGTTTAAATATCATACATTATACTTCAATGACCGATAAAAAGTTTTTTGAAATCAAAGCAAATTGTGTGTTTTATTCAAGAATTAAAATAATTAGAATAAAAAAAAATCACTCAATTTGAAAGACCCTGTCAAACTATACTCAACACATTACTTACCAAAGATTAAAAGAAACATAATTTTTTTTAATAGGAGCCAACTATCCTGGTATTTTATAGGAGCCAACTATTCTGGTAATATTACCTATACTCAACTTTTGACGTAAAATAAGATGAAGCCATTGGGACAAAACAAACCAAGGAGATAAAATTGAAGTATTAAAGTTTTATGAAGGCTAGTCGTTCAAAAGCAGTTGGTCTCCAATATATCAGGATAGTCGGCTCCTATTAAAACACGTTAGTTTTAAGCCATGGATTGTAAAATATTTTGCTATATAAGCTTGGTAACAATGTATTGAGAACAGTTTGACAATGCTTTTCTAAAGTGGAGCAGATATGTCACTTTAATTTAAGTTGTGTTATTTCTTAAATTTAAGTTTTGTAGTTAGTTATGTCACATTTAAGTGTCACATAATTCTGTAATAAAATGAAGTTCTACAATACATACCATATTTTATGGACTATAAGACGCACCTTAATTTTTAGGCAATTTAAAAAAAAATAACATTTTTATCATTAGATTGCAAAACCAGACCCTTAAAGTCTGTTAAGTTCCACTGTAGCGCCAACTTACGAGCGTGTATTTGAATCATTTTTGTATTAATTCCATGCCATTTTGACGGTGTCCTTGAATCCATTTCAATACGTCATCTTCTAGTTTTGGATCTTCCTCGAATAACAACCAGAGGAAGACCAAAGAATTCATGGGTGGTGCAAAAAGATAACCCAATGCAGAGGCACGGCCTGGGGACGTAGTCCGGGACAGAAGAGCGTACAACCTGAGGACGAGGAGAGCTGACCCCAACAGTCTTCGCAGACAATGAGTTGGGATGGAGCCATGGAGAGAGAGAGAGATCTTCTAGTTTTGGCCATTTTGCATTCAGTCCTCTACTTATATCGGTGCACTGCTACTGCCAGTCGAATCAAATGTTGCCAGATAGAGATAGATTTCCCGCGTTATCGAATATATAGCCATTTGTAAGACTGACGGGAATTTTAAATCAAACACTGGACATTTCTATATTAATTTCGAGTATAAGACGCACCTGAATTTTGTAGGCAATTTTTTTGAAGAAAAAAGTGCGTCTTATAGTCCGTAAAATACGGTATGTCTCTTCGTAATAATAATAAAAGGACAATTTATATAGTGCCGATCAAACAACAGACTCGGGATTCAAACCCATTAGTAATAACAGATAAAAAATGTTACAAAATAAATAAATATAAATTAAATGTAAGGATAGGAAGGTGGTGGCTGCGGCCACCACATTAGATTTAGTATTTCCCCGCATTTGTATGAGTTTAGAATAACAGATAAGAAAATTGTAGAAAACTTATCGTAGAAATACGAACTACAAAAGAAACCTTCGTGGATCTTCCGATATGTGACAGCAACACATTCGCCTTGAGTTGTAATGTAGTCCATTTATTTAGTGTTCATATATAAACATAAATTTTGATAAGAATGCTTCCTAAAGCTTCGACACCTGTGTGTAGGAACTTGTTGAAACGTCCCATACAATGTCACAGCATTCACTACAATAATTCGCAACTTGTTCCAAGATTCCACAACTCGGTAAGCAATAATAGCGATGCCTTATTGGATTTTAATGGAATGCTTTCTTGATTTTCCACGGAATGCTTTCTTGGATTTCAATGGAATGTTTTCTTGGATGTTAATCTAATAATAATGCTTTCTTCGATTGCAATAGAATACATTCTTGGATTTTAATCCAATAACAGTGCTTTCTTGGATTTCAATCCAATAACAGCGCCTTTTTTAAATTTCAATGGAATGCTTGAATGGATTTTAATCCAGCATTCACTACAATATTGCGCAGTTTGTTCCTGGATTCCACAACTCAGTAAGCAATAATAGCAATGCTTTCTCGGATTTAAATGCAATAACAAAGCTTTCTTGGATTTTAATCCAATAAAAATAATTTTTTTGGATTTCAATGGAATGTTTTCATGGAATTTAATCCAATAATAATACTTTATTGGATTTCAATGGAATGTTTTCTTGGATGTCAATCCAAGAATAATGCTTTCTTGGATTTAGATAGAATATTTTCTTGGATTTCAATGGAATGTTTTCGTGGATTTTAATCCAATAACAGTGTCTTTTTTTTATTTCAATTGTATGCTTGAATGGATTTTAATCCAGCAAACCTATATTTATTTCATTATTTATCGACTTGGAACATTTTGGGCGCCATCTATCTAAAATAATAAGACATATTTCATTTAGCGTGAAGCGAGTAGTAAAATATTAATAAAAATTTTAAAACATCGTTTGTTCAGTCGGTAAAACATGTAACTAGCCGATAAATGATTTAATTGTGTGGTATCATCAATAGATGTCATTGATAGTCCAAATCTTACATAATCTGGGAATATTGCAGAAATAATCACTGCGCCCCGACCTCGGGGCCATACTCTATCTGACTCAGTATTTCATGGCCCCACGGTTGGGGCGGTACTCACAAAGTGATACAATTTTTAATTACAATTGAAAGTAATAGTTCTTATAATTTAATACAAATAGATAGAATGTTAGTGATGGTCTCCTTACATTGCCTAGTCCGTTCTCTCTTTGTGAGAGTAGTGCAAGCTTCCAGATCCTCCTCCAGGTTTTTGCTCAGACAGACTGGATTCAGAGGAAAAGGCATGCATATATATAATATATATATCTTTATTCATTCTATTATATATTCTGTACATAAATAATACAACTCACGCCATCGATCAAATCAAACAGAGTTGTCACGGAACTCTTTCAACCGATGCGGTACGGCAGTCCGGCAATCTACCACCTCAAATGCGAATCTTCCTCCTGTCGTAACACCGGTGGCCAGTTTAACCTCTCGAGTAGTAAGATATTTTTAAAATTTTAAAACATCGTTTGTTCAGTCGGTAAAACATGTAACTAGCCGATAAATGATGTAATTGTGTGGTATCATCAATAGATGTCATTGGTACTCCAAATCCTGACATAATCTGGGAATATTCGAAAGATAATCACTGCGCCCCAACCGCGGGGCCATATGCTATGTGACTCAGTATTTCATGGCCCCACGGTTGGGGCGGTATGAACGAAGAGGTTAAGATGATCTGCAGAGTCCTTATGCGTGATAAAACAACACAGCCAACAGGTGGCATCGTTAACAAGTGACCAAACCATCTTGAATGTCTTACTCGCTATACTCCGGGTTTAACCCAATTACATCAAATAACAAGAATTTTTAATCAAAAATCTAGATACAGCATAATGACAACAGGAACAATGTTATTCATACTTCCCTGCGAAGTGACTCAGTTACATACGTACGTACGTACAAACATATGTACAAAGATCGGCATGCTTTAAGAAGCGACTGAAAAAGTGCTTAATTTCTAGTCAGTGATATAACATGTTTGATTTTTATTTCATCTCCACAATTCCTTCATTTTCCTTTGATTGATGATATCTAACTTTATATGAAAAGGAATGTTCGGGTGATTGTCCGTCTCTGTGGGCATATGCTCACGTATGTGTTCATGTATTTCGTGAGGATGGATAGTCATTTGAATGTTTTTTGCCACTATGTAACTTGCCTCATTTACTTTTGTCTGGTTGGTTGGAAGATATTTCCGCCGGGCAATAAGTCCGCCAGATTGTATTTGCAATAAAAGTGTTTCATAAATAAAATAAATAAATAAAGATTATTAAGAAGTTTCATCCTTCATTAATCCACCGAGATATGGAAGATATCAATATCAGAAAATTCATTCCACTGCATGGAAAATTCATTCCCTAGACTGGAAAATTCATTCCCTAGACTGGAAAATTCATTCCACTGGATGGAAAATTCACTCCCTAGACTGGAAAATTCATAACACTGGATGGAAAATTCATTCCCTAGACTGGAAAATTCATTCCACTGGATGCTGTGTAAAACATGTGATCTTTTACATATTTGCAGATAATATTCATACTTTATTAAAAAAACTTTAGTTTAGTTTATGTATCTATTGTACATACATAACTGTTTTTTTTCCACTTTGCACGGATTTCTCCTGTTATACAAAGAGGGTCTGCTTCTAGCGTTAGCTTATTCGTTAGGAAGAATATCAGACAGGATTCTTCTCATACTGCTAGGCTGTGCCGAGACTATATCCACAGTGTCACTCAGTTGGTTCAATATCTCTATACCACGCGTGACTGAGTGTTTAGCCATGATATTCGTCCTGTAAGTTGGTATATAGAACAGAGGGTGATTCCTTGCACGGATATATTTATTAGGTACATATAAATTTAGTACTTCTAGAATCGCGGGACAGTTAAAGCAACCTTGAAAAACCTTAAGTAGGAATATCGCAATGGATTCTTGCCTTCTTGTATCGAGGCTTCTATAGTTACGCACCATGAGAAGTTCGACATGGTGAGCATATTTTGAATAATCGCCCTTTGTTCTGTTCCATAGATATCTGAAGATTTGATTCTTATATTTGAGCTGATGAGGAGCCCAAACTATAGATGAATATTGTTAGATGTCACATCACAATCTGAACAATCCTTCATTATAAATAATATAATATTAATGTTCACCCGAGCCACTCGAGCTTTTTTATGGCATCACTTCGATAATGGAACAAACAAGTTGTTTTTCTATGCGTTTTACTACCGAAAAGGGAAAAAACGCGACACAAATCAATAAAAAAGACATTAACAGTGTATAATGACGATGGAGTAAGTGATTGTGTGTCAAATGTGGTTTGAAAATATCTGTAACGATGATACGACACTCAATGATGGTGTCCGCTCTGGAAAGTCGATAACTACTGACAACGACCAAATAAGAGATCTGATTGAGAATAATCAGCATCGTACAATACAGAACATTACTGAGTTACTGAAGATATAAAAAAAAACCACTGTCCACGAGAATTTTGTACCATTTTGCGTTTAAAAATTACGAAATTACTTTCCGAAGAACTCATTTTAGTTGTAGATTTATTCGGCAGGATTTCGATGGAAAAGTTGTTAGGACAATTAATTATGACAGTTTGTTGCGCGGTTAGCCTCATCTAGCCGGTTTTCAACGAGAATGAACTCACCGCCATGCAGGGAGGTGGCGCTGGATAGGGTTAGACAGCCCAGCGTAGAGGGGTGACTGCCGGGAACGGGGCGGGAGCCGCCCGGGCCTGCACCGGCGCTCCTCTTCTGCAGGCACACGCCGCCCAACGCGCACAGGAAAGAGGTCATGTTAGCCCATTCGTTAATTTGGTCCTAGAAAAAAAAAAAAAACAAGCATAATCATTATAATTTGGTCAATAAAATACTATTATTTGAAAGTTTTTATCTCATGATCACAGGAGGACAAATAAATATTTGATGACGAGGTGGAAACCTTGAAACCGGTAGGGTTTATCATTACCTTAGGTGGAAAACAATGTTTTATTAAACAAATTACGATGTCTTTAAACCTCCACAGTGTTAATGTCTTAACTACGAGTACACTGCAGCCTCGGATATTTTTGGAGTTAGTTTTCTGACCTATAAGGCATGCCTGAAAAGGCACTTTTTAATATCCAAACCTTGAAATGGGATCCCGTGTGTTTGTCAAGGACTTTTGAAGAACTTTTTTGAACTGTTTTTTAACTATAATTTTTTTTTATTATTTATTTTTTACTTTTTTCCCGTGCTGAAGAGGATTTGTGAAGTAGCATCTGTCCGATTCCGTCTTTAATACTTTGTTTTCAATTCGTATTTAGTTTTAAATTTGTTTTTCAATGATTTGTCTTCTGTTTGAATATTTTGTGCAGTGCGGGCTGTGCGCCTGTGGACGGCCCCATATTGTATTGGTAACAGTTGATTTGGTAAGATTTGATACCTGTTTCTTTGATTGTTTTTGTTGTAATTGTGTAAATAATATTTTTATTTTTTATATTCTGTTAATCTTAACGTGTTGAGCACTCACTACTGGCTCTTTTATTTTTTAATTATTTTTGTTATAAGGTACATTGTACCATTTTGTTATAAGGTACATTGTACCATTTTGTTATAAGGTACATTGTACCATTTTGTTATAAGGTACATTGTATCATTTTGTTATAAGGTACATTGTACCATTTTGTTATAAGGTACATTGTACCATTTTGTTATAAGGTACATGGTACCGTTTTGTTATAAGGTACATTGTACCGTTTTGTTATAAGGTACATGGTACCATGTTTTTATAAGGTACATTGTACCATTTTGTTATAAGGTAGATTGTACCATTTTGTTATAAGGTAGATTGTACCATTTTGTTATAAGGTACATTGTACCATTTTGTTATAAGGTACATTGTACCATTTTGTTATAAGGTACATGGTACCGTTTTGTTATAAGGTACATGGTACCATTTTCTTATAAGGTACATTGTACCATTTTGTTATAAGGTACATTGTACCGTTTTGTTATAAGGTACATTGTACCATTTTATTATAAGGTACATTGTACCGTTTTGTTACAAGGTACATGGTACCATTTTCTTATAAGGTACATTGTACCGTTTTGTTATAAGGTACATTGTATCATTTTGTTATAAGGTACATTGTACCATTTTGTTATAAGGTACATTGTACCATTTTGTTATAAGGTACATGGTACCGTTTTGTTATAAGGTACATTGTACCGTTTTGTTATAAGGTACATGGTACCATGTTTTTATAAGGTACATTGTACCATTTTGTTATAAGGTAGATTGTACCATTTTGTTATAAGGTACATTGTACCATTTTGTTATAAGGTACATGGTACCGTTTTGTTATAAGGTACATGGTACCATTTTCTTATAAGGTACATTGTACCATTTTGTTATAAGGTACATTGTACCGTTTTGTTATAAGGTACATTGTACCATTTTATTATAAGGTACATTGTACCGTTTTGTTACAAGGTACATGGTACCATTTTCTTATAAGGTACATTGTACCGTTTTGTTATAAGGTACATTACACCATTTTGTTATAAGGTACATGGCACCGTTTTGTTATAAGATACATTGTACCATTTTGTTATAAGGTACATGGCACCGTTTTGTTATAAGATACATTGTAACATTTTGTTATAAGGTACATTGTACCATTTTGTTATAAGATACATTGTAACATTTTGTTATAAGGTACATTGTACCGTTTTGTTATAAGGTACATTGTACCGTTTACGTATATAAATTAATAAATAAAACTATACATAGCGTATACAAAGTAACACATGTCTTCCAACTATGCCAAGGTTGCGGGTTTGATTCCCATTCCAGTCTGTTTTTCACTCGGGGTCTCTTTAACCGATATGGCGATAAGCCCGCTAGGTTGTAATGGATGAAAATTCTCACCTCCAAATCGTGCTCGCTGCTCTGGTGTGATGCCCTTCTCTTGCCGGTGGGGCGGGGCAGGGCTTCTAGGGGGCATTCCTCCCCACCCTTGCCCGCTGTCCCCTTGGGGTACGACTGCAGGGCCTTGCACATGGAGTCCCTGTATGACACAGATATTAATTACATCATAAACGCATATATAAACTTGAGAAATATAACATTTGACACTGTCATACAGCTTATATTAATAGAAAAATATAACAATTGTCACTGTCATACAGCACAATTGAGAAATATAACAGTTGTCACTGTCATACAGCACATATACAATTGAGATATATAACAATTGTCACGGTCATACAGCACATATAAAATTGAGAATATATAACAATTGTCACTGTCATACAGCATATGAGTATATACAATTGAGAAATATAACAATTTTCACTGTCATATAGCATACGAGTATATACAATGGAGAAATATAACAATTATCACTGTCATGCAGCATATATACAATTGAGAAATATAACAATTGTCACTATCATACAGCATATATACAATTGTCACTGTCATACAGCATATACCAGGTCTGTAAATATGAAACCGGAATTTGCTCATAGATGGCTCTAGCTGTCAATGTAGTGACTGTCAAACCGCGTCATTGGCGCCTTTTTCTTTTGTTTACATTTATCAAAGACTTTTAACTCACAACAATACAAGTTTAGTACAACTACATATGTTTTCATAGCGTTGAACATGTCTATTTTTGTGCCTGAAAACTACGATTTGCAGACAGCATAGATTTTGTTACCATTTGAAGAAAACTGCTCCAGAATCGCATCGAATGCTTGTCGAAGCTTACAGTGAGCATGTTTTTGGTAAATCAGTACTTTGAGTGGTTGAAAAAATTCAAAGGTGGCGATTTTGACGTGAGAAACGAAGAACATGGAAGACCACCGAGAAAATTTGAAGACGCCGAATTGCAAGCATTGTTGGATGAAGATGACACTCAAACACAACAACAACTCGCGGATCAATTAAATGTGACGTGAGAAGCCGTCTCCAAACGTTTGAAAGCCATGGGAAAGATCCAGAAGGTGGGAAAATGGGTTCCACATGAACTGAATGATAGGCAGCAGGAAAACCGAAAAACCACTTGCGAAATGCTGCTCGCCAGGTACAAAAGAAAATCATTTCTCCATCGAATTGTGACTGGCGATGAAAAATGGATATATTTCGAGAATCCTAAACGTAAAAGATCATGGGTAACTCCAAGCAAACCAGCGACATCGACTGCAAGGCCAAATCGCTATGGACGGAAGACAATGCTCTGTGTTTGGTGGGATCAGAAGGGTGTTATCTATTATGAGCTGCTAAAACCTGGCAAAACCGTTAATACTGAACGCTACCGACAACAAATGATGGATTTGAACCGAGCAATGCGTGAAAAACGACCAGAATATCAAAAGAGGCAACACAAAGTGGTTTTGCTTCATGATAATGCACCATCGCACACAGCAAAACCAGTCAAGGAAACGATTGATGCGTTTAGTTGGCAAATAATTTCGCATGCGGCTTACTCACCAGACTTGGCTCCATCCGATTACTACTTATTTGCATCGATGGGACACGCACTTGCTGAGCAGCGCTTCACTTCTTACGAAAATGGCTCGATGATTGGTTTGCCTCAAAAGAGCAACAGTTTTTTTGGTGTGGCATCCACAAATTGTCAGAGAGATGGGAAAAATTTGTAGCTAGCGATGGGCAATACTTTGAATAAAATATTTTTTACCATTTTCATACAATAAATGTGTATTTTCTAAAACAAATCCGGTTTCATATTTACAACTATAACTAAGAATAAAAAAGTTACGCACCAATTCCTGAAAGTCTCTTCCCAGGCCGGTTGGACGCCATTGACACAGTGCTCAATCTTCCTCAGCAGGGCCATTATCCTCTTCTGCAGTGCAGCTCGACCTGGCACATTCATTATTATTATTATTTTTATTATTGTTCTGCATCAATATTACCTTATTGTATTTTATAAAGAAATTTAAATAAATAAAAGTCTAAAAATAATAACGGGAACTCGTGCTTCCCTGTGAAGTGGCCCAGTTATGTTCGCAATAATTTATTAACACGTTCAGTGCTGAGGACTCCACTCACGTGTCCATATAACCCAAGAGTTCCCAAAGTGGTCGAAATCGCAGCCCCCTGGGGTCGATTTGATTTTTCAAGAGGTCGATAGTTTCAATAAAAAAACTTGGAGGTCGACGACAGCAAAAATAGACCCCCTTACTACTGCTATTTGTTTGTTACTTCAAAATATCTATGATTCCAATAGGTACTAAAACTTGTGAACGAAAAGATAAAACGTGTTATTAAAAGAGTCACATGTAAGAATGCATGAGAATACATGTAGCTCAAACATGTCTGTGCATTCTCTTATCGAACGTATCAAAGCAAGTGCGGACATGAAAAACCGTCGCATGTTATCTAGTGAAATATTTAATGTCGAGTACTGTACAAACATATTAATTCGAGTAAGTAAAGTAAATGATTATGGGATCGACGGTCTTGATATAATGTCGACGTCTTGATATAATGCATACAACATGCACGGCGTAAAGTTCCGTTAATAATACATTTGTGCCTTTGTTAAATTTCTCAACAAGACGAATTTACGTAAAATTTTAATCGCAGTTAACGTGATAAGGAAATCAATCCTCAATTTATCCACCGAGACGTGGAAGATATAGGAAAATTCGTTCAATAAGATCATTTTGTATACAAATTATGACATATTCAATATCTTAATTCGTGAATACAGCACGGAAAATAGATATCGTTCAAAAAGCACATTATTGTTAATAACAATTTAGATAGTTCTGATTTTTAATAATAGATGTCACATTATTATCGTCTATTGTAAACAAAACACGAGGCCCATAATGTAATACGAGGCGTATCCAGAAAGTAAGTGTACTGAGGCTCTCACGACCAGATGGATTTTATTTTTGACATGTTGGCTACACTTCCGTGTAGCCTGACCCTTCCCCTACGCAACGAGACCGATTCGAGGTCAGTACGTTGAGAAGTGTCGACGCGACAACACGTTTAGTGAAAAATGTCAACCCAATCTCCCGCCAAGTGCGAAATTTTGTAAAAAGGCGAGTTTTTGAGGCGCTGCAAACTCCAAGGAGATGAATTTCTCAGCTCCATCGTTACTGGAGATGAAACTTGGGTTGCACACTACACGCCTGAAACCAAAAGGCAGTCTCAACAGTGACGTCACACCTCTTCACCCTCCGCCAAAAAGTTCAAAACCACAATTTCAGCCAAGAAAATCATGGAATCCGTGTTTTGGGACTGTCAAGGCATAATTTTAATTGAATATATGCCTCAAGGGGAGACCATCAACTCTGCAAGATACTGTGAGACCCTAAAAAAATTGCGGAGGGCGATTCAGAACAAGAGGAGAGGCATGCTGACAAAGGGAGTCTGCCTGCTGCATGACAATGCCAGACCACACACGGCCAACGCCACGAAGGAACTGCTCGCCTCGTTTAAATGGGATGTCCTGAACCATCTTGGCATTCCCCTGACCTAGCACCTTCAGATTACTATCTCTTTACCTCCCTGAAGCTGTACATGGGTGGAAAAAGGTTTTCAACCGACGAGGAGCTAAAGGAGGAGGTGGAGAAGTGGACGGAGGGGTTGGCGGGAAACTACTTTGAGGAAGGCATCAAAAAGTTGATACCCCGCTTCACCACCTGCATTGAGAGGAATGGTGACTGTGTCGAAAAATAGCTTACATATGTACTACGGTAACCATGTAATTTTTTTGTTTAAATAAAAAAAATTGTAACCTACAAAAATTCAGTACACTTTCTTTCTGGATATGCCTCGTAGATCAATTATAAAATTTAAATAATTTCTCTTTATCCACACAGTGATGTAGTGTTGAATGGACAATAGCCGAGAGTGAAGATTTTACAGTTTTGACATTCAGCTGTCAGTTGATGTGTCGGGGCGGTATTGTTGTGTTTAACGTGATCTTTTATTTAAGAAAAACAGTTGGAAAATGTTAATAAAAAAACTCTGAAACTTTGAATGGCAGGGTTTAATCATCTAGTTTTATAACGATATTAAAACATTTCCAAGTCCAAAGACTATTTTGTGTAAATTATTTTTATCTCTTTGAATTTTGAGAGAATGACTTTTATAATTGAAAAAACTACCTAGTTTTCCGGTTCACTTTTAAATTCTATATTTTGACACTTACCGTGTACATTTTCATAGAAACACATTCTGGATACATCCTGGCTGGCTGTTTTCGCAAAGACAATACATACTTTAACAAAAATGTTCAAAACAGACTAGCAAAGTAAAAAAAATAATATACGAGTATAACAGAAAAAGTTAGTTATTGAAATCCAAAAGGGACGAGCTTCAGCTGTAAGGCCTCTGCCACATCGATGTACTTCGCTAGGTGCTACGTGACTACTAAACTAGGTGACTTAATGCTTGGCCACACCAAAGTGCTTCACACAAATACATTTGACATTTGGGAGTGGTTGAGTCAACAAACGATGCCACTCTCAAAACTAACCAATTTCATTACAACTTACCTTATCTTTATTTACTTCCTGTGCAACTTCTTTCCAAAGTGATTTTATTACAGGTACATTTTTGTATAATTTGCTCAATGGGTTCCACAAAAGTTCCCTTTTATACACAGCTGTTATTAAAACTTCCGCCATCTTGTAAAATCACTTGGTGACACAATAAAATTAACCAACACGTCTGT
Source organism: Odontocerum albicorne (assembly GCA_949825065.1). NCBI lineage: Eukaryota > Metazoa > Arthropoda > Insecta > Trichoptera > Odontoceridae > Odontocerum > Odontocerum albicorne. The sequence goes on along the minus strand of OX463866.1, from coordinate 5,467,379 downwards.
TCGCTAGGAGACTCACAAGGTGACTAAGTCACGTAGCGTGGCGCGAAGCGTGCAGTGTGGTTATTGCGATAGTACGCAGCGTGTTGGTTCACTAGGATATGTCACCTAGCTCACAGCGCAGCTTTGAGCATCAAGCGAGGCTCCTACCTGTGTGGCCAAGGCCTAAGTATTTGAAGTGTAAATTTGAATGTTGAGAAAATACATATATATATATTTTTTTATCTGGCTAGTTTATTGCCATGTGGCAATCTCTTCCAACCAACCATAAAGATGTATTTTGAGTATTTTCAGGAAATTTCGATAGTTTTACTCGCAAATAATCCCTCCATTTATGCAGCTAATTGTTTTTTCCGGGAAAGAAAAAGCTCGAAAAAAAAAAAACTGCATAAATACACCAATAAATTGATCAAAAACAATAATTGTTATATTAAATGTTTACCTAATTCGTGCAATGGGAAAATTATATAAACATATATATCATCGTGCCAGTGAGTGTAAATGGAAGGCGTGTGAGAACTAGAAGACTAAAGAAAACATGGTTGGATCAAGTCAATGATATTTTGAAAGAAATATAGAAAGTCAGAGAAATCGTAGAAGTTATATGGATGTGGAAAAGATTAAAGATGTGTCGAGATAGGAGTCTAGTGCTCTGTCATCTTTTTTTTTTTTTTTTTTTATTCACTTTGCACGGATTTCTCCTGTTACACAAAGAGGGTTTGCTTCTAGCGTTAGCTTATTCGTTAGGAAGAATATCAGCCAGGATTCTTGTCATACTGCTAGGCGGTGCCGAGACTATATCCACAGTGTCACTCAGTTGGTTCAATATCTCTATACCACGCGTGACTGAGTGTTTAGCCATGATATTCGTCCTGTAAGTTGGTATGTAGAACAGAGGGTGATTCCTTGCACGGCTATATTTATTGGCTACATATAAACTTAGTGCTTCTAGAATCGCGGGACAGTTAACACGTTCACTGCGGCCGATAAACCGCGAACAATCGTGGTGTGCTGAAAAATAGCAATTTTTCAAATCTCTAAAACTATATTACAAATATGAAATAATAAGATATTTTTTTTGGAGATGCTAGTATATACTGTCTCCTTTGTGTGAAACATTCACGCGCGGCGGATGCTGACTCACACTACGAAATAAGCAAGTGTAAACACGAGTCATTGAGAGCACTAAAGCTGAGTTTACACTGCAAATCATGCATAGAAATATCTAATTAATTTTTTTTGAAAATATTATTTTTTACCTGTAGTATTCCTTTGGGTTTTTTACAGCTTGTACGTTTTGTTCATTGTTGAAAATGTTACAGATACTTGACAAAAAATGAAAAAAAAAAAAACTGTCTCATAAAACACTAAAAATTCTAAGTATCCGTCCGTTTCGCACTCAATAACACTATTAATTATAATTATGAAATAACCTAAAACATGGATCCAGGCACAGACCAACTTTTCCGGGACAATCCATACAGCCATAAATTGTGTCTTTGCGTGTGCGGTCGATTTTCCAGCAATATTTGCACCTCTTTCTTTTCGTTTTACCTCTATTGTCTTTTTCAAATAATGATGGAAGGTGTATTTTTTTTAATGATACGTGGAATGGAGATGGAGGGGGCCCAACTAATTCTTCTATTACTGACATTCTAAAATCATAAAGAGTTCCCTTTTTGTCGCTATTTGCATTATACAAATAGTACACATTTAGAAGAATCGACTGGAATATATGAATGCCGATTTTTTTATACCAGCGAAACGTCTTTCTCTCGCATGGATAATAAGACAACATCTGATCATGAAAGTCGACGCCGCTCATGTATTTATTATATGCTACTATCATATTTGGTTTCACTTGCAACTTTCCATGGCGGTTTGTTGTTTCTGTCAACTGGCCATCGAATTCCGATGAAATCGCCAATACTTCCCGACGATCTTTCCACTTAGTGACGCATACTCCGCGATCGGTGTATTGGCTAATGGATTCTCCAGTTTTTAGCATTTTATTTTTCACCTCAAACGGATTAACTTTCCTATTAGTTCTAAGAGTTCCGGTGACGTATGTTGCCTTATCTAGTAATTCCTGTGTGAGAGGAACACTATTATAATAATTATCCATGTATACTGAATGACCTTTTCCAGTCTTTCCTTCCATTAACAATTTGACAACCCTCTTGGTGTGGTCTTTCCCACCTAATTCTTTGTCAGCAGCGCCACCATATATTATTAATTTTAATGCTAAGCCATTTGATTCTCCCAGCATATATATTTTAACACCATATTTTCCCTTTTTCCCTTTTATATACTGGCGAAATTTAAGTTTTCCTCTCCACAACACTAAAGACTCGTCGATGGATAAATTTTTTTGAGGTTCGTATATTGCGTTCATCCTGTCATTGAAAAAAATTATAAGTGACTGAATTTTATCCAAACTAGTTGTTTCTTCCGTATTTTTGTTAAAATGTAGTGTCCGAAGAATCAACAAAAATCTGTCCCGGGACATGTATTGCGAGAAAGCTTTTAAATCAAAGAGATGGTGTTTCTTCCAATAATCGTTGAGTCTATTCAGTTTTATGGTTCCCATGTGAAATAAAAGTCCTAGCCATATTTTAAATTCAGCCACTGTAATATTTTTCCAGGAACGTATTCTACTTCTTGCTCTTTCAGAATGAGCTAAAATTTCTGCCGCATATTCATTCGACTCGTTAATAATGAGGTTGTAAAAAACATCATTAGCAATGATATTAAAAAAATCGATGGGTTTGTTTCCTGGCATATCGATTTTTAACCCTGAGTTACCCAAAAATGGAAATGTCTCGGCTGGTATCCGATTATTTGACCACTGAGGGATATCTGGAGATGGTGGATTTTCAATTTGACTATTGTCCCTGGATGTAGAAGGTTGGTCTCTTGGAGGTGATTGTGAAGGTGGTGTTTGTTCAGAGATTTCACTTTCAGAGTCACTATCTGTATCATCATCGGTTTCATAAGAACTACTTAATTCGGATTCATTATAATCACTAAATTCGTCACTATCACTTAAATTTGAATTTTCACTATCACTACTATTTTCCGCCATTTTTCTTTTTTTAGAAGTCGAGGGGTTATCCATTATGTTAAAAAAAAGGCTAAATGTACTAATAACTTAATGAAACTAATAACTAAAACTATATATATAGTCAGTAAAACGAATAAAAGTAGAATAAACACAAGTTTCAGAAGTCTTCAATGTCAATCAACAATTTTGTTCACTTTATATACAGTGTAAACCCAGCTTTACAGTAAAAAAACTGAACACGTGTTCTCACGACCGCATCGGCTCATATTTATGAACACACTGACATAAAATATTGTGATAAGATTGGATTAGTATCGTTTTAATTATGCAAAGACACTTTTAAGTGACGTGACTAATTATTACCAACCATCCGCGCCTAGCGCGTATTCCGCACCGCGGGATATGTTAGCTGTACGCGCTAGGCGCGTACTCCGCACACAACGTGTTAACGGAACCTTGGAAAACCTTTATTAGGAATATCGCAATGGATTCTTGCCTTCTTGTTTCGAGGCTTCTACAGTTACACACCGTGAGAAGTTCGGCATGGTGAGCATATTTTGGGTAATCCCCCTTTGTTCTGTACCATAGATATCTGAGGATTTTTTTTGTATTTGTTCTATATTATTTTTATATTTGAGCTGATGAGGAGCCTAAACCGTAGATGCATATTCTAATTTGGTTCTAATTAGATAATTATATAAGTTTCGGAGGATATCGGTGCTGTTAAATTCTCTTGATATTCTCATTACAAAACCGAGTAGTTTGTAACAGTCCGATCTTTGCCTATTCTGACAGAGAAATGGCATGATGCTAAGTATGTATGTATCATCCCACCGTGTCCCTTGAAGGGTAGGGAGAGAGAACAGATTTTTTTAACAATGGCCCTTTTAAAACCATTATTTAAAAGTGGCTTTCTTTTAAATAATGGTTTTAATCTTTTGTGAATTCTTGGTAAAAATGTTTATCTTATCAGACGAACACCCCTGTAACTTGGAATTACAAACAAGAGACCGAATGATTGCTATATTTTAATATTGATGTGAATTCTAGTCTGGTTTTCACTTAGGGCCCTTTAAAACATATATCTGGTTGGTTGGAAGAGATTGCTACATGGCAATAAACTCGCCAGGTTAAATAAATATGATTTTGAGGCAGCAAAAATGATTTACAAGGTTAGAAAAAATTATATTCTTTGGACATGATTCTTGCAGTGTAATGAATGGTTTCGAAAGACGACAGCTCAGAAGTGTTTAATTATGGTTCAGGGCCCACGATAGGGATTAGACAGTGCTCACCCGTTGTAAGGACAGTGCTGGCTTGGGCGATCTCCTGGTAGAGGTGGTAGTTAGGTAGTAGACAGGTGACGGTGACTTCATCCGTGCCACAGCGGATGTCCGCCTCCTGGCACAGCAGCGCGAAGCAGGACATGGCCACCAGAACAGCATCCATATCGATGGACCACAGATACATGAAGAAGACCACCTGGAAATTGGTCATTTATTTGATAAAACTTCTGTAAATGAAAGTCAAACCCAAAGTTAAATACATTGTTATTTTTATTATTATAGCACAGGGTGGCCCATGAAAGGCTGAAGAGTGTCTATTGTTGTACTGTGCACACTGCTATCGTCGCCCTGGCAGTGTGCGCAGTAGCTCCATCCTGTTGGAACCATCGATCGATCAATAAGTCCCGGGACTAGCTGATGGCACCTCTAATAACAAATCCATACCATTCTCAGTTGGTACCAGCCTTTAGAAGTTACGTGTCAAACTTTCATGACATTCCGACATTGTGTCATTGAGTTACAGTGGTTTACGCTACTTTTGCTATTTTCAAAACAATGGAAAAAACTGAATTTCGTGTGTTGATAAAACATTGCTTTTTAATGGGAAAAAATACCGTTCAAACTCAGCGATGGCTTGAAAAGTGTTATCCGAGCTCTGCTCCATCGAAAACAATAATTTCTCGGTGGTATGCTGATTTCAAACGCGGTCGTACAGACATGCTTCGAATTGCTTCCGCACCCACCGTATTCTCCAGATTTGGTCCCCAGCGACTATTGGCTATTCGCAGACCTCAAAAAGATGCTCCAGGGAGAGTTTGGCTCCAATGAAGAAGTGATTGCCGAAACTAACGCCTATTTTGAAACCAAAGATAAATCGTTCTACACGGCTGGCATAGAAAAGTTAGGAAAGCGTTGGAATGAATGTATCGCTCGTGAAGAAGACTATGTTGATGAATAAAGAAGAATTTTGGCAAACAAATGTTGTTTTAGTAGTTAGTCCCGGGACTTATTGATCGATGTGTTACCTCCTGATTATTTTCGACCGCTGGGCGTAAAAGATTTGTCCTATACAGGGCCCCGTTGATTATTTCTGGCTGGCCTTCCTCATTTTCAAAGAAATAGGGGCCGATAACTCTTTCAGCCATAACACCGCACCAAAAGGTGCATTTTTGGGGATGCATTTGATGCTGATGTAATTCCCTGGAATTCTCAGAACCCCAAAATCTGCAGTTTTGTTTGTTGATAATGTAGAGAAGTGATTGGCTCTCATTACAATACCAGTGATCTGTTGGCTCCATTTCTAGATTCTTCTCGTAGCAGTTAGAGGTGTAATGTTGACATTGTGGTAGTTATATATCTGGCTATTGCCGTTACGTACCTCCAGCATGATATTACTGCCCTTAAGTACCTCCAGCTTGATGTACAAGTAAATGCCGTTATGTACCTCCAGCTTCATATTAATGCCTTTATATACCTCCAGCTTGATGTTAATGCTATTACGTACCTCCAGCATAATATTACCGCCCTCACATACTTCCAGCTTGATGTTAATGCTATTACGTACCTCCAGCATAATATTACCGCCCTCACATACTTCCAGCTTGATGTTAATGCTATTACGTACCTCCAGCATAATATTACCGCCCTCACATACTTCCAGCTTGATGTTAATGCCCTTAAGTACCTTCAGCTTGATGTACCAATAAATGCCGTTATGTACCTCCAGCTTCATATTAATGCCTTTATATACCTCCAGCTTGATGTTAATGCTATTACGTACCTCCAGCTTGATATTACCGCCCTCACATACTTCCAGCTTGATGTTAATGCTATTACGTACCTCCAGCATAATATTACCGCCCTCACATACTTCCAGCTTGATGTTAATGCCCTTAAGTACCTTCAGCTTGATGTACCAATAAATGCCGTTATGTACCTCCAGCTTCATATTAATGCCTTTATATACCTCCAGCTTGATGTTAATGCTATTACGTACCTCCAGCATAATATTACCGCCCTCACATACTTCCAGCTTGATGTTAATGCTATTACGTACCTCCAGCATAATATTACCGCCCTCACATACTTCCAGCTTGATGTTAATGCTATTACGTACCTCCAGCATAATATTACCGCCCTCACATACTTCCAGCTTGATGTTAATGCCCTTAAGTACCTTCAGCTTGATGTACCAATAAATGCCGTTATGTACCTCCAGCTTCATATTAATGCCTTTATATACCTCCAGCTTGATGTTAATGCTATTACGTACCTCCAGCTTGATATTACCGCCCTCACATACTTCCAGCTTGATGTTAATGCTATTACGTACCTCCAGCATAATATTACCGCCCTCACATACTTCCAGCTTGATGTTAATGCCCTTAAGTACCTTCAGCTTGATGTACCAATAAATGCCGTTATGTACCTCCAGCTTCATATTAATGCCTTTATATACCTCCAGCTTGATGTTAATGCTATTACGTACCTCCAGCTTGATATTACCGCCCTCACATACTTCCAGCTTGATGTTAATGCTATTACGTACCTCCAGCATAATATTACCGCCCTCACATACTTCCAGCTTGATGTTAATGCCCTTAAGTACCTTCAGCTTGATGTACCAATAAATGCCGTTATGTACCTCCAGCTTCATATTAATGCCTTTATATACCTCCAGCTTGATGTTAATGCTATTACGTACCTCCAGCTTGATATTACCGCCCTCACATACTTCCAGCTTGATGTTAATGCTATTACGTACCTCCAGCATAATATTACCGCCCTCACATACTTCCAGCTTGATGTTAATGCCCTTAAGTACCTTCAGCTTGATGTACCAATAAATGCCGTTATGTACCTCCAGCTTCATATTAATGCCTTTATATACCTCCAGCTTGATGTTAATGCTATTACGTACCTCCAGCATAATATTACCGCCCTCACATACTTCCAGCTTGATGTTAATGCTATTACGTACCTCCAGCATAATATTACCGCCCTCACATACTTCCAGCTTGATGTTAATGCTATTACGTACCTCCAGCATAATATTACCGCCCTCACATACTTCCAGCTTGATGTTAATGCCCTTAAGTACCTTCAGCTTGATGTACCAATAAATGCCGTTATGTACCTCCAGCTTCATATTAATGCCTTTATATACCTCCAGCTTGATGTTAATGCTATTACGTACCTCCAGCATAATATTACCGCCCTCACATACTTCCAGCTTGATGTTAATGCTATTACGTACCTCCAGCATAATATTACCGCCCTCACATACTTCCAGCTTGATGTACCAATAAATGCCGTTATGTACCTCCAGTTTGATATTAATGCCTTTACATACCTCCAGCTTAATGTAAACGTCATTACATACCTCCAGTTTGATGTGCGCCTGCTTGCATATGGCAATCTGACTGCCCACGTTGGCGTAGTCCTTGTGCCTGAGCAGGAAGGCGTTACGGCAGCGCAGGATCTCACGCACCCAGCGCAGAATCTCCGTGTAGTTGAGGATCTGGTGCTGGATCAGCTTCTGGCTGATGCTGAACAGCACCTGAGAACTGCAGACCAAAAGAAGGATCAGTGGACATATTTTGACTAGTCTAAACCAGATTTTATATAATATTACTGAAGTATATATAATAGTCATCAATTTTATATATTTAATTATTTATTTATCATTTGATACAGATTGAATTCAATTGCTACCTTGATCAAAAAGTTTTAGGACTTTATTCATAAAATCGAAAATACAAGTTTATTCATCAAAATCGACATAGTCCCCTTCAAAGTACTCCCCATCGACTGCAACGCTCTTACTCCAGCGCTTGATCCAATCCTTAAAACACCTATGGTACTCAATTTTCGGTATGTCCATCAGAGCCGTCTGCGATTTTTTCATGACATCCTCTCGGATGATGTAACGCGTTCCGCGAAGCGGTTTTTTAAGTCAGTTGAACAGAAAAAAGTCGCAGGGAGCCAGATCAGGTGAATTCGAAGGCTGCTGGATAGTAGTCATGTTGTTTTTGGTCAAAAACTCATGGAAATCGTGTCTTTCGCTATTTCAACGCGGTCCTTTTTTTGCATGAAATTGAGGTCTTTCGGCACCAGTTTTGCAGCAACACGTCTGAGTTTTGCAGCAACACAGCACTATAAAAATTGTTCTTTTTATTCCCTTAAAAGCATCGATGGTAGTAAGCAATCTATCAGTCAATGAACAAGTTGGACTTGTGTACCTGATGTCCCAGAAGGTGTTGACGGGCGCCTCCGGGTTCCACATGTGTATCCTGTTGGGGTGGTGCAACGCCAGCAGGGCCTCCATGGCTTCTTGGGAGACATCTCCCATGTTGCCCTGATGTACGAGAGACACAAGTCCGTTCATCAGCTCCAGCGTGGAGCTCTGCACCTCGTGTCCCGCCTTGCCTTGGTTCTGAAATCCACGAAACAAACATTTATTTAACACTTAATCATAAGAATAACTAAGGTATATAAAAAAAATAGCAAAGATAACAATATACAATAGGAGATAAAAGAGTTATGAGGGATATTGGACGCATGTAGCAATAAGAAACAAAGGTTTATCACTACACGCCGATAAAACTTTTTTTTCTGATCACTACATGCCATTTTAAAACTATAACTTATTCTCAAACTGGACAGTCTCAATCTTACAATGTAAGAATAGGAAGGTGGTGGCTGCAGCTTTTATATTATGTATATATTCAGAAAAACATATTTGGTGAGAAAAATGCAGAAAACTTATTAAGGAAAGACGAACCATAAAGAAATCTTTATAGATCTTACAATATGTGATAATAGCACATTTACATTTAGATGTAGTGTTCATATACAATTATATATTTTGACAAGACCTCCGAAAAAGGAATGTCTTTAAGTGCTTCCTAAAGTTGCATCATGACCAGCAAATGCCAAAAGCTCTACCATAATACCCCGCCCTACTGGATCAATTTGGAACAGTCAATTTATTAGTCGACGAAGAAGAAATCCATTTCCAATTTCTACTCCTTTCCGAAGAAACATCTCTCAGACATAGATTCGAAAGATACAACATGGAGCAGATTATATAAAAGATTTACTTACGTTCAACATCAGCATGGGATCAGCGTGGATGAGCCTGACGAGGCACATGAGCAGGTTTCTGTAGACAGGCATCTCCTCAGGCCGGTTCATCTTGCCCTGCACGTCCTTGGACTTGAGCGTCAGGGACGTGATCATACGCAGGGGAGTGTGTGCTATGTAACCCTGGAACGGCAGTAACGAACTGATGAGTAAGATTAACTTCGAACCAAAGCTAGCACATAGTTATGGAGATCAAACAACCACACGTACTATATAAAGGACGGGATACAGAGTGAGGAGTCCTTCTGTTTAGTTGAAAGAGTTTGCCAACATAATGAAAAACCCACCAGGTTGTACTGAATACAACATAATCTACTGTTGTTTCACTCACATTAGCACTATATATATATATTTGTTTTGATAGTCTTTCTTCTTTCATTCGTTCTATATACCCAAAACCATCTCAGCGTGCTCTACTTCCTCTTACTCAACACATTCATCCCTAACCACTTCATTCCGTATTCTGTCAAACATTGTCACACATTCTATTCTTTTGAATGCATATATTCTTTTCAATCCATGAATTTCTATAGTATTTATTCGATTAATTTCAATGCATGTATTTCTACAGAATTTAGCATTTATTCGATTCATTTCAATGCATGTATTTCTACAGCATTTATTCGATTAATTTCAATGCATGTATTTCTACAGCATTTATTTGATTCATTTCAATGCATGTATTTCTACAGAATTTATTAGATTCTTTTCAATGCACGTATTTCTACAGCATTTATTCGATTAATTTCAATGCATGTATTTCTACAGAATTTATTAGATTAATTTCAATGCATGTATTTCTACAGCATTTATTCGATTCATTTCAATGCATGTATTTCTACAGAATTTATTAGATTCATTTCAATGCATGTATTTCTACAGAATTTATTCGATTCATTTCAATGCATGTATTTCTACAGAATTTATTCGATTCATTTCAATGCATGTATTTCTACAGCATTTATTCTATTCATTTCAATGCATGTATTTCTACAGAATTTATTAGATTCTTTTCAATGCACTTATTTCTACAGCATTTATTCGATTCTTTTCGATGCATGTATTTCTACAGCATTAATTCGATCAGTCATTTTCCATGTCCACGTTTAACTCCCATAAATCAAAGTCGGCACCAAAATATTATTATCATCTTAGCAAATTTTGATACTGTCTGGTTCAAATATATATATATATATGTTTTAGTGCCCCATTGACTTTGTCTCTTATCGCTACATAACATCCGATATCCCTTGTAACCCTTGAAAGAAAATACTACCTAAACAGCAGAACTCCTCAACAGATTCCAAACATTCATTATTCACCCATATATAGAATTGACTTATCTTGTATCACAAACCCATGTACCCTATAAACAGACTCCCACAGTTGCTCGAAATGATATCCGATAATATCCGTTCAATTTTGAACAAACCTAGTATTATCCAATGGTTGAACCACCATTTTGATGAGATGTCGTTATTCAACAAAAATTGAACCCGTGCTAATGATTCGTGTATTTTCTCTAAACACGCATTAGAGCAGAAGCGGTGATTTAACCTGTACACCGCGTTAAAAATCAAATTACACGAATCCTGTGCGCGGCACAATTTCGGCGTTTTTTAATTTCTAAGTTTAAACGCGTATTTTGTTTAGAACCACTGATATTTGATTACAACACCAAGTAAACATGACATTCAAGTAATTTTCTGATAATAAATAATAGTCATTACTCTTAAGGAGATTTGAAACTTGGATTGTTGTCAGATCACAGGCGTTTGTGCTTCCCGCGAGGAACACGTTAAGTGTTAACATTAAGAATAATCCTTCTAATATTTTTAGTTTGATAAATGTGATCATCCTATGAGCTTCAGCACCTTCGTCAATCATGAGAATCATTTCCATTATATACGTATGCTTAAGAGGTGCATGGTCGTGCGGAAACTCTGGGATTCCGTGCGAAAGGTTACCGGTTCGAACCTAGCATTGTGCTGTGCTACTCCCTTTGAATGATACAGGCATTTTTTCTGCCTAATATTTGAAGGTAAAGGATACCTATGACTTCCGTCATATCTTCTTCTTCCTAGTGTCATGTCAGGTCCCCCCGACGTTGAATATCACCTGAGAGTAAGCATCTCTGTCCCCGGCAGCCCGAAAAAGATCCCCAACGTTCCTTATACCAGTCCAATCACGTATATTGCGGAGCCAGGAGATTTGCACCTCTTCGACCCTCTATTTAGCCTTGAATGATCAGGTGCAGTAATTTGTACTTTTCTCCTCTAAGTACATGAGCAAAATAGGACACCTTTCGGATTTTAATATTAGTCAGCAACTCTCTATCAACTTTGGCTCTTTGAAGAACCCTTGTGTTGCTGACCATATCCGTCCAGGATATCCGTAGCATTCTCCGGTGTATCCACATCTTGAATGCTTCCATTCGGTTTATACTACCAACTTTGAGGGTCCATGATTCCACTCCATATAATAACACTGACCAAACATAGCATTTGACTAACAGTTGTCGAAGTTTCCACCATATCTATTATTTCAAATAAGAGAAAAAGAAAACATGCCAGTGAGCTCCGATTGTCTCACTTCGGTGTGCCATCAAATCCAGTACATCGGTGTGGCTGGTGAGTTCTCCACAGCACAGTTACACTTTCCAACTGAATTGACGTTGGAATGGCGAGAGGATTCTGGACTATAGTATGAGGCCCAACAATGATGATACATTTGTTTTTTGCTCAAATCTTTATGAGCATAACTTCTTTTATTTTCTTTAGTCTGGTTGGTTCTGATGATAAATCCGCAAGATAGATATGCAATGAAGTGTTAAATAAATAAATCAGAATGAAGAAGTCATATTTAACTCCGAGAGGACATATCATACCTGCGTTGCCTTATTGAGTGTATCTGTGAACATGGCTCGAAGCTCGGCAGACCTGCTGTAAAGTAGTTCTATCTGCGGCCACCAGTTCAGACGGCGCTGTTGTATTATCCTGGAACAGCATCATTCGTATTGTGGGTTAACAAAGTGCAGTAGATTTATTTACAATAATGTCATGTTGCAATATATATTGTTGCATATTTAGCATAAGTGTACAGAGTACAACTTGTTAGTAAGTACAAACTATTAATTAGAACTCAAAAAGTATAGATTACAACTTGTTAGTAAGTACAAACTATTAATTAGAGTTCAAAAAGTATAGAGTACAACTTATTAGTAAGTACAAACTATTAATTAGAACTAAAAAAGTATAGAGTATAACTTGTAAATAAGTACAAACTATTAATTAGAACTCAAAAAGATATTTTACAGTCGAACAACAAATTTTATAGTCAAAACCTTAGGGATTCACGGAACGCAAGCTGGGAATCCTTCATCTTCATAAGTTCCCACACACAAACCCAAAAGTTCTGTTCTGTTCCCTTAGCTTTTCCCTTGCTGTCTCTCCATGAACATATGACAGGTAAACTTGATATAGATATTAACAGCATCCATGCTGCCTGGCTATAATGATAATACTGCCCAATAGTGTAGTGAGTGCTGTGACATTGAACCAGTGTATGAGACGTCTGCACAAGTTCCTACACACAAACCCAGGAGTGCTGTTCTGTTTCCTTTGCTTTTCCCTTGCTGTCTCTCCATGAACATATGACAGGTAAACTCGATATAGATGTTAACAGCATCCATGATGCCTGGCTATAATGATAATACTGCCCAATAGTGTAGTGAGTGCTGTGACATTGAACCAGTGTATGAGACGTCTGGACAAGTTCCTACACACAAACCCAGGAGTGCTGTTCTGTTTCCTTTGCTTTTCCCTTGCTGTCTCTCCATGAACATATGACAGGTAAACTCGATATAGATGTTAACAGCATCCATGATGCCTGGCTATAATGATAATACTGCCCAATAGTGTAGTGAGTGCTGTGACATTGAACCAGTGTATGAGACGTCTGGACAAGTTCCTACACACAAACCCAGGAGTGCTGTTCTGTTTCCTTTGCTTTTCCCTTGCTGTCTCTCCATGAACATATGACAGGTAAACTTGGTATAGATGTTAACAGCATCCATGATGCCTGGCTATAATGATAATACTGCCCAATAGTGTAGTGAGTGCTGTGACATTGAACCAGTGTATGAGACGTCTGGACAAGTTCCTACACACAAACCCAGGAGTGCTGTTCTGTTTCCTTTGCTTTTCCCTTGCTGTCTCTCCATGAACATGTGACAGGTAAACTTGATATAGATGTTAACAGCATCTATGATGCCTGGCTATAATGATAATACTGCCCAATAGTGTAGTGAGTGCTGTGACATTGAACCAGTGTATGAGACGTCTGGACAAGTTCCTACACACAAACCCAGGAGTGCTGTTCTGTTTCCTTTGCTTTTCCCTTGCTGTATCTCCATGAACATATGACAGGTGAACTTGATATAGATATTAGCAGCATTCATGCTGCCTGGCTTTAGTGAGTGATACGAACAGTGATAAATAGGAACAGATCCAACTTACTTCAATAGCGACGAGATGATGACGTAATGGTAGGCGATGGGGCTGTTCAGGTTGAGGCACACCTTGAGAGCCTCGTTGTTGTGGGGCATGATGCGGAAGCAGGACACGAAGCAGTCGATCATCAGGTCGATGTCCGTGTACGAATAATACGATTGTCCTCGGGGATACGGCTTGGCCGGATTAAACAGCAGCAACTGCAAAATACAACTTTTAGAGACTCCCTTCTTTCGTACAGTGGTAAAACATTTGAATAACTCTATGTCTAGATTGTTGGATGTTTTTAAAAAGACCCTATCTGATGAGTTTTATACTCGTATGGGTTGTCCCAAAAACATGTACAAGTATAGGGCCTTTAAAACTGAGAGGTTTTTTTAATTCTTGGATAAAACACAGATGGCGTCGCGAACTTGCCTGGGTCTTATGACATTTAAGAAGTTTAATATATGGCATTTATAAAAATGGAGTCGTATACAATATAACAACGCGTTCAAATTGAGAATTATTGTATCTATTGTAATCTCCGGAAACGGTGATGTTAATTGTCCACCAAGATCATGTGATCTGACACCGTTGGACTATTTTCTCTGGGGTTATGTGAAAAGCCAGGTCTATAAGAATGACCCCCGATCAATTCTTAAGCTGAAGTTATTCGCGTTATTGGTGAGTTGAAACCGCAATTATGCCAAAATGTCATCGAAAATTTTGACAAAAGAGTGGGCATAGAGGTGGACATTTGGCGGATATTGTTTATTGTGTTTAAATGGCATACATTATACTTCAATGACCATGAAATTTTTTCCCCACAACGGTGTGGGTGATGGTGGGATCCAACTGAAAAATATGGTGTATTTTTATAAATCTTCTTCTTCCCAGTGTCATGTCAGGTCCCCCCAACGTTGAATATCATCTGAGAGTATGTTAGGTATATTTGTCCCCGGCAGCCCGAAAAAGATCCCCAACGCTCCTTATACCAGTCCAATCTTGTATATTGCGGAGCCAGGAGATTTGCCTCCTGCCAACACCTCTTTGACCCACTATTTTGCCTTGGATGATTTTTATAAATAATGATATAAAAATGTTACTTTCGAATGTAGCATATATTTTTTCTTAGTCACCTTGAGATCAGTGATGACACTTTGCACCAGCGTAAACGTCACGTTGCTGGAATCGGAAATATTGATGTACGTGGAAGCCTTGCAGAGTTTGACACAAGTCACGACGGCTGCTTCTGTCATTTGCTTGGAGTTGGCGTGGGGTCCTGAAAAGAATAGATATATTTATTTAATTTTACAGCAAATTTCTTCTTCTTCAATTTCAATCCTGGGGATTGGTTAGCAGCAAAGCCTTGCATCTCCTCTTCCAGTCCTCTCGGTCTTCAGCGATCCTCTTGAGCTCTGTATAGGAGGTGTAGTCCATATCGTGGCATATTTACTCCAGACACTCCCGGCGAGGACGCCCTCTGCCAATCGATCCCTCAATCATTCCCTTCAATATATTGTGCAGGAGATTTGCATGTCGCAGCATATGACCCATCCATTCTGCACGCCTTTCCGATATGGTGTTTGACAGATGCCTGGTTTCTTCGATCCTGCTGAGAACCTCGTCATTTGTAATGTGGTCTCTCCAGGAAATCCTTAGGATTCGTCTATAGGTCCACATCTCGAAGGCCTCTAATCTTTTTCGATCTCTTTCGCCTATGCACCATGTCTCACAACCATACATCAAAATACTCCACACATATGTTTTGACCAATTGCTTGCAGAGCTTTAAGTCCATGTTGTTGTTTCAACTTTATACTTATTAAAATTACCACCAGTTAAAATTTCTCCGAAAATCTTCTACCAATCTTTCTTTCTACTGTATTACACTTTCCTTGTATACAGTACAGCCTAGCCGGCTTATACCAAGTGGTAATCTTTTACATGGCCAAACCATTTCAGAGCTCTTCTTCATCTTAACACATCACCTTTAAGTCCACATTAATCCCTAACCTCTTCATTCCATATTCTGTCATACATCATCACCCTACATATTCTTCTCAGTGCACCCATTTCTACAGCATTTATTCGGTTGCTTTAGTTCTTTTACACGTCAACGTAACACTCCCATACATCCCATAGCGGTTATAAAAAGTCTGAGGTCATCCAGTTGGTTGGATCTCTCTGCACCGCTTTCAATGTCTCTCCTGGTTTTTAGAGGAACAATCGTGGCGAGAATGAGTACATTATTTAATGGGGTTGGTTAAAATACCCGTGATCAGACACGTTGCCTTAAATTAGAGTAAAATAAATATTCTTAGTACATCAACTTCTAAAAGCATAATATGCAGTTTTTTTTTTTAAATTTGCAACGAATGGGATTCCCCACATTGGTGCAGTGAGAACTTACCCAAGCCCTTCTTGACCGAGTCGATGAAGTGTTTCTTCTTATTATGCCTCGGACTGCACGGGGCTCCACTGTCTGCGTTCACTATTTCCTCGAGCACTTTCTGTAACCAAAAATATTAGTTTTCGGTAAAAAAAAAAAGAATTTGAATGTGGTTTAATCTCTAAACGAGTATGGCCGTACGGCGTAAGAATTTTTACCTCAAGAGAGTATGTATGGACATACACGGTACGTCCAATGTTTTTATTCCCGAATACATGAATTTATCCATAAAACGGACATGGCTCAAATGTTTTTATCTATTCTATTATTTTGTATATGGCGGCCACAATTATGTTCTTTATATTACTTACAAAATCTCACTCGCTTAGAGGTTAAGAAAATACTATTTTGTTTTTCAGTGTTGTCTTCTTCAAGGGCTACACTGTAAATAATAAATAAATAAATATAGGTTTATTAACTCGTCCAGTGCTGAGAACACGCGTGGCGTGTCCATGTGAACATCAGCTTCATGCTCAGAACACGCGCGGCGTGTCCATGCCTAAATATTGTTAGTATATTACATCAGCATATGATATTCGGCATTATTTTGGAAGATTCCGTTGCTTCGGGCGTTTGCGCATGTGCAACGCATTGTAAAGTTGAGGTTACACCCGCAGTTGTAAATAATATTTTTTCTAGTTCTTATTCCGTTTGTTTTCATTGTGAGACTTGATAATAAAAATAATTGGACTATTTCTCTAGCGCTGTTTTGTGAAAAGGTCACTCACTGCAAGGGATATTTTGTTTATGTTTTCTAGTTATTTTCAGTTTTGAATGAGTGACATAGTGAATTGTGAGCAAAAATAAGTGCCTTTTGAAAAATATATTATAGTAATTGGTGTATACATAGTGATATTTAGTATCATATAAGTTTCCTTTTTGATTTTACGAAAAAAAATACGTTTACCTTGAAAAATGGATCTACCATCGAGCTCTAAAAGACAAAAGATTGAGGATGATATGGATGATTCATTTAGTGACGTTAGTGATGAGGAATTCCCCATCATCGAGGACGATTCTGAATTTGAGTCAGATATTGAAAATGATGACAATATTCAAATTGAAACTGTTTCACAAACATCTAGAACACCAGATGTTAGCTCTACGCAATGGTCGAATATAAAAAAACAACCAGCCTCTATACCATTTTCAAAAATACCCGGGTTGAAAATTGAGATGTCAAGTAAAGAACCAATAGATTATTTTGATTTGATTTTCAATGAAGATTTGTACAATCTTGTGACAACCCAAACTAATTTGTATGCTGTTGAAGTATTGTCGAAATCAGAAGGTGATACAAGCAGAATCACGCGATGGAAAAATGTCACTAAAGACGAAATGAGGGTATGGCTAGGTTTACTACTACACACCGGAACAATACGTTTGAACCGGTTGAGTGACTACTGGAATACGGAATACCTATTCAATTTACCGGCATTTTCACAATTCATGTCAAGAGATTTTTACTCATCTTACGGGCACTTCATTTTAACAATAATGAAGAAGATCTGTCGAGCTTGGCAAAAGTCAGGACATTGATTGATTTTTTCAATGGAAGGATGGAAGTAATTTATGATCCACACAGACAACTATCGATAGATGAATCATTGGTTCTTTGGAGAGGCCGATTGATTTTTCGCCAATATATAAAAGGCAAAAAGGCCAAGTATGGTATAAAACTTTACATGTTAGGGGAATCAAGTGGATTGGCCGTAAAAATAATTGTATATGGTGGATCATCAGATGAAGAGTTAGGTGGCAAAGGCCACACTAATAAAGTCGTTCAGAAATTGCTCGAGGGGAAGACGGGAGCCGGATATTCAGTTTACATGGATAATTTCTATAATAGCGTTCCTCTTACAAAAAATTTATTGAACCAAAACACATATGTCACAGGAACACTACAAGCAAATAGAAAAGAAAACCCGATCGATGTTATAAATAAAAAACTAAAGAAAGGAGAAAGTGTGAGTCAGTACACAGAAAATGGTACATGTGTTACCAAATGGAAAGACCGCCGAGAAGTCTTTATGATTTCTTCTGAATTCGATGGGGACCTGTCTGATAGTAAAAACCGACATGGTCAAGTGGTCACCAAACCAAATATGGTAATAAATTACAACAATCATATGGGTGGTATAGACTATCATGACCAGATGTTAGCTTACTACCCATGCAAAAGGAAAACATTACGTTGGTACAAAAAGTTGGCCATTCATCTATTCCAGACGATGTTATTGAATTCTTGGCATTTATACAATGCAGACAATTCACAGAAAATGCCGTTGTATGATTTCAGGCTATTTATAATAAAAAAATTACTAGGTCCACCTCCATCATCAATTCCGAGACAAACAGTACAATAAAAAACCAAGTTACATCTGCCGAAGTTTTGTGAAAAAGACACTGATAATAAAATCAAAAGACGCAGATGTAGGCAATGCTGGGATACAGCTAAGAAAAGAAATGCTTCATTATTGTTTTGTCCAGATTGCCCCACACAACCTGGTCTTTGTTTGGATCCTTGTTTCCAACTTTACCACAAATATTAAATTATTTAAAAAAAATTATTGTGTACACCTAATTAGTAAGTATATTTTTCTGTTCGTTTTTATAAAATATTGTTTTTTTTTTTGTAATATAATGTTGTTCGAAAAATGTCATAAAAACCTCCATTCAATACCATTACGGTATGCGTCAAAATACCGACACCACTCTTATCACACAAAAAAGTCACTCAAGTACGTTTGATAAAAATAAAAAGACTGGGTATCTCATTTTGCGCCGAATTACCAATGGACAAAATAAAAATAACATAAAAATAAACACATTTGAAAAAGGACAAAAAAATATTTGCTTGAAAATTTTTAATTTATTTGAGAATATTTTTACATGTGTAACCCCACCTTTACAGCATGTCCTTCGCTCTGATTGGTCGATCAAATTTTTGAACCGGTGTAAAAGGGGACGATGTATAAATGATATATATAAACAAATTCTATATTTATGAATATATATTTTCTTAAATGTAAAATTTGTTTTACTTCCGTGAAAATATCACGGACTGCAACTATATTGCGCACTGATCGACTCTCATGGAAATTGTCTCAGCAGTGAAAGAGTTAATAGCAACATAATATGTACACATATAAATACATTCCAAAATAGCACATACATATATCTCAAGATTAAAAGACAAGCTATCAAAAGGTCTGGGCTCATCTCATAACATCCCCCGGTCGAGATACACCCCACCAATATAGGGCGAGCCTGGTCACGAGGACATCAGACGTTTTTCAGTTCACATCCTTTAAAATAGTCATTTACGCGTACTGTGGCGACGACAGCCTGATTCGATGAAAATTTTCACCCAGTGAGCAAAATTTTTTAAAATTCAGGAACAGGAAAAAGGAATGAATATATATATGGTGGATATGGAACCAATTTAAATTTATGCACAATTCATGCAATTTTGCTTTTCACTCACTACTTGTATTTTTTTAAATATTATAAGGTACAATGTACGAGGCATATCCAGAAAGTAAGTGTACTGAATTTTTGTAGGTTACAATTCTTTTTATCTAAACAAAAAAATTACGTGGTAACCGTAGTACATATGTAAGCTATTTTTTGACATAGTCGCCATTCCTCTCAATGCAGGTGGTGAAGTGGGGTATCAACTTTTTGATGCCTTCCTCGAAGTAGTTTCCCGCCAACCCCTCCGTCCATTTCTCCACCTCCTCCTTTACCTCCTCGTCGGTTGAAAACCTTTTTCCACCCATGTGCAGCTTCAGGGAGGTAAAGAGATAGTAATCTGAAGGTACTAGGTCAGGGGAATGCGCGGGATGGTTCAGGACATACCATTTAAACGAGGCGAGCAGTTCCTTCGTGGCATTGGCCGTGTGTGGTTAGACTCCCTTTGTCAGCATGCCTCTCCTCTTGTTCTGAATCGCCCTCCGCAATTTTTTAAGGGTCTCACAGTATCTTGCAGAGTTGATGGTCTCCCCTTGAGGCATATATTCAATTAAAATTATGCCTTGACAATCCCAAAACACGGATGCCATGATTTTCTTGGCTGAAATTGTGGTTTTGAACTTTTTGGCGGAGGGTGAAGAGGTGTGACGCCACTGTTGAGACTGCCTTTTGGTTTCAGGCGTGTAGTGTGCAACCCAAGTTGCATCTCCAGTAACGATGGAGCGGAGAAATTCATCTCCATGGAGTTTGCAGCGCCTCAAAAACTCTTGCCCGGCCTCCACTCGATTCAACTTGACGGGAGAGTGGATTGACATTTTTCACGAAACGTGTTGTCGCGTCGACACTTCTCAACGTACTGACCTCGAACCGGTCTCGTTGCGGAGGGGAAGGGTCAGGCTACACGGAAATGTAGCCAACATGTCGAAAATAAAATCCATCCGGTCGTGAGAGCCTCAGTACACTTACTTTCTGGATACGCCTCGTACCTCGAAATATTAAAAAAAAAAACGAGTAATGACTGTTTCATTCGTTACAAAGAAAAATAATCCCTAAATAAAAAAAACCATTTTATAACAATAACAATAAAACAAAATAAAAAGATACATCAACAAAATAAAAAATAAAAATTACCTATAACAATAACTATAAAACAAAATAAAAAGACACATCAACACAATAAAACAATACAAATAATAAAGTATGTAAGTACACAAGTCAAAATTACTTAAAAACTTTAATAATATACACAGTTGATTATCTGATACAGAACAGGCCGCCCGCACCTCACCACACCAAAAGGAGGGTCGCTCTTGACATTATTTTATTTATTTAACACTTCATTGCAAATACAATCTGGCAGGCTTATTGCCAGGCGGCATTCTCTTCCAACCAAACAAAAGTAAATAAAGCAAGTTACATGGTTTTAAAAAATATTCAATGATTATTCAAATAAATAGTAAAAGTGAGATATCATCAATCGAAGGAAAGGAAGGGATGGTGGAGAGGAAAGAAAAATCAGGAACAACTAGAAATTAAGTTTTTTCAGTCCCTTCTTAAAGCAGCCCAAGGACGGAGTGAGTCAAACATTGGTTTGTAACTGGTTCCAGAGTCTCACTGCATGGACAGTAAAGGACGGTGTAAAAAAACAAGCAGGGTTGAACAAGGAAGGCGAATAAACAATCTCTGTCTGAGCGTAGCGCAAGTCGATGATCGGAAACGTGTCGAAAATTTTTGGCGGGATAAAAGGGGGTGGCGGAAAAGTTAAGGGTATTATACAACAGAAATAGTATGTGAATTTGGCGTCTATTTCTCATGCGTAAAGAAAGTGTCTATTTCTCATGCGTAACGAAGGTGTCCATTTTCTATGCGTAAAGAAAGTGTCCATTTCCCGTGCGTAAATGTGTCTATTTCTCATGTAAAGGTGTCTTTTTTTTATGCGTAAAGAAGATGTCTATTTCCCATGCGTAAAGGTGTCTATTTCTCATGCGTAAAGAAAAACACAGTAAAAATTCAAAATTTCATAAATTCTACAATCAGCCTTCTTTTAACGTGTTCCTCGCGGGAAGCACAAACGCCTGTGATCTGATCTGTAGCATTCCTTTGTGTATTTTACGTAATGTTTAGTTTATCTCCTTTATTTAATGAGTCTCCTTAAGAGTAATGACTATTATTTATTATCAGAAAATTACTTGAATGTCATGTTTACTTGGTGGTGTAATCAAATATCAGTGGTTCTAAACAAAATACACATTTAAACTTAGAAATTAAAAAACGCCGAAATTGTGCCGCGCACAGGTTTCGTGGAATTTGATTTTTAACGCGGTGAACAGGTTAAATTATAGTTCAACAGACTGCGATAAAATATAAATCTTAACAAATTGACCAACAATTTTAACAAAAAAACCACCCAATGAGGATAACAGATGGCGCCTCTATAAAAACAAAAATTCACCCTGTTCCGATCTTCAAAGTTCCAATAAAAATCTCAACCCTTCTGACCGATTGGCACTCTGTCACTCGATTCATTAATTTAATTCGGGTATGTTGCCAGAGCACTAAAATATGTGGCTGTTAAAAGAAGTAGACAGGAGGAACGTTACCGGACTTAAGATGAGCAGCATTATCTGCAGAGGCCACATGGACACCCTCGACTTCTTGTTGTCTGCGAATCCATCTTGTAGCATGTCGAACAGCGTATCACAACACCTGAGTGAATAAAAAATAATATTGATTGAAAACGTATTGTTTTAACCACTTGACAGTTTTGCCCGAGCGTGACTCGGGCACGATGTTTTTTTTTATACTGACGAGCCCGAGCCTCGTTCGGGCTAATCTCGTTTCTACTTGTTGGGAGTGTTTCTCCCGAGTGTCGTTTGGGCAGATCTTGTTTCAACTTGTTTTCTCTGAATGAAATATATTTTCGTATAGCATTTATTCGTTCACAGTTCGTGATTGTGTTACAAATCTGACTGTTAAGTGGTTAATAATGTATTTATTGGCCTTTTTAGGTGTGAGTTACGTGTAATATTTCTCGAGTTTTAGGTGTGAGTTAAGTGTAATATTTCTAGAGTTTTAGGTGTGAGTTACGTGTAATATTTCTAGAGTTTTAGGTGTGAGTTACATGTAATATTTCTAGAGTTTTAGGTGTGAGTTACGTGTAATATTTCTAGAGTTTTAGGTGTGAGTTACGTGTAATATTTCTAGAGTTTTAGGTGTGAGTTACGTGTAATATTTCTAGAGTTTTAGGTGTGAGTTACATGTAATATTTCTAGAGTTTTAGGTGTGAGTTACGTGTAATATTTCTAGAGTTTTAGGTGTGAGTTACGTGTAATATTTCTAGAGTTTTAGGTGTGAGTTACGTGTAATATTTCTAGAGTTTTAGGTGTGAGTTACGTGTAATATTTCTCAAGTTTTGGCATTCACTGTGAAAATTCATGGTTATTCAAATATGATTGAAAATTGAAACCCTGTTTCATTTACTTGAAATATATACATATAGCCTACTTAGTTTCAAGTCATATGTGACTCATCTTCAAGGGTATTCTGAACTAATTTCCGATACCCCTGAAGATGAGTTCCATATGACTTGAAACTACTTGGGTATAATAAATAGTTTTCAAACGGATTGAACAGTGTTTCAATTTTTATTTATATTTGACTGGTTTGCACAAATTGCTGAGATTAATAAGTAAAGTGTATGAGAGATGAGAGGAGAAAGATATGAGGATGAATATTCCAAAAGTCACAGCAATAGAAAAGAGTGCAAGGAAAAGTAAATGTGATATATGGGTGAACAATGAAAGTAAATGTGATATATGCGTGAACAATCAAAGTAAATGTGATATATGGGTGAACAATGAAAGTAAATGTGATATATGCGTGAACAATCAAAGTAAATGTGATATATGGGTGAACAATGAAAGTAAATGTGATATATGCGTGAAAAATCAAAGTAAATGTGATATATGGGTGAACAATGAAAGTAAATATGATATATGGGTGAACAGTGAAAGTAAATGTGATATATGGGTGAACAGTGAAAGTAAATATGATATATGGGTGAACAATGAAAGTAAATATGATATATGGGTGAACAGTGAAAGTAAATGTGATATATGGGTGAACAATGAAAGTAAATATGATATATGGGTGAACAGTGAAAGTAAATATGATATATGGGTGAACAGTGAAAGTAAATGTGATATATGGGTGAACAATGAAAGTAAATATGATATATGGGTGAACAGTGAAAGTAAATGTGATATATGGGTGAACAATGAAAGTAAATGTGATATATGGGTGAACAATGAAAGATTGAAGCAAGTCAAGGAATTCCGGTATGTGGGTAGTATTTTCACAGATATTTGAAGAGTTAAGAGGGATATCGAACAGCGTATAGCGATAGGAAATAAAGTAACGGGGCACTAAAACATATATGATTGAACCGCACAGCATCAAACCTGATAAGATACTTCACAACAGTATTTTGGTGCCAACATTGATTGATGTATGGGAGTGAAACATAGACTTGGAAAATAGATACGTGTACCGGAAAAAAATACATAAGATGACAATGTATGACGGAATAAGGGACGAATGTGAAATTAAGGCCGATGTGTTGAGTAAGATGAAAAAAAAGCCTTCTGAGATGGTTTGGACATGTAAGACAAATGAATGAAGAAAGACTTACAAAAAAAATATATAGTGTAAATGTGAGTAAAGGGTCTTTCAAATTGAGCGGTTTTTTTAATTCAAATTTTTTTAATTCTTGAATAAAACACACAATTTGCTTTGATTTCAAAAAACTTTTTATTGGTCATTGAAATATAATTTAAACAAAAAACAAAATCCGCGAAATGTCCACTCTTTTGTCAACATTTTGACATAATCAGGGGTGTAACTCGCCGATAACGCAAATAATTTCGTCCTTCAGCTCAGGAATTGATCGGGGGTCATTCTTATAGACCTCGCTTTTCACGTAACCCCAGAGAAAATAGTCCAACGGTGTCAGATCACATGATCTCGGTGGCCAATTAACATCACCGTTTCCGGAGATTACAATATATAAAATAATTCAACAATTTGAACGCGTCATTGTATTGTACGAGTATAAGACTCCATTTTCATAAATGTCATACGTTACACTTCTCAAATGTCACAGAACCCAGGCAAGTTCGCGACACCATCTGTGTTTTATCCAAGAATTTAAAAATCGCTCATTTTGAAAGACCTTTTATATGTATGTGTGTCGTGATAGGAAAGTCTGTCTACCCCGACAGAGAAACGACGTGACGGTATGTATATAAAAATTTTAAAAAAAATACCTGGCCAACTCTTCATTGGGTCTACGTTGAACCTCGGCAAACTCTTGAGGGTACGTGTCCATCCAGTTCCAAACCGCCTTCTCTAGGGAATTCGCCAGTACCACATGTGCCGACTTTTTCAACAGACGAAACTTTTGAATCATTTCTGAAAAGAAAATCGAAAGCATTTATATTGTTCCGATAATAATAAAAGAAAAATTCATTTGAAGCAACATTTAATGCTTCATTGACTTTGTTTCTTATTGCAACTCGCTGTTCGATATCTCTTTCTAACTTCCCATCATCTGAGAACAGATCCAAATAGCAGATTTCTTCAGCTTATTCTATTTTATCATAGTTCTCTTAAATATTGCATATTTTTTTATTTGAATGAAAGAGATTGCCACATGGCATTAAATACGCCAGGTTTTACTAAGAAAGCAGTTCTATGGGCGAACAGTCGAATTTTTTGTCCATAATGTAGTTTTCTATTTCTCGGATAAATGTCATTAGGACAAAATTTCATTGCCAACTTCATTAAAAACGCGATGAATGATTATTATTATGATAGGTAATAGTTTAGCACATTTTTTGGCCATTGTTTATTCAAATTGCTCAAGCCGTTATTTTAAAGATGGAATTAATTAAACTGTTTTTTTCGGTTAACCAATATTCTACATTTGAAAAAATCTGTAACGGTGAAACAACACTCAAAGATAGTGTCGGCTTTGGAAGTTCGATTACCACTGATGACCAAATCA
This sequence comes from Odontocerum albicorne, assembly GCA_949825065.1. Taxonomy (NCBI): domain Eukaryota; kingdom Metazoa; phylum Arthropoda; class Insecta; order Trichoptera; family Odontoceridae; genus Odontocerum; species Odontocerum albicorne. The sequence continues at coordinate 5,441,405 of OX463866.1, read as the reverse complement.
AGGTTTTAGTCGAAAATAATCAGCATTCTACATTTGAAAAAATCTGTAACGGTGAAACAACACTCAAAGATAGTGTTCACTTTGTAAGTTCGATTACCACTGATGATCAAATCGAGGTTTCGGCCAAGAATAGCCAGCATTCTACGACACGAAAGATTACCTATATACTGAAAACCAATTATTGGTTACTCCGATCTAGTGGCGTCAAAGGATAGTTTTGATGCATTCGAAGTTTTCCGTGGAAGTACTGTCAACTTGTTGGGCAGTTTAATCTCCAGGCTCAAAGCTGCTTTGTTAGTATATTTATTGCACTGTGAATCATTTTTCTTCTCCCGTGATGTCAGATCATAAGTCCGTCGTGGCTACCATTTTACCTCACACTCAAGTGTGCCACCATCGCAGTAGGAGTTCTTTGGGCAGTTCTTTATCCGTCAGGCTCATAAATAATTAAGAAGATTTGGATGAGGACTTATTTTGTCCTCCATAATGTCGGTGGAGGTGTGATCGAAAATTAGCGTCCACGAGCGTTTGCATAAAAATACAAAATATCTTTTCGGACAATATAATGCGTAAGGCCTCTGCCACACAGGTAGGAGCCTCGCTCGGTGTTCAGAGCTACGCTGCGAGCTAGGTGACATCCTAGTGAACCAACGCGCCGCATACTATCGCAATGACCACACTGCACGCTCCGCGCCACGCTACGTGATGATTGGTCACCTAGTGAGTCTCCTAGCGAACAGACGTCTCGGTTAATTTTATTGTGTCACCAAGTGATTTTACTAGATGGAGGAAGTTTTAATAACGGCTGTGTATAAAAGGGAGGCATTCGGCAGGGCAGATTACTCCGCTATGACATTGCGGCTTGGGAGTGAGCTGTTGGAGAGGGTGGAGCAATTCAAGTATCTGGGCAGTATGATTACTACACCTGTCGACCCAGATATGGAGGGGAAGTGCAGGATTGAAGCAGCCCGTAGTTCATTCAACAGAATGAGATCAATGATAAATTGAATCTGAAACTAAGGCCGAGAATGTTGAAGTGCTATGTTTGGTCTGTTCTGCTGTATGGCTCGGAAACATGGACGCTGAAGGTTCATACTATGAATCGGTTGGGTTAGGTTAGTATCTGTGGACTTCGTATACCGTAGACTGATATGATCACCAATTCGGAGGTCTTGAGGAGAGCTAATTGCCGTAGACAGCTGCTGACAGATATTAAGGTCCGCAAGATATCCTATCTGGGTCACATTTTACGTGGAGACAAGTACGAAATCCTCCAGTTGATACTGATGGGCAAGATTGTGAGGGGCAGCGTGGTCCTGGTAGAATACAAACATCTTGGCTGTGCAATATAAGAGACTGTACGGGGATGGGGCGTGTGGAGGACCCGTTCCGGGTTGCGCAAGATAGAGAAGCCTTTGCCAGAATGATCGCCAACGTCGGGGGGACCTGATGGGGCACAACAAGAAGATAAAAGAGAGCCTTTGTGGAACCCGCAATCGAGCAAATTATACAAAAATGTACCTGTAATAAAATCACTTTGGAATGAAGCTGCACAGGAAGTAAATAAAGATAAGGTAAGTTGTAATGAAATCGGTTAGTTTTGAGAGTGGCATCGTTTGTTAACTCAACAGCTCCCAAATGTCAAACGAATTTGTGCAAAGCACTTTGTGTTAAGTTTATTTAAAGCGGAGGATCAAATGACACAGTGTCAGCTCTTATACTCGTATAGGGCAAGACAAACTTGTAACAATATTATATTAAATACATTCGGAGCATTGTGGCACAGAGTATTGTGAATATGAAATGTATCCACATATCAACACTTTGGTGTGGCCAAGCATGAAGTCACTTAGTCTATTAGTCACGTAGCACCTAGCGAAGCACTGTGGTGTGGCCTTAGCCTAAAGAGTTGAATAATTTGATACTAACCAGAGAAGAGACGTATGAGACGTACGACATCCACGTTGATCCATTGTATCAGTTCGATATCAGAATAGTCGGGGTTCTCCTCGTTGGATGCCGACAGTTCCTGGAAAAATAAATGATTATTTAGAAAAATCTATGGATCTGAACTTAAGGCTGATGATGTGACCACTAACGTAAATACGGAACTCGTTCGTAATTGCACGTATAAGCAAATGCACTATTGCACACGAATATGCAACAACACTCGCAAAGTCTAGCGCGTCTTAGTAACGTTATTACTAGATCAACTCTTTTATGATTTCTTTTCGAATACCACCGGGAATCGAAGTATTGTATAAAAATTAAAATAAACTCCATACTGCCTTACAAAAATAAAATACATTCCATACTGCTTTATAAAATTCATTCCAAACTGCCTTATAGATGACAAAATGCATTCTATATTCCTTTACAAAAATAAAACAAATCCTATACAGTGTTTTATAAATAAAATGCATTCCAAATGACCTTATAGACAACAAAATACATTGCATACTACATTACAAAAATAAAATGCATCCCATACTGCTTTACAGAAACAAAATATGTCTCATTTTACAAATAAAATGCATTTTAAACTGCTTTATATAGATAAAAAAAATGCATTCCATACCTGCCGCCTTACAAAAGAAAATGCATCTTATACTACCTTAGATATATAAAATGCATCCCCTATCTTTTACAAATAAAATTTATTCCTTATAGATGACAAAATGCATTCCATATTCTCCTCCCTGGCTCCATCCCAACTCATTGTCTGCGAAGACTGTTGGGGTCAGCTCTCCTCGTCCTCAGGTTGTATGCTCTTCTGTCCCGGGCTACGTCCCCCAGGCCGTGCCTCTGCATCAGGTTATCTTTTTGCACCACCCATGAATTCTTTGGTCTTCCTCTGGTTGTTATTCGAGGAAGATCCATGGAGATTGCCTGGTCCACAATGTGATCGGGTGCTCTGCGTCCAACGTGCCCATACCATCTCAATCGCCTCTCCTCCATCTTGCTGTTGATGTCTGTAACACCCAGGCTTCCACGAATGCGTGAGCTTTTTATTTTGTCTCTTATGGACACACCAGCTGACCATCTTAGCATGCGCATTTCAGCAGTTTCTAGTTGCCTAAAGTAAGAGTAATACATCGTCCAGCATTCGGAGCCATAGAGGAGTGCGGGTCTGACAATCGTTTGGTATACTTTTCCTTTTAACTTAACTGGCATTTTCGGATCACATAGAACTCCCATCATTGATCTAAACTTCATCCATCCCACACTAATTCTATGTGTTACATCTGCTGCACATCCTCCATCGCTATGGACGAGTGATCCGAGATACTTAAAGGAGTCACAATTTGGTAATGTTTCTCCATCCACTTGCATTACGGGAGTGACAGCATTTGTGTTCTCGAATGATAGGTACAGATACTCTGTTTTCTTTCTGCTCAGTCTCAATCCATTGTCCTCCAAGATTCTTCTCCACCTTTCCAGACTATTTTGCAGGTCTTCATGTTTTTCACTTATTAATACGATATCGTCTGCAAATAGTAGGATCTTTAGGAGACTGTTCATTTCCTGGTTAGTTAAATAGTCCATGACTAAGATGAACAGTAGCGGACTGAGTACCGATCCTTGATGTACCCCCACCTTTACAGGAAATTCTGGTGAAGTTCTCGAAGTGCACCTCACTTGCATTCCATATTGCCTTATAAAAATAAAGTGCATTCTACATTGCTTTACAAATAAATGATAAATAATCCCATATTGTCTTTTACAAATAAAATGCATTTTTTATAGATGTCAACTGCATCACATGCTGAATTAAATTCAATTAATAAAAAGAAGATAAATCTTAGGTGAATGCGTTTTTATTAAATTCATAGCGTTTTTATTAAAAAAAAAATTTTAAATAAACAAAATACATAAACAAATCAATAATACATTCTCCTGTATTGTTTACTACTGACTGCCAAGGTTCTGGAAGTTTTTCCATTCTACCCCTGAAGAAATTCGGTATTTTGGAGGTGAGGAAGTCATCGAGTCAATTTCAAAGACCAGTGTCGTTATTAACCTCTGTCCTAACAAAGCTAATAACGCAAAAACTTCTAGTGACACAGAGAGCCATGGAGAGGAGGATGCTGGGAGTTTCACTGCGAGATAGGAAGACCAACAAATGGATAAGAGAGAGAACCAAAGTCACGGACGTAGTTGAGAGAGCAGCTGCCTTAAAATGGAGCTGGGCACGACATATTGCCAGATGCTCTGACTCTCGATGGACGAAAAACGTCCTGGAATGGCAGCCTAGAACGGGCAGGAGAGGTGTGGGGAGACCACATATTTTATATATACTGTATATTATATATATAAAAAGCAAAAAAAAATTGTATCAAGAACATCGAACGCAACGACAAACAATGTTCACAACGCGCGCACCTGAGAACAATTAATGCGTAATGCGCCGTTACAACTAATTCGTGAGCCGAGGCATTGTACGCAGGTCGAGTCAAAATGTGTTCGTAAGCCGATTTGTTCGTGACTAGAGGCGTTCGTAACCCGAGGTTTGACTGTATTAAAATGACATTGACATATGTCAAAAAAATTATTTTCAAAGCATTGTTGCCTTGAAAATCAAAAACGCTACGAATTTATGTATTAACCCAATACATTCCACACTGCCTTAAGAAATAAAATGCATTCCATACATTGACATATGTCAAAAAAAAACTTTTCAAAGCAGTTACCTTGGAAATCAAAAACACTACGAATTTATGCATTAACCCAATACATTCCAAAATGCGTTCCACACTTTCGACATATGTCAAAAAAATTCATATCAAAGCATTGTTGTCTTGAAAATCAAAAACACTAGGAATTGATGTATTAACCCAATACATTCCACAATGCCTTAAGAAATAAAATGCATTCCATACATTGACATATGTCAAAAAAAAAACTTTTCAAAGCATTGTTGCATTTAAAATTTAAAAAAACGTTACGAATTTATGCATTAACCCAATACATTCCATACTGCCTTAAGAAATAAAATGCATTCCATACCGATAAAGAACCTGAATGCGATAACATGTTGTCTTCAAATAAATTGCATTTTTAACTTCCACAGATATATTTAAACTTGAAGCCAATACAAACGTCGCACACGATAAACACACATTTAGTCATCATTGATGTATTGTTCTTTAACAGGAAGTCTGCAACGTCATCCAACACAGATAAGGCGATTGTGATGTCAGTCTTCATGGAAACCACAAGAATACCTCGGTCAATAGGAAACCAATAACCACATCGACTCCTCGCACTTAAGTAGCCATTCATACTAGTGATCGTTTTATATACATATATATATATACATCATCATCATTGTTAACCAGGGTCGATCCACAGCTGGATGAAGGTCTCCCCAAGTTGACTCCAAATAGTTCGGTTTTTTGTTCGTTGATGCAATGTGATGCTGCCATGCTTCCTGATTTCATCTATCCAGCGTACCTTCGGTCTTCTTCTAGTCCTCTTTATGCCTCTTGGGTACCATTAGATTATTTTGGATGTCCATCGGGAGTCTGACATTCTGGCTATGTGCCCTGCCCATTGCCACTTCATCCTTTTGCACACCTTTATAACGTCTTCTATCTTTGTTATATTGCGAATCCAGGTGTTTCGTTTACGGTCTCTTTTAGTATATCCCAACATGCATCTCTCCATGCCCCTTTGTGCGGAGATGAGTTTTAAGGAGAGGAAAGTGGTGGCTGCAACCGTTAGATAAGGTAATATTTCTCCACATCTGCATATGTTAAAAAAAACATATTTGGTAAGGAAACTGCAGAAAACTTACCAAGGGAAAACAAGGACATCTTCTGATATGTGATAGTAACACATTTGACTTTAAGTGTAGTGCAAGAGATCCCTAACTTTTTTCTGCCGCAGACCCCTTTACCAAAAACAAAAAAGTCGACCCCCCTAGTCATTTGTACAGTACTCGATATTAAATATTTCAATAGATATCAAACTTTTCATTTTAATCACTCGTAATTAAGGATTGAAAAAGATAAAAGGACTACGGATTATGCATTGCACTATCTTGTGCAACATTTAATATTGAAATCTACACTAATGAAAATTAAAGCAAAAACATACGAGCAGAGTTTTTTTTTATTTTTGACATTTATGATATAAATATGTAAATTCAAAATAACATAAGTACAAATATTGACAAATATTCTTAATTAGGTGCCTATTAGAATCATAGAAGACCTCCCCGAAAGGGGTTGTTGTGCAAGTGCATCCTAAAGTTGCACACGCATTTCGTATCTCTAACACTAAGAGACAGACTTTTCTATTTCTATACACATATTTCACATCACTTTCACATCCATACACCGTATTTGATGTATGCGTCACACAGATTAATAATTATATTACTATTATTGCTTCTATTGTAACAAAACGTCCCTTTGTGTGGTCCTCCTATTATCGCGACATTATTATGGATTTGACGGCCCCCGCACACAATGACCGTTCGGCAAGCATTGAGCTAGTGAAGGATGACTGCGTAAGCAGTCGGATCGATGTGCTTACGACGTACGATGGGCTATACATAAGAGACCAAAAATAATCAAAATATGTTCTCGCCTGAACCTTCTACTGTGTTTTTATTTCTACAAAGTTCTACCAGTCAAAAAAGGAATCTCTTCCCTCAGCTGTCACCGAGATTCATGGAAGTCACGCCTGAATCTCCAAAGATTGAGAGGCAACCATCCACCTATTCTAAAGTCTTTGTAGCGGTGCTATACAGAGTTTCTATGATTCTTTGATTTTTTACTTTTTCTTCTTTCAAAATATAGAAAGGCATACCAATTCAACGTGGAGTCCGACAAGGTTGTATTTTGTCACCTATATTATTCAATCTATACTCTGATATAGTTTTCAAGGAACTTGAATCTGGGGGTCAAAGTGAATGGTGTATGCGTCAATAACATCAGGTACGCAGATGATACGGTTATTCTGGCAGACAGTATTGATAGCCTTCAAACGCTTATAGATAGAATTAATGGAGCCGGTGTGAGGCTGGGGCTGAACATGAACGTGAGTAAAACTAAGTTCATGGTGTTTGGCCGGCAGGAACACGTCTTACATTGAACGGTGCAGATATAGAGAGAGTGGAAACATTTAAATACCTCGGAAGTATCCTAGTGGAAGACCTCGACCCAGAAACCGAAATCAAGTGCAGAATTGAATCATCTCATGCGACTTTTAATAAAATGAGAAGCGTATTCTGCGATAATAATCTAAACTTGAAACTTCGAAAACAGTTAATCAAATGCTACGTTTGGTCAGTGTTATTGCAATGAGTGGAATCATGGACCCTCAAAGTTAGTAGTATGAACCGATTGGAAGCATTCGAAATGTGGATGCACCGGAGAATGCTACGGATACCCTGGACGGATATGGTCAGCAATACAAGAGTTCTTCAAAGAACCAAAGTTGATAGAGAGTTGCTGACTAATATTAAAATCCGAAAGGTGTCCTACTTGGGTCATGTACTTAGAGGAGCAAAGTACAAATTACTGCACCTGATCATCCAAGGCAAAATAGAAGGCCGAAGAGGTGTTGGCAGGAGGTAAATCTCCTGGCTCCGCAATATACGTGATTGGACTGGCATAAGGGGCGTTGGAGATCTTTTTCGGGCTGCCGGGGACAAAGATGTCTACTCTCAAGTGATATTCAACGTTGGGGGGATCTGACATGACACTGGGAAGAAAATATCATACATTTGATCCAACCATACTTTCCTCCGTTTCCCAATTCCAGTCACATTTGCACTATATATCTGTTTTGTTAGTCTTTCTTCATTCATTCATTCTACATGCCCAAACAAGTTCACATTAAGGCTTATGTGTCGAGATGTCTGACGAGTTCGTCATCGCACGTGTTGGTAATACTACTTTGCACGTACGGAGGCAACAACACTAGCACGAATCTAGCGCTTGCAAATATTGTTACAAGGTGAATTCTTTTACTAGACAGGGATTGGTGAAATGGATTTATCGAGACAAACTAAATTAATAATTTGTTTTAATAAAACAGAAAAAAAATACCTGAAGCCTTGCCGAGATCCTATTAAAGACAGCATTGAAAAAGTTGAGACTCAGGGCAAAAAGTACTTTGCTGGCGAGGGATCTTAGCATCACGGCGTAGTGGTTCTCCGTTGGGACATCTGCAAGCAATTGGACAGCGTTTTGTAGAACGGAACCAACTGAAAAAGTTAGATTGTTTAGTTAAACGATGCCTTTAGAGCACACGAGACACACACGTAACACTGTTTTAAGTTCCACCTTTTTGATATCTTTCCTTTTGACAATATCTAGTTTTAAAAATCGAATTTCGTACAATACATTATTATGTAAAGATCGTACGTACGGTAATGGTTTATTCTAGCGTGTCGCCTGTTAGAAATTCTAGCGTGTCGCCTGTTAGAAATTCTAGCGTGTCGCCTGTTAGAAATTATACTGTGAAATTTCCACAAACTTGGCTGGCCAAAAGCGGTAATGTTTCATCGTTAGCTAAAAACTTATATTAATCTCAAATTATATTGGGTGTACAAATAAGTCACCGCCGTTTGACAAAAGTTGGCGCCACCAGTAAGTTATGGTTAAAATTGTCAGATGTAAAATGTCATTATCGTAAGGTTGGACATCTGTCAACAACATGACCTTGAAATATTAGTGAATTTTTATCAGTATAACATATTTTTTTGTGTTCGAAAATGTCAAGTTTTGAGCCGAATAAGCGTCATTTGCGGGAACTTTTGATTTACTTCTTCAATTTGAAGAAATCTGCAGCTGAGGCGCATCGATTACTTGTAGAAGCATATGGTGAGGCTGCCTTAAGTGAGAGAAGTTGTCGTGAGTGGTTTCAAAAGTTTAAGAACGGTGAATTTGACATCGAAGACAAAGAACGTAGCGGAAGGCCGAAAGTGTACGAAGACGCGGAATTGGAAGTATTATTGGATCAAGATTCGTGCAAAACGCAAGAAGAACTTGCACTTACATTAGGAGTGACTCAACAAGCAATTTCACATGGGTTGAAATCATTGGGAATGATTCAAAAACAAAGAAATTGGGATTCATATGAACTGACACGGAGAAACTTTGAATGCCAATTTTCCACATGTGAAATGCTGCTTGCCAGGCATAAACGAAAGGGTTTTCTGCACCATATAGTCACTGGTGATGAAAAATGCATCCATTATGATAATCCAAAAAGGAAGAAATCATGGGGATCCCCTGGTCATGCTTCAACATCTACGGCTAAACCAAATATTCATGGAAAAAAACTCTTGTTGTGTATTTGGTGGGATCAGCTTGGTGTCGTGTATTATGAGTTGCTCAAACCGAATGAAACCATTGCTGGGGCTGTCTACCGAACATAATTGATGAGATTGAGTCGAGCACTCGAGGAAAAGCGCGCCCACTACTACGCCAGACACGACAAAATTATTCTCCTGCATGATAATGCTAGTCCACATGTTGCGGCACCGGTCAAAACCTATTTGGAAACACTCAATTGAGAAGTTTTACCCCACCCGCTGTATTCACCAGACATTGCTTCTTCTGATTACCACTTGTTTTGATCGATGACGCATGGCCTGTCTGAGCAGCACTTCACATCATATGAAGATACCAAAAATTGAGTCGATTCGTGGATAGCCTCAAAAGATGATGATGATGACTGACGCGGTATTCGTATGCTGACAGAAAGATGGGGAAAAGTAGTGGCAAGCGATGGGTACTACTTCGAATAAAACATGAGGTTCCGTTCTTTCACAATAAATGCCCATTTTTTTATAAAAAACGGCGGAAACTTATTTGTACACCTAATATATAAGCTTATCCGTCGTGATTAAGTGTGGTTGTCAGTCATCCTGTTGACGTAAGACGCTTGTGCGTGTGTTGATGTAGTGTGCAAGCTGTGGAACTCCAGCACGTACACAATCTTGACAGATCAAAACCAAAGTTCCGATGGCAAGGAGATAAAAGTTCCAAGACGATAAATAGGTTTCATCTGATGTAGCCTTTTATTAGATTAAGAGAGAAACGTAAGTACTACAATGTTAACACGACACCTGTGACTACGAGAAGGTTCGAGGAATTATACTGTCCTCGAAATGGAACGAACACACCACAGGTATTATAAAGAGGGCCAATACACTTATAGATGGGCCTCGACTTTCGCACATTTAAAAAAAAATTTTAAAGACTTTTGTTGATAATTCAAAAATTGTTCGCTTCCATGCAGTCGCTCCCACTTTTTTGTAAGAACTATAATATATGGAACGCAATAGACAATATTGGAGACTCGTGGGCTGAAATAAAAGAGTCAACAATGAAAGGTTCCTGGAAACAATTATGCCCATAAATGACGAGTGATTTTATAAATTCTGAAGAAACTCCGGAAACTATCACAGATGAAATAGTTAGCCTAATGAATGAACTAAACTTGGACGTCAACAACGAAGATGTTAACGAGTTGATTGAATCTCACTCAGTACCTCTGTTAAATGAATACTTAATTGAGCAACAAGAGTTAAATGGAATACACAATGGAAGTGAGGAAGAAGAAGCTGATAAAATCGTCAAGACTTTGACAATCAAAAATATGAATGAATCCTTCGTGCATCTTGACAATTTTTTGACTATCATGGAAAAATGTGATGGAAGACCAATGGAGAACGTATATCTCAAGTACGTAGGGCGATTGAGAAAGACACAGCGTTATAATCATATGTTATAGAACTCTTTATCAAGAAAATAAAAAAAAGGTGGTATTCAACTAACTCTTGACAAGTTTATAAAGAAATCACTTCTCGTTAACTTAATTATGTATATTCATAATTAAAAATATTTATAATATACGAGGCATATCCAGAAAGTAAGTGTACTGAATTTTTGTAGGTTACAATTTTTTTTATTTAAACAAAAAAATTACGTGGTTACCGTAGTACATATGTAAGCTATTTTTCGACATAGTCGCCATTCCTCTCAATGCAGGTGGTGAAGCGGGGTATAAACTTTTTGATGCCTTCCTCGAAGTAGTTTCCCGCCAACCCCTCCGTCCACTTCTCTACCTCTTCCTTTACCTCCTCGTCGGTTGAAAACCTTTTTCCACCCATGTGCAGCTTCAGGGAGGTAAAGAGATAGTAATCTGAAGGTGCTAGGTCAGGGGAATGCGCGGGATGGTTCAGGACATCCCATTTAAACGAGGCGAGCAGTTCCGTCTGGCATTGTCGTGCAACAGGCAGACTCCCTTTGTCAGCATGCCTCTCCTCTTGTTCTGAATCGCCCTCCGCAATTTTTTTAGGGTCTCACAGTATCTTGCAGAGTTGATGGTCTCCGCTTGAGGCATATATTCAATTAAAATTATGCCTTGACAGTCCCAAAACACGGATGCCATGATTTTCTTGGCTGAAATTGTGGTTTTGAACTTTTTGGCGGAGGGTGAAGAGGTGACGCCACTGTTGAGACTGCCTTTTGGTTTCAGGCGTATAGTGTGCAGCCCAAGTTTCATCTCCAGTAACGATGGAGCGGAGAAATTCATCTCCATGGACTTTGCAGCGCCTCAAAAACTCTTGCCCGGCCTCCACTCGATTCAACTTGGCGGGAGATGGGGTTGACATTTTTCACGAAACATGTTGTCGCGTCGACACTTCTCAACGTACTGACCTCGAACCGGTCTCGTTGCGGAGGGGAAGGGTCAGGCTACACAGAAGTGTAGCCAACATGTAGAAAATAAAATCCATCCGGTCATGAGAGCCTCAGTACACTTACTTTCTGGATACGCCTCGTATTATTGATAAATAAATATTTTAAAAAATAATTTTTCATATTTGTTTACATCCCTCTACTTTCGAACATTCAACATTCGCACACATTTTCAGGAACCAATTATGTGCGAAAGTCGAGGGCCACCTGTATACGAGTATATATTATAAAGAAATCTCTCAGTCGAACGATTCCACAAGTGTTTTTGTTACGCTATAACCAGAATGCACTTAAATTGAGTTTCAAAAGGAATCCAATACATAATCTCCTAGATTCGTCAGACAGGCATCTTACCAACTAACACAGGTCACGAACAAGTTACTTATCTTGAAAACAGTTTAATGTGGACTTAGTGCAGTATAATTTTCGACTGACGAATAGCGTAGCGTTGTAACATGTCATATTATAAAATGCTGTATTAACAAAAAAAGCTGAAGCCAAAATATAGCACAAAATATGAAATTGAGCCAAGTACAGTAGATCGTCGATTATTCGTAATTATTGGGAGACACTCGAGCCCGGATAATTGAAAAACACTGTTAATTCAAATTAAGATTTTATTAAGTATAACATTTTGAAAGTTGAAATGCTAGATCAATTTGGCTAAGCAAGATGAATACACGAATATACTTTCTTAACGCTTGACAGACACGACCGCTAAAGCACGTATTTTCGTGTCGGTACGGACGCAAGGAAACTCCGCTAACGTACTACTGTTAATCAAATGGTATAATTTAAACGATAGATTTCATAACAGTTTAGATCCTTGTTTTATAATTTTAAAAATGCGGACGTTCGTTAAAAAATTGGAAACAATATTTTTCGGGAGTACGGAAAAAAATTAAGGGCCATGGTTAATTCAACTTACGGATAATTGAGCTCCGGATAATCGGCGATCTACTGCACGTACATATTGTTAAAACGACATCAAATAAGCCGTTGCAGCAATGCGGTTAATAAAATAAAAATACAAAAAAAAAAACAATAAACAAATAGAAATTTAAAAAAAAAAAAAACAATCGCAAACAGACGATAAAAAACAAAACAATAAAAATAAAATCTCTAATGATGATGACAATTTCATAAGTCCCTCCATTTATACGGGGAATATGCTACGGGAAAACAGCGTAAATGGAGTCATTTATTGCTCTGTTAAATAGGTGATACATACATACAGTACCCGTCGGTAAGCAATACACATCGGGCTTAAGAAAGAGACTGTCGGCCATAATCGGCTAACCTCGGCTTTGTAGAGCAGCTTTGACGCTGTACAAAGCCGAAGTTAGCCGATTATGGCCGACAGTCTCTTTCTTATGCCCGATGTGTATTACTTACCGCCGGGTACTATACCATAACGCCATTTCCCTGTCGGGTTAGGCAGAGGACAGAGTGCCAGACTTTCCAATCTCGACAAACATCCTTAGCCTCCTTCTACGATTTCTCTTTAAACAATTTTTTATATTTTCTTTCAAAATCTCATTCACTCGATCCAATCATACTTTCCTCTGTCTTCCTCTCTCACGCCTTTCACTCACATTCGCACTACATATCTGTTTTGTTTGTATTTCTTCTTTCATTCGTTGTAAATGTCCAAACCATCTCAGAGTGCTCTTCTGATCTTACTGAATTAAGTTTTAATTAATTAAGCTTTAAGTTCACATTCATCTCTGATCACTTCATTTTATATTCTACAACATTTATTCGACTCTTTTCATCCTTTTCCATGTCCATATTTCACTCCCATATATCAAAATTGGTACTAAAATCCTGTAGTGGACTATCATTTTAGCAAATTTTGATACTCTCTAATTTGAATATATATAGGGTGTTTTTTTGGGTGTGATAGGATTTGTTTTTGAATTAAAACAAATATAAATGGCCGTGTATTTGAATTGAATTGATAGGTTGTTTAATGACAATTATTGTTTGATGATATAAGATATAGATCATATGTTGACCGTGGCTGGCGCTTATGTACCTCTTATGTACACATCATAAGGTGGGTTTCCCATTAAGAACGATAGAACTTTAAAATAAAATAAAACAACAACTAATAAACCAAAAATGTATCTGAAGGTTTAATTTGAAAGAATATTTCATGCCGTTTATGATTTAAACAAGATATCGTTCAAATGTATAGCTTCCACGGCTTCTTTTGCACTGGCCAATTCGATCGCGCCAATTTTCGATGACTCGGTGGAGCATTTCCGGGTGTATGGCGCCAATAACACGACAAATGTTGGCCTCAAGTTCATCGAGAGTCTCCGGTTTGTTGGTGTAAACCTGTGATTTAACATAATCCCAAAGAAAATAATCCAGAGGCTTTAAATCGCACGATCTTGGCGGCCAATTTAAAATCCTATCACACCCAAAAAAAGACACTTTATGTTTAAGTTTCGAATTGTTTCCTATCGCTACACGCCATTTGATGTCCCCCGTAACTCTCCCACCATCTGAGAAAATACTACCCAAATAACATAATTATTGACCTTGTTCCCCCATATATCACATTTACTTTTCCTTTCACACTTTTCTATCACCATCACTTTGGATTTCGCAACATTCATTGTCAGATCTTTGCATCTCTCATACAATTCACTTATCAATCTCTGTTAACATTACCATGTTATTAGCATACAGCAATCAGCATCCATTCCTATACGATATTTGTACGGCACCTATCAACCTCTGTTGTTCCTTCACACATGAACCTGTGTGAATATTAAACAACCAGGGTGACATAACGCATCCTTGCTTGACCCCTTTTGAAATATTAAACCACTCATTTGTATATCACCCATTAGGAACTTTATAATTCCTTCATACATGAATCTATGTAAATATTTAACAACCAGGGTGAAATAACACATCCTTGCTTGACCCCTCTTCAAATATTAAACCACTCATTTGTATATCATCCATTGTGAACTTTATAATTCCTTCACACATGAATCTATGTAAATATTTAACAACCAGGGTGAAATAACACATCCTTGCTTGACCCCTCTTGAAATATTAAACCACTCATTTGTATATCACCCATTGTGAACTTTATAGTTCCTTCACACATGAATCTATGTAAATATTTAACAACCAGGGTGAAATAACGCATCCTTGCTTGACCCCTTTTGAAATATTAAACCACTCATTTGTATATCACCCATTGTGAACTTCATAGTTCCTTCGCACATGAATCTATGTAAATATTTAACAACCAGGGTGAAATAATACATCCTTGCTTGACCCCTTTTGAAATATTAAACCACTCATTTGTATATCACCCATTGTGAACTTTATAGTTCCTTCACACATGAATCTATGTAAATATTTAACAACCAGGGTGAAATAACGCATCCTTGCTTGACCCCTTTTGAAATATTAAACCACTCATTCAACGTGCCATTCACTCTAATGCATGCTCTACTTTCGTTGAAATTTTATTCATACAATATCTTCCCACACATTCTACATAAATCTTACTTTCATCACTTTATCGGGACGATTAGTTCAATGAGGCTGAATAAAAAAAAAGTGGAACACGATCGTTCACAAAAAATACGCCAAAGAATATTTCTCGTGTGATGTTCAATAATGTATCGTGAAATCGGTTACTTAATAAAAGATATCGTTTAAGAAAAGTATACGTAAAATTAAAAAGAAAAGTGGAACAACACATAAATTTCTTCGAGTAGCCATCACGATAATACAACATTTAGGCCGGGTATTCCGAAAATCAATCTCGAAACTCGAGACTAATTCAGAAAGCCAAAATGTCAACACTAAATTTGGAAGTCATGTATGTGCCAATATCATAACCTGAAAGCAGTCAAAGGTTTTTTTTTTTTAAGTATAAATTATTTTAGCATTACGCAGGAAGAAATAAATGAGTGCAAAGCAGACATCGCTACACAAGTTCTATAAGGAACCAACTAAAAAAAAAAACAATGTTTCCGTAAAATTTATTTTAAATTTTATTAACAATTGGACGTTTCGACTTAAATCAGGTGAAACTTACCCTGTTGCCGGCCCAGTTTTTTTTTCTTTCTTAAATGTTTACAAAAAGTGCTATAATTATGAAAATACATAGAATATCACTCTTACCATTCCAGATGCAGGAAGGTGTTCATCAAGGCTGCATATTGTCCCCTAATCTATTGGGTGTTAGCATAAGTTGTGTCCGTTTTTTCTAAATTAAAAAATGAGCACCAAAAGTAAAACAAAATGGTAAATACGTCATTCGAAAGAAAATTTTCTGCTCTACCAAGATATTGTGTTTGATTTTATTTGATTACAAGCCTTCAAAATGGGATATCAAGTAGACGAAAGTGAGCATTTTCGACACCTCCTTCTGTTCGCGTTCAATCGAGGGAATAAAGCTGCCAAAGCTGCTCGCGATATTTGCGAAGTGTACGGTGAAGATGCTACGAATGAAAGGACAGCTCGTCGATGGTTTTTGCGTTTCAAAGACGGTAATTTCGACCTGAAAGACATGGAGCGTTCCGGACGACCAGTGGACTTCGATGAGGACCGCTTAAACCATATTATTCATGAAGATCACCTTCAAACCACCGTAGAATTGGCTGAGCAGATGAATTGTAGTCACATGACTGTATACCGACATCTTAAATCTGGCGAGCTTATTATCATGTGACAATCTTTTCCAACCAACCAGAAAGATGTTTTTAATGGACCTGTGTTGTACTATACATTGAGGTGTCTATGCATCATACCATAAACGTCCAAAATTTTCCAGTCTGAACAAGTTAAAGGTTGTATGGACAGATACTACGATGGCCACGCCGATTGTATGGTCAGGCAATGTTAAGTTATAATTGGATACCTTGACCATCAGTAGTATGTCAACTATAGCCGATATATATAAGACAAGACATGTTGTTTTGTTATATTCTGAAATATAAAAACGGAATATTGCCCCGTAATCAAGTTTCTTTCAAAAGAGAAGAGTGTCTACGGAGAAGATTCTTCGTACATAGCATCAAAACATAATTTGATTTACCGGACATTTCCCATCTTTAAAAAGGTAATTTGATAACCATGTACGGCACCGGTACAAAGGACTGTAGAAATAGGTGGATGGCTTCTGCTCAATGCTCGGAGATTTCAGCTCACGGTGAAAAGTAGCAGGGTAAAGAGAGATTCCTCTTTAGCAGGGAGTAGATGGTTACAAGTAAAAAGCAGTAGGCAGAGTGAACTGAGAATATATTATTTAACTTTTGGGCTCCTTATGTGTGGCCAATTGCTCATCGCAAGAGCCTGTTTTCGCCCGTGCATGCCATCATGGCTTGCGAGATATCACAATTCTCGCAAGTATTCGCATGCATGAGCCGGCCGACTTTTGATACTGCCTCGCGATGGCCACGCATAAGGAACATTTCAGTTACAGTTGTGACACAACACAGACCTCAACAAACATAAAATTATACATAAACAAATACCAATATCATACAAAACAAGAGAACAAATAAATAATATGTTTTAGGTGACACATACATCCGATACAAACCACGTGTTATTCTTTTTTTATATCTCAGAATATAACGAAACAACACGTCTTCTATTGACTCTAGTTGACATAACACATCAATCAATAATTCCCGTGACTAACTACTAAAACAACATTTGTTTGCCAAAATTCTTCTTTATTCATCAACCATGTCTCCTTCAAGAGCGATACATTCATTCCAACGCTTTCCTAACTTTTCTATGCCAGCCGTGTAGAACGATATATCTTTGGTTTACTTGGAATTTTTCCCTCAGTCCCCAACCGTTAGAAGCGTGTATATCAGTACCAGTTCGAACATAATTTAGTCTTGCTTGTGCTCCCCTGAAGATGAGGTGAAAGCCTTGAAACCGGTAGGGTTATACCGTTACAAAAAAGTGGAATAAACAGTGTTTGATAAAAATAAATTACAATGTCTTTAAACCTCCACAACGTTAATGCCTTAACTATAAACAATATAATAGGTAAAATATACTTGGCGTGCGTGTGGTGCCATTGAAACCACCGCATGCTGGTTTGTGTACAACATTTCGAAGTTGTTTCCTCATAGAACTGGTGTACCGATACGTACACAAATACAGTAGAACTTGGTTATAACGAGCACCAAGATAAACTCCCCTAATTTAAACATCACAAATCAGTTTAACTTACCTGCTTCTTACATTAAAACAGTGACCATTATTATCAGGGATGAGAACAACGAAAGCTTATATAAACCCACTTTTCAATACTTGCACATGATTTCGAGACATTAACACTACATCGAGACTTGCTTTTGCCTGTAGACATGTAAGATATACCAACATAACGAAATCGAGACAGGTACTTACACAACACGGACGCCAACTCGAAATTTCCATGCTCGTTATAACAAAGCTCGACTGGAAATAAAAAACTTTATTGAGAGCATCAACAAATATTATGATGTACACTTGTACCTGTGCGTGGAAAACGTTCTTAACAACAGAGAAAATAGCCAGAGTCGCTAATATCGGAGTACATAATAAGATATTTATTACATCTAGCAGCTAATATCGGCATATATTAGATATTTACTATATCTAGCCGCTAATATATACCAATATTAGATATTTATTATATCTAGCCGCTAATATTCGTCAAATTAGATATTTAGCTGCTAATATTAGATATTTATTTGGTAATATTGGTGTACATTAGCTATTTAGTTTATCTAGCCGCTAATATATGTCAATATTAGATATTTAGTATATCTAGCCGCTAATATTCACCTATATTAGATATTTAGAACACCTAGCTGTTAATATTAGATATTCAGTAATATTGGTGTACATTAGATATTTAGTATATCTAGCTGCTAATATACGCCTATATTAGATATTTAGTATATCTAGTCGTGAATATCAGTATATATTAGATATTCAGTATATTTATTTGGTAATATTAGTGTATATTTAGTATATCTAGCCACTAATATATGCCTATATTAGATATTTATTTGGTAATATTGGTGTACATTAGATATTTAGTATATCTAGCCACTAATATATGCCTATATTAGATAATTAGTATATCTAGCCACTCTTCACCTATATTAGATATTTAGTATATCTAGCTGCTAATATTAGATATTCAGTAATATTGGTGTATACCCGTATTAGATATTTAGTATATCTAGCCGCTAATATACATCTATATTAGATATTTAGAATATCTAGTCGCTAATATCAGTGTATATTAAATATTAAGTATATCTTGTTGCTTATAGTGGTGTACATTAGATATTTAGTATCAATGTGTCATACATGAGGCGACAATGTATGACCAAATACGGAATAAAGTGATTAGGAATAATTGTGAAAATAAAACTGGTGTGTTGAGTAAGAGCATTCTGAAATGGTTTGGGCAAGTGAAATGAATGAACAAAGAGAGATCAACAAGACAAATATACAGTGCAAATGTGAGTGGAAGGCGTAGTAGAGGAAGACCAAGGAAAGTATGGTGAGATCAAGTGAATGATATTTTGAAGAAGGAAATGTACGATGTACAGAAGAGAAATTCAAGGAGTTATACGAGGTGTATAGATGTGGAAGAGACGAAATATGTGTACCAGGATAGGAAAGCATGGCGTTCTGTCTTTTATGCCTACCCCAGAAGGGAAACGGCGTTTATTCAGCTCTTTTCAGTTTTTTCCACATTTCACTCCCATACATCAAAATTGGCACAAAAGTGACATTGTGAACTATAATCTTAGCAGATTTTGACCGTTCCGAGTACATATATTCTAGTGCCTTATTGACTATATTTCCTATCACCACATGCCGTTCGATATCCCATCATCGGAGAAAATATTACCCAAATAGCAGAATTCCTCAACTTGATCCAATCTTTCCTTGTTTACCTCCATATATCTGTCAATTAAATCTATCAATAATAGTGGGTACGAATCCTGAGTTGTAACGCCCTTTAAGAGAGTTTACTCTCTAAACAGCACTCTATAAATTGTTGTTTCAAATACAGTGAAACCTCGGTTCTCGAACATCTCTCACCTCCAAAAATTCAGTTCTCAAACATACTATTTTAATTCCGTAGTCGAACATAATTCGATTATCAAACATAGATTTTCAATAACAATGCCATGTCTTACGTCAGAATTTTTTTTAAATGCAGACAAAAACAAACCTCATTGGATAGGTCTTTAGTGAGACAGAAAAGAGAAAGAACCCCAGAAGGATAATCACCAGGCATTTTTATTCAAAGTGACTCCCTTTCCAAACACTACCATCTCTCCACCTGCTTCACCATCTTCCACTTACGCCATCAACTCTCCTCAGTACAGGGAAAGTGCAGTTAAATTTATTTAATCTACGTATTGTTTTGGCACCCTGTATATTTTTGGGGATCTGGAATGGATAAATCCAATTTTCACGCAAATCAAATTCGCTTCAACCGAGGTTTTCCTGTATCTCAATTGTGTTTTAAAAATAATTTAGATAAAAATGGACATTCTATGTTAGACCTTTGGGGTACAGATAAATAAAAAGCAATTGAGAATTTGTTTCTCACGATAGAACTTGTCCTACAACTATTATTCTTAACCGGTTCACTGCCACGAGCGCGTTGACACGCTCTCCGATTCAGTGCTCGCCAGGCCGGCCATACAAAATGAACGCGTAAACGCGCTCTCCTTTGAGCTTGTCGCAAGCTAATATCAAATCCAATTGTAATAATTTATAAATTGTAACACATAGTGACATTTATTGGGATGGTCAAGAAATATTTAAATATTACAATTTACCGATATTATCAAAGTTACAGTCATCTTTCTAAAAGCTTTCACTGACAGTCAATACGTGTTTCTGATACAGGGTTACCGACTACAGTTTTTTGCGACGTAATTGCGATAATTTATAGTGACTTCGTTTGTAGTTTTTTTCGATGGTTGATTTTTAAATTTTGTGCGTTATTTTTGTTAATTTTTCAAAGTATTTATTTACAAAGTGTGTTTTCATGTATTCTTTGGTTATTGGCGGTAGTTTTGCAGTATAATACGACGTTTATATAGACTTTTTACGGTTTTATTTTATAGTTTATTTACCTTTTGCGTTTTATTATACATCATACAGATAATTTGTTGATTTTAGTTTACAAAGTATATTATAAGTAAACGTGTTTTCTGTGTCAAGTTGTATCCCTGACATTTTGTGAATATTTAAACTGTGTTTTTCCGAGTGAACGGCAGCTCAAACGCCCCACGGTGTATATATTTAGTAAGTTTTCATAATATCCTTTATATTATATCTGTATATAAAAAATATAAATTTTTTAGGTTTTATTTTTGTTGAAAAAATCCCGGCCAGCTGGGTACGGCCATACTAATAACTTCCGGCACTTAAAGGGTTAAATCCCTCCCCTCGAAAAGATAACGCAATGAACATTTCTACGGGTGGATTTACCTTTTTGGATCTACTTCTGCAGTCAGGGTAGCTTCGTTTACCGATTACGCGTTTCTGTAGACAGCTATTATACCAATCAATTCATATCCATTGTATCGTCTTTTCGAGGTGAGGAATTCGTTGCTATATTTTCTCTGTCATTAAAAAAGCTTTCAATATCAAAATGTACCAAAGCTAGAATACAAATAAAAGAGAAAGAAATAGCTGTCAATAGGACTTGGCTTGTCTTTTGGGGCTATCATTTTCGTTTTCAAAGATTTATTAGACATTTTCAGCCATGTCCTATATTTGAGTAGATATTTCTTTTTTACAAGTCAACCTGTAAAATTAGATCAATATTGAATAAGTAATGTTTCATGACCATGTTTGAATACAGTAATGTCATCACATTAGATTTGTATCGAATAAGTGAATATTTCGTGATCTGTTTGAATACAGTAATGTTGTCACATTAGATATGTATTGAATAAGTGAATGTTTCACAATCAAGCTTAAATCTCGTTTTAACCTCAGATTAGATCAGTATTGAATAAGTGGATGTTTCATAATTATGCTTGAATACAGTTATGCCATCAGATTAGTATTGAATAAGTTAATGTCTCATAATCACGCTTGAACATAGGTGTGTTATCAGATTAGATATGTATTGAATAAGTGAATGTTTCACAATCAGGCTTGAATCTCGTTTTAACCTCAGATTAGATCAGTATTGAATAAGTGAATGTTTCATAATTATGCTTGAATACAGTTATGCCATCAGATTAGTATTGAATAAGTTAATGTCTCATAATCACGCTTGAACATAGTTGTGTTATCAGATTAGATATGTATTGAATAAGTGAATGTTTCACAATCAGGCTTGAATCTCGTTTTAACCTCAGATTAGATCAGTATTGAATAAGTGAATGTTTCATAATTATGCTTGAATACAGTTATGCCATCAGATTAGTATTGAATAAGTTAATGTCTCATAATCACGCTTGAACATAGTTGTGTTATCAGATTAGATATGTATTGAATAAGTGAATGTTTCACAATCAAGCTTGAATCTCGTTTTAACCTCAGATTAGATCAGTATTGAATAAGTGAATGTTTCATAATTATGCTTGAATACAGTTATGCCATCAGATTAGTATTGAATAAGTTAATGTCTTATAATCACGCTTGAACATAGTTGTGTTATCAGATTAGACCAGTATTGAATAAGTGAATGTTTCACAATCAAGCTTGAATCTCGTTTAAACCTCAGATTAGATCAGTATTGAATAAGTGAATATTTCATAATTATGCTTGAATACAGTTATGCCATCAGATTAGTATTGAATAAGTTAATGTCTCATAATTACGCTTGAACATAGTTGTGTTATCAGATTAGATCAGTATTGAATAAGTGAATGTTTCACAATCAGGCTTGAATCTCGTTTTAACATCAGATTATATCAGTATTGAATAAGTGAATGTTTTATAATTATGCTTGAATACAGTTATGCCATCAGATTAGTATTGAATAAGTTAATGTCTCATAATCACGCTTGAACATAGTTGTGTTATCAGATTAGATCAGTATTGAATAAGTGAATGTTTCACAATCAAGCTTGAATCTCGTTTTAACCTCAGATTATATCAGTATTGAATAAGTGGATGTTTTATAATTATGCTTGAATACAGTTATGCCATCATTAGTATTACATCAGATTAGTATTGAATAAGTGAATGTCTTATAATCACGCTTGAACATAGTTGTGTTATCAGATTAGACCAGTATTGAATAAGTGAATGTTTCACAATCAAGCTTAAATCTCGTATTAACCTCAGATTAGATCAGTATTGAATAAGTGGATGTTTCATAATTATGCTTGAATACAGTTATGCCATCAGAATAGTATTGAATAAGTTAATGTCTTATAATCACGTTTGAACATAGTTGAGTTATCAGATTAGACCAGTATTGAATAAGTGAATGTTTCACAATCAAGCTTGAATCTCGTTTTAACCTCACATTAGATCAGTATTGAATAAGTGAATGTTTCATAATTATGCTTGAATACAGTTATTCCATCAGAATAGTATTGAATAAGTTAATGTCTCATAATCACGCTTGAACATAGTTGTGTTATCAGATTAGACCAGTATTGAATAAGTGAATGTTTCACAATCAAGCTTGAATCTCGTATTAACCTCAGATTAGATCAGTATTGAATAAGTGGATGTTTCATAATTATGCTTGAATACAGTTATGCCATCAGAATAGTATTGAATAAGTTAATGTCTTATAATCACGTTTGAACATAGTTGTGTTATCAGATTAGACCAGTATTGAATAAGTGAATGTTTCACAATCAAGCTTGAATCTCGTATTAACCTCAGATTAGATCAGTATTGAATAAGTGGATGTTTCATAATTATGCTTGAATACAGTTATGCCATCAGAATAGTATTGAATAAGTTAATGTCTTATAATCACGTTTGAACATAGTTGTGTTATCAGATTAGACCAGTATTGAATAAGTGAATGTTTCACAATCAAGCTTGAATCTCGTATTAACCTCAGATTAGATCAGTATTGAATAAGTGGATGTTTCATAATTATGCTTGAATACAGTTATTCCATCAGAATAGTATTGAATAAGTTAATGTCTCATAATCACGCTTGAACATAGTTGTGTTATCAGATTAGACCAGTATTGAATAAGTGAATGTTTCACAATCAAGCTTGAATCTCGTATTAACCTCAGATTAGATCAGTATTGAATAAGTGGATGTTTCATAATTATGCTTGAATACAGTTATGCCATCAGAATAGTATTGAATAAGTTAATGTCTTGAATAGTATTGAATAAATTAGACCAGTATTGAATAAGTGAATGTTTCACAATCAAGCTTGAATCTCGTTTTAACCTCAGATTAGATCAGTATTGAATAAGTGAATGTTTCATAATTATGCTTGAATACAGTTATTCCATCAGAATAGTATTGAATAAGTTAATGTCTCATAATCACGCTTGAACATAGTTGTGTTATCAGATTAGACCAGTATTGAATAAGTGAATGTTTCATATCATCAGATTAGATCAGTATTGAATGAATGAATGTATTTAGGTTAGATAATGTTTCATGATCATACTGATAAAATAAATATTTGCGATAAGATTAAAACTATGTATATACAAAATTCTAAAAAAATCCAATATTTGTTCTATGTAAGCGTTATTCCACTAAAAACATATCTGAATTGTTTACCTCTATAAAATAAGTCTTGGACAATTACGTAAGTCTGCTTGGTGAAGTTTGGTAATATTTTGTGGTATACATACATAACATATATTGAACTTAAATATACATATAATTATTAAATAATTTTAAAACAATGGCTGTAATTTATTATTACTACTGCTTTTTGTATCTTCATGTTAGTTTAAGATAAAGTTTTGTATTATTTGTCAATAATTTTAAGTACTTGTATAACCTGTCACATGTTCATTTGTATATAAAGACACTGCTGTGTCGTTAATTAAATAAATAAATAATGAAGGAGAAAAATAAAATTTTGTTAATTACAATTCAAAGTGACCAACACAAAGCACTTAAGAAATATAACAATATTGTTAGTAAAAATATTACTTCTACAGCACCTTTCAGAGAGCAAACTCTCCTCAAGGATGCTTTACATGTGTGTATATACGCTAAACGTTGTCCCTTTTCTAACTCAAGCTCGTAACTTAGTTTGTAGAAATATTAAATTCCGTTTCTGATTTATTACTTGAAGTTTACATGTATTATTAAGAAATGTTTTATATCAATAGTTGTAATAAACATATCAACACAACCATTTATGCAATGTTGATTATTGTAATATGTTAAAAGTTGTTAATAAATATATCAGTGAAGCTACCTATGAATGGTTGATGAAAGTAATATATCAATAGTTGTGATAAATAACTCAACGCTGTCATCTATGAAGTGTTGATGAAATCAATAGTTGTAATAAACATATCAAACACTACCATCTACGAAGTGTTGATGAAAGTAATAAACATTCCAAACACTGCCATCTATGGAGACATTTATATTTATAACAAAATTTATATTTTGAATTTTTTACAAAATGATTGCGTTATGAGATATTTTCATATTAAAATTGATTGTAACGAAAAATGCATATCCAACTAATCAGAAAGATATTAAGTCCTGAAAATCAAACTGAAATTCATTTAAAAAATCTGTGTTACAACAGCAATCAAGCCCGCAGCCCCTGAAAGAAACAACTACCTTACCAATTAGGCCATTGAGGTTGTCTTATCTTATGTCATGTTAGTTTTTCTCCTAGAAAATACCATATTTTTCTCCTAGAAAACATGATTTGGTACCATATTTTTATCCTAAAAGACATAGTTTGGTACCATATTTTGAAACTTATTTTATAAAATTAAATTTGCCCGTCACATACTCGAAATTCATTGAACAATTTAAGTAAAAAATGGCATTCTTCAATATATTAATACCGATTACTTCTCCCTGGCTCCATCCCAACTCACTCTCTGCGAAGACTGTTGGGGTCAGCTCTCCTCGTCCTCAGGTTGTATGCTCTTCTGTACCGGACTACGTCCACCAGGCCGTGCCTCTGCATCAGGTTATCTTTTTGCACCACCCACGAATTTTTTGGTCTTCCTCTGGTTGTTATTCGAGGAAGATCCATGGAGATTGCCTGGTTCACAATGTGATCGGGTGCTCTGCGTCTAACGTGCCCATACCATCTCAATTCATTCGCCTCTCCTCCATCTTACTGTTGATGTCTGTAACACCTAGGCTTCCACGAATGCGTGAGCTTTTTATTTTGTCTCTTAGGGACACACCAGCTGACCATCTTAGCAAACGCATTTCAACAGTTTCTAGTTGCCTAGAGTAAGAGTTATACATCGTTCAGCATTCGGAGCTATAGAGGAGTGCGGGTCTGACAATCGTTTGGTATACTTTTCCTTTTAACTTGACTGGCATTTTCGGATCACATAGAACTCCCGTCATTGATCTAAACTTCATCCATCCCACACTAATTCTATGTGTTAATACCGATTAATTAAATACAAATATATTAATACCGATTAATTAAATACAATAATAGAAAATGTGCATGGGATAAAATAATTTAAGAATGATAATACACATCCCTTCCCTGCACCCTTCAAACGTATAAACACTTACCGATGAATTGACATATCTCCCTGAGTAGCAGCTTAACGTTCATGGCCTCATCGAACTTGGTGGTGTCCTTAGGCTGCGAGCTGAGGCACTTCTCCAGGGTGTCCAGAATGATGAGCAGGCTCTCGTAGTACGACCTCTCCACCTCTGACATGTGTGGCCTGTTCACACTCGCTGCGCAGGCCGGTTGGAACTAAATGGGAAACGTAAGAAATCAATCAGGTGTATAAAAACTTACTTCACCTATATCTCACTTTATGGAAGATACATAACTAAAAAATTGTCCGTAAACCACAAAAATGATATATTTAGTAATTTTTTCTATATACGAGGCGTATCCAGAAAGTAAGTGTACTGAGGCTCTCGCGACCGGATGGATTTTATTTTCGACATGTTGGCTACACTTCCGTGTAGCCTGACCCTTCCCCTCCGCAACGAGACCGGTTCTAGGTCAGTACGTTGAGAAGTGTCGACGCGACAACACGTTTCGTGAAAAATGTCAATCGAATCTCCCGCCAAGTTGAATCGAGTGGAGGCCAGGCAAGAGTTTTTGAGGCGCTGCAAACTCCATGGAGATGAATTTCTCCGCTCCATCGTTACTGGAGATGAAACTTGGGTTGCACACTACACGCCTGAAACCAAAAGGCAGTCTCAACAGTGGCGTCACACCTCTTCACCCTCCGCCAAAAAGTTCAAAACCACAATTTCAGCCAAGAAAATCATGGCATCCGTGTTTTGGGACTGTCAAGGCATAATTTTAATTGAATATATGCCTCAAGGGGAGACCATAAACTCTGCAAGATACTGTGAGACTCTGCAAGATACTGTAAAAAAATTGCGGAGGGCGATTCAGAACAAGAGACTGCTGACAAAGGGAGTCTGCCTGCTGCACGACAATGAGACGGAACTGCTCGCCTCGTTTAAATGGGATGTCCTGAACCATCCCGCGCATTCCCCTGACCTAGCACCTTCAGATTACTATCTCTTTACCTCCCTGAAGCTGCACATGGGTGGAAAAAGGTTTTCAACCGACGAGGAGGTAAATGAGGAGGTGGAGAAGTGGACGGAGGGGTTGGCGGGAAACTACTTCGAGGAAGGCATCAAAAAGTTGATACCCCGCTTCACCACCTGCATTGAGAGGAATGGCGACTATATGGAAAAATAGCTTACATATGTACTACGGTAACCACGTAATTTTTTTGTTTAAATAAAAAAAATTGTAACCTACAAAAATTCAGTACACTTAGTTTCTGGATATGCCTCGTACATACATATTAACACATTGACTGCTGAATAATTTCTTTAATAATTACTGTGCTGTTAAAAAATTCCTGTACGAGGGTTGCTACTTAAGTGTTGAGACAGACAAGTAAATACAAATATTTATCATCGAAAATGGCTTTATTGTTTTTCAAAATACTCTCCATGAAGATCAATACACTTTTGCATGCGTTTGAACCAATTTTCGAAGCACTTTTTCCACTCCGAATGAAGTAACTTCAAAACATGCGTTTTGAACGCATTAACCGCTTCTTCAGGCGTCGAAAAACGTTGATCTCGCAATTTATTTTTGATGTTCGGGAATAAAAATAAGTCATTGGGTGCCAAATCAGGGCTGTACAGCGGATGACCCATCAATTCGATGTTTTGAGTGCTCAAAAAGTCACTTGTTTGAGCCGATGTGTGAGAGCTCGCATTGTCGTGGTGGAGAATGATTCATCTTCGGCAGTTGGTTTTCTTCATTTCTCCGAACACTTCTGGCAAACAAATGGTGGTGTACCATTCAGAATTGACCGTACGACGTTCCACTAAAGGCACTGTTGCGACATGACCATGTATACGGAAGAAACAAGCCACCATTTGCTTCAAAGTGCTTCATACGCGAACAACTTTTGTTGGATTTGGCTCGTCTTGAAAGATCCATACAGTCGAGTGCTGTTTAGTTTCTGGCTCATATGCATAGATCCATGATTCGTCGCCTATCACGATCTTATAAACATCTTTTGAAACACCGTGATCGAATTTTTTCAACATTTCTTTGGACCAATCGACACGAGCTTTTTTTGAGCGATTGTCAAATTATGCGGTATCCAACGCGAACAAATCTGTTTGACAGCCAAATGTTCATGCAATATTGAATGCATGCGAGTGGAACTAATGCCCAAACATGCCTCAATCTCACGATAAGTCACATGACAATCTTGCAATATCAGTTCACGCACAGCATCGATGTTTTCTGGCACAACAACCGATTTTGGACGACCTTCACGAAATTCGTCCTGGAGCGAACTACGACCACGATTGAATTCGGAAAACCAGCGAAACACAGTGATCCGGGATGGTGCTTCATCACCAAAAGTCGAAGCGAGTTGATCGGCACACTGTTGTTGAGTTAGTCCATGTCGAAAATCATAAAAAATCATTGCACGAAAATCTCAACGATTTAATTCCATTTTTGGCCGAGATGAATTTTTCAAGTCACAGTAAACAACACAAACAGCACTCGTATGACAAAACTTTCTGAGCACGTATACCATTAAAAACGTCAAACTTTACGATGCTGTCAGATTTGACGTATCTACACTGGTGTTGCCATATCTCAAAACTTAAGTAGCAACCTATGTATCATTCGAGGGAAGTAGCACAGCGCGGGGTTCGAACCGACGACCTTCCGCACGGAAGTCCAGTAAGTTACAACGCAGCCATGCACCTCGATAAGTACAATATACGTAGATGGTGTTAAAGTTGTTATGTTATATTTGCACTGACCAGCTCGTTGACCCTCTGCAGGATCTTGGTGAGGCCGGAGATGACGAGGGAGAAACGGTGGCGGCTGATCTGGATGAGGCACATCTTGCACTGCTCCTCGTTGAAGCGGGAGTGCGTGTTCTGCGGACTCTGGCGGCATGGCAGCTGGAACAGAAATCAACATTATAATCTGACAGTGTAGAACATACGTTATTGTCCCAATTTCATGTCGGATAGCAGCTTTCAGCCTGACCCGATTGCGTTCATTAATTTCATTTACATTATTTTGTATGGAAAGAAATAAAGGTCTACGTCAAAGATTCCCAAAGTGGTCTATATGGACCCCCAAGGGTCGATTTCCACTTGCAGGGGGTCTATGTCAGCGAGAAAAGAAAATGGGGGTGCACGAGACGTAAACGGGGGTCCATGTGAGCAGATCCCATTTAAGCAGATCATATTTAGGCGTTCCGTAAATGTCTTATTACACCTAACACAGATTGTGTGAACATAATACTTATACTAGACATAGAAAATACTTATATAAAAAAATTGAATGCAAATCATTGAATGTGGAGATTTAAGACTATACCTTACTAATTTGAAGCCAAATATTGAACCATTGCTATCAGAGCACCAGGTCCATCCTTCTCATTAACAGTATTATTTGTGGATTCATTTTATGTAACAATTTAACGAGGTTTTGATTTGTTTCGTTCCAAAGCCAAATATTTCCTTGCATTTTCTGTCTTTTCAATCAAAGTATGAATAGAAATTGTACATGTTTTTCTGTTTTTACAATTGTCCACTCTACAAAAAACCTTATCAAGGTGAACAGCACTGTGTCAGCTGTCAAAAACACATTTGAAGTTAATAAGTTTAGGAAAATTCAATATTAAGCAGGCAGGGGGTCTACGGAAAACAAAAAAAATCGGCAAGTGGTCTACGGGGCGAAAAAGTGTGGGAATTTATGGTCTACGTGGAAATATTTCCCCGCATCACGATCAAAACCTTCCATAACGGCAGCATTCTTACGGGATGAGCTTCGTGGAGATTGGGTAACGGCTCGTCTCGCAGACTGGACGTTTTATGGTGTTCGAACACTGCGAGGTCTATCAGATAGTTTATTTTTTAAAGCTGAATCCGTGACTCTGAAACTTGCAGCCCATAACTTTATGGTCTTCTTGTCAGGAACTGTAGCGTTTCGACATAGCTTGAAGTGTATACGAAATAATCGCCGCATTGCGATGACAGATCTTGATTACCATCACGCCATTTCCCTGTCAGGGTAGGCAGAGAGGACAGAGCAGGATACAAACTCGACACACATACCCTTTTCTAGCCTCTTCCACACAAATACACCTTCTTATACGACTTCTATGATTTCTGTGACTTTTCAGAATATTATTCACTTGATCCAACCATACTTTCCTTGGTATTCCTCTCATACACCTTCCACTCACATCTGCACTGTATATTCTCAATGTACTCTTTGGACACATCAGCCTTAAGTCCATATTCATCCTTTATGACTTTATTCCATCATACATTGTCACTCCATTTATTCTTCTGAGCCGTGGAGTACAGGGATGTATGAAGAGGAGTCCCCGGAAGCTATCATGGGAGTCACGATGTTCAGTCATGAGCTACACAATACTACGGATGGACAAAAGGGGGGCTTATCAAAAAAGGTTGGGAAGCACTGTTCAAATGTTTTATGTTTACATTTATTTAAAATTGATAGATAAAAAATATTTGTGGGATGTGTCACGACATGACATGAATGAAAAATCGTCCAATATAATAGTCAAGTCGCACGTAATTCCCAGCTGTGGTTTGCTTAGCTCCGCATTCCAGCTGGTTTAAATGTCAGATGTCAGATTTTGTTATTCAGTGGTCGTGGTCAAATGGTTAGCATTCACGCTAAACAAGCAGATGGGCAAGGTTCGATACCTGGCGGAATCACTTGTTTGTTTTACTCTTAACCATACATAATCCATTTGAATTTATGCTTTTCTGTAGCTTATATAACAACCTCTGTGGCCTAGTTAGTAAGATGGCTGTCTTTCAACCCGAAGGTTGTGGGTTAGCCGATCGCTTAAATTAATTAAATTTGAAGTCAAAAGTGATAATAATTTAAATTTAATTGCTGAAAACATGAAAAAAAACATCAGCAGACGTTCACAAAACAGGCGAAGAGACCACCTCAAATGGATGCCCCAGAGCTACTTAGAGACGGAATTCGGTCTCGGACTGTTATACCTCGAAGGAAGAAACACAATTGGGAATTGAGATTCTATTTCTTGCGTTCCCATATACCGAAGTAGAGTGAGAGTGAGACGTGAATAGCGTCGCTTCCTCATCCATAGCGGTTTTTTAGAATGAACATACCTACGTCACACACTGGCACACGTTTGATTGTATTGGTGAATTTATTCCCGATTTTCACAAAATATCTCCGATGTGGCCGATAAGTGTTAATTATTATTAATATTATTTTTTTCATTCAATGCGTAAATGTATTACGGAGGAATACCTAAAATCTGAACCCAGTATTAATTATATTTATAGAGATATTAAAGTTTTTAGAAGCAATGTGTACTAGTTACACATCACAGGGAAGGAAGGGTTAAAGACGTAATGATAAGATCCATGATGATGCGTGAGGTTCTTGTGTGAAGTGTCAGATTGAGAGGAGGAAACATGAGATCATGAGAATGCAGAATATCACAAAGTTTCTCGGATAATTTTTTTAATAAAACAGGTGTTGAAATCTCCCATTATGACAGAGTGTGTTATTTGGTAGTATGTCTTTGAGGATAATGTTTTGAATTTAATTCTTATGAGTGAAAATATTTATCCAACATACTTTACTCTATTATATTATTTATAGCTAAGGCAAGTCTTGTTGTTTGTGCTCCCCTGATAATGAGGTGAAAGCCTTGAAACCGGTAGGGTTATACCATTACATTGTTTGATAAAACAAATTACAATACTTGGCTCTACCACGCCTTACACTCAAATTTGTACTGTATATTTGTTGTGTTAATCTTTCTTCATTCATTCATTCCACATGCTTAAACCGCCTCTGAGTGCTCCACTTCATCTTACTCAACACAACCTTTAGTTTACATTCATTCCTTATCATTTCATTCAGTATTACAGCATTTATATAATTTTCTTCAGTCTTTTCCACGTCCACTTATCACTCTCATATATGAAAGTTGGTACTAACATACTGTTGTGAACTATCATCTTAACCGGTTCACTGCCACGAGCGTGTTGACGTGCTCTCCGATTCAGTGCTCGCCAGGCCGGCCATACAAAAGGAACGCGTAAACGCGCTCTCCTTTGAGCTTGTCCCAAGCCAATATCAAATCCAATTGTAATAATTTATGAATTATAACACATAGGGACATCTATTGGGATGGTCAACAAATACTTAAATATTATAATTTACCAATATTATCAAAGTTACAGTCATCTTTCTAAAAGCTTTCACTGACAGTCAACACGTGTCTCTGATACAGGGTTACCGACTACATTTTTTTGCAACGTAATTGCGATAATTTATAATGACTTTGTTTCTAGTTTTGTTCAGTGGTTGATTTTTAACTTTTGTGCTTTAATTTTTTTAAATTTTTCAAAGTATTTATTTACAAAGTGTGTTTTCATGTATTCTTTGGTTATTGGCGGTAGTTTTGCGGCATAATACGACGTTTATATAGACTTTTTACGGTTTTATTTTATAGTTTATTTACCTTTTGCGCTTTATTATACATCATACAGATAATTTGTTGATTTTAGTTTACAAAGTATATTATATTCCGCTATATTTATAAGTAAACGTGTTTTCTGTGTCAAATTGTGATAACCCTGACATTTTGTGAATATTTAAACTGTGTTTTTCCGAGTGAACGTCAGCTCAAACGCCCCACGGTGCATATATTTAGTAAGTTTTCATAATATCCTTTATATCTGTATACAAAAAATATAATTTTTTTAGGTTTTATTTTTGTTGAAAAAATCCCGGCCAGCTGGGTACGGCCATACTAATAACTTCCGGCACTTAAAGGGTTAACAGAATTTGATACTGTTCCGTTTGAGTATTGTTTGAGTTTTAAAACGGCATGTAGCAATATGACTTTGTTTTTATCGCTACATGTGTTCGGTATCACTTATAACTCTTCCATCATACTAAAGGGTCCTTCAAATTAAGCATTTTTTTTAATTCTTGGATAAAACACAGATGGCGTCGCGAACTTGCCTGGGTCTTGTGACATTTGAGAAGTGTAATGTATGAAATTTATAAAAATGTAGTCGTATACAATACAACAATGCGTTCAAATTGTTGAATTATTTTATGTATTGTAATCTCCGCAAACGGTGATGTTAATTGGCCACCAAGATCATGTGATCTGACACCGTTGGACTATTTTCTCTCGAGTTACGTGAAAAGCCAGGTCTATAAGAATGACCCCCGATCAATTCCTGAGCTGAAGGACGAAATTATTCGCGTTATCGTTGAGTTAGAACCCTGCAATTATGCCAAAATGTCATCGAAAGTTTTGACAAAAGAGTGGACATCGATGGAGCTGCAAGAGGTGGACATTTAGCGGATATGGTTTTTGTGTTTAACCTTTCCTTCCCTGTGTTGGGTATCTTCTACACGTTGCTTCTAATAACCATCAATATCTCTATAAATATTATAAATACAAGGTTAAGATTTTAGGTATTCCTCCATAATATATTTACGCATTGATTTAAAAAATAATATTAATAATAATCAGAATTTATCGACTACATCGTAGGTGTTTTGTAAAGATCGAAAACAAATTCGCATTTAAACGCTGCGAGTGTCTCGTCTTGACGATAGGTGAAGAGTATGCGGGAAGCGCGACACTATATTCGCATCTCACTCTTGCATACTCCACTGAATTGCGAGGAGCTCAATTGTCTCAATCGTCGCAAGCGTAAGCCACGCCGGGGTACCGCTCCGCGCCGCAGTATCTTCTGGACTCGCAAATAGATTAGACCTACGCCCGTTCTGTGAGTGTTGCCAGATGGTTTTTTAATGTTTTCAGCAAATAAATCTCAATTATTATAATTTTTAACTTCAATTATAATTAATTAAGGGGATTATCTATGAATGTTCTTATTTTTCCGATTTAAAATCGCTAATTTTGGAGCGCGCGTTTCAATTTTAGCATCGTAAGGGAAGGGTTAAATGTCATACATTATACTTCAATGACCAATAAAAAGTTTTTTGAAATCAAAGCAAATTGTGTGTTTTATTCAAGAATTTAAAAAATTAGAATTAAAAAACCGCTCAATTTGAAAGACCCTTTATTATGTAGTGTCGTTTTTACTACTTTTGATATAGCAAGGCTGTTTTTATGAAAGTGTTTTCATGGATTGCAAAACCAAGGGAAGGCAGGTACAGAACTCTACGCTGAAGCTGATGAACATAGTAATTAGTCTTTCTTCATTCATTCTTTTTACATGACCAAACCATCTCAGAGTGCTATTCTTCATCTTACTCAACACATCAGCCTTAAGTTCACTTTCCACCCTAATCAATTCATTCCGTATTCTATCATACATTGTCACCCCATGTATTCTTCTAAGTGCACACATTTCTACATCATTAATTTGAGTCTTTTCCATGTCTATAGTATGTTTCATTCCCACAAATCAAAGTTGATACTATAACACTATTCTAGACTATTATTTTAGCAGATTTTGATACTGTCCAAATATAGAAAAGGCAAATTGTATGTGTAGATAAAAATGAAAATTAAAGACCTCCGTGGCCTGGTGGTAAGACACTTGTCTGCCGATCAGGACGTTGCAGGTTCGATCCCCGCTGGAACACAGATTTTTTAAAAATAGGATTCCAGTCTGGTTAACACTTACGGCCCATAAAAAACATCTTTCTGGTTGGTTGGAAGAGATTGCCACATGGCAATAAACTCGCCAGGTTAAAAAAATTGTGTGAATATTTATCCTAATGACGTGATGGTATACTTTTATGTATATATAAAAAATAAGAAATATCAACAAAACATATTTATAGTGCAAATGTATGTGGAAGGCGTTTGAGAGAAAGACCAAGGAAAGTATGGTTGGATCAAGTGAATGGTATTCTGAAAGAAGGAAACTCGGAAAAATCGTAGAAGCTGTATGAGTATGGCGCTCTACCCTCTCTGCCTACCCCGACATGGAAATGGCGTGACGGTATTTATGTAAAAAAAAAGTATTTTATTATGATTCCAAGAATCCACGAAATATTAAAAAAAAACCATTTAGAATCATACTAGAAGATTTAAATGTTTCATTTATTAAAAAATATGTCGCTAATTCTTGTTTATTAAAAAATATGTCATCAATTCTTGTTTATTAAAAAACATGTCGCTAATTCCTATTTATTAAAAAATATGTCACTAATTCTTGTTTTTTTTTTTCATATGTCACTGATTCCTGTTTATTAAAAAACATGTCCCTAATTCCTGTTTATTAAAAAATATGTCGCTAATTCTTGTTTATTAAAAAATATGTAGCTAATTTCGGTTTAGTAAAAAAAATGTCGCTAATTCCTATTTATTAAACAATATGTCGCTAATTCTTGTTTTTTTTTAAATATGTCACTAATTCCTGTTTATTAAAAAACATGTCCCTAATTCCTGTTTGTTAAAAAACATGTCCCTAATTCCTGTTTATCAAAAAATATGTCGCTAATTCTTGTTTATTAAAAAATATGTAGCTAATTCCTGTTTATTAGAAAATATGTCGTTAATTCCTATTTATTAAAAAATGTTGCTAATTCCTGTTTTTTTTTAATATGTAGCTAATTCCTGTTCATTAAAAAATATGTCGTTAATTCCTATTTATTAAAAAATGTCGCTAATTCCTGTTTTTTTTTTAAATATGTAGCTAATTCATGTTTATTAAAAAATATGTGGCTAATTCCTGTTTATTAAAAAATATGTAGCCAAGTCTTAAATATAATAAATAGTTTTTACCGGTTATATTAAAGCCCAGACACGCTCACTAATATATTTCGAAAGAGAGAGAGAAAATAAACAAATAAATAGATTAATATTAAATAAGCGAAGTTAATTTGTAAATAAAACCACCTATTATTTTAGTTTTCCATCTATTTTTACTAGTTTCTTGATATTCAACGTATTTAAAAAGCTTTTGACATTTTTCTACCCATCCTTCTAAGGGTATGAAAAAAAGTACGCCAACATTTATTCAATCAAATAAAATCACTTGAACATTCATTACAAATACGAATAAGACATAATAGTGGTATAAAATTATCATGAATGGCATAAAAATCATTGGTAGACTGTTGCAACAGGCATTTTCATTCATTATTATCAAATAAGGGGTAAGAAGTATTGATTTTACGAAATTGACAGATGTCCGCACACACACACATAGTTTTTTGTACAATTATTGTATTAAATCTAATTAACACACTTACCTGATCTTCAAAACGGGCTATTAACGAATTAGCCCATTCGCCGGGCTTTTGAGTGCCCATTACGTTGATATTTTCCGTATATTAACTTCACATTTAAAAATATTATTTTGACAGAAGCGACTCCCTTTCGGACGCCATTTAAAATTTGCCCTCTGATGTATGTGATTCTCAAAGCTTAAATATTTCGGAGCCTCTCTGTGTGGGTGGATTATTTTTTTACCGTCTCGTGATTATACAAATGTGTTTCGCGTTACTAAATTTTTCATATTCCTTAAATTTGTACCACTCAAACATGAAACATTTTAAATCAATGCTGTTCATATACAGTGGAATCTTTTTTATCACTACTATTTTGTTAACATACATTAATTATATGTCTTGACACCTCAAACTTTACCCTCCTCACACTTTACCCTCCTCAAAACGCGATATGAAATAAAGATTATTAATAAAAAAAACGTTTGCTATTTGAAGGAGTTATTGTATATTTAGTCAAAAAATGATTTTTACTTCTTTATAAAGTAATATCTGCCATGTCCATAAATACAGTCAGCGGCGGCTGGTCCCGAGGTGCCTTGGTGTGCTGAGCACCAACGCGCCTCGAGACGCTGAGCGAATATGAAATATCGCTGTCTCACGGTTTACTTTATGTCTCTGTCTGCCCTATATGAATTTGTGTTTCCGTCCGATGCGTATTGAAGATCGCTCCGGTAGCATTGACAAACTTGGCCGGTCAATTTGAAAGGATTTTTTTTTTTAACTTTCCCTTAAATAAAAATCCTCGTACTATTTGTCAGTATTCTTATACATATTTAATCTATACAAATATTTAACATTTTTGGAAGTCATGTTTGCGAATATATAATTTAATTATTGCTAATTATTTCTCCGGTTCAGCGCACCAACGCACCTCCATATCAGCCGCCGCTGGAAACAGTTATGTATGCTTTCTTATTATGAAGGGTTTTCACTCTTCCCACTTTCAGAAATGTACATTCTATAGTATTATACTCGTATAGATAATAATTTATATTTCATTCTTTCTAGATCGCCGAACCATCTCAATGCTTCATTTTTTATGCACTGTATATCTGCATTCTTTCGTCATGTTATCATTCCTTATTATAACATACATTCTTTATTCTTACACACACACACACACATACATGCACGCACATACACATATTTTATTATCACTGCTGATTTTTCAATATGTATGTATATATTATTTCAATGTTTTGAGGATTACACTATCCTCCTCAAAACTCATAATAAAATTATTATTATTAAAAAATGTTTTGCATTTGAGACAACTATTATGTTATATATTTAATTTAAAATGTATTTTTACTTTTTAATACGAGTATATAGTAGTACAACCTCAGCCTTCTGGAACGTAATCCGTTCCAGAAGGCTGTTAGAAAACCGAATCCATTTTTCCTATAAGAAATAATGTAAATTGGCTTTATCTGGCAGATTCACTTCGAAACAGTTTAACTCTTAGACCATTTTACATTGGAATTAATGTTTTTTTCTGCAGCTTTTATGCTAGTTATATAACGTTATTAAACAACACAAATATAGCACTAAACAAAATTATGCTTAACGAAAAGCTACAGCATATGAAACCTGTCGATCGTCAAAAAAGTTTTATTTTCTAGCCATTGGAACTTCGTGTTTGATCTGTCAAGATTGTGTGCTTGCTAAAGTTCAACAGTTTGGATACAATAAACCAATACACGCACAGGCGTTTTATATGCTCAGAATGGCTGACAATCATACTTGATCACGAGAGATAGCGTATTGTAGACTTATCTTAGCTGTCCAATACCTTCGATTTTTATTTATTAAATTAATAATAGTTATAATTCAAGGAATATGTACAAAGCTGCATTTAGAGAGTACGCATTTAGAGAGAGTGTCATTTAGATAGAGACTCCCTCAACGGCGTTCTAACTTGGTAATCGTACCCATTCTTATTGACAGATTAAATATATTACAAAATATAAAATAAGTTAAATATAAGGATAGGAAGGTGGTAGCTGCAGTTGTTAGATTGTGTTCTTCTCTGCATGTGTTTATAAAAACTTATTTGGTGAGAAAACTGCAGAAAACTTATCAAGAGAAGATGAACTACAAATAAAGTATATCTTCCGATATGTGATAGCGACATATTTTAGGCTAAACATTAACGAATCGAAAGATTTTATTAAAGCGAAGATAAATTGCAAACTAAATTACTATATCTGTAGCCTTGTGGTAGAACTAAAATAAAACAATAAATAAGGTGTCCTTTTTTAACACTAGTCCTTTATATCAGTAAAATGTATTTACAATAGTCTTTTTTCAAAATTCCGTTGGTTGAAACTAACAGTCACGTGATAAGCTTCTCAAAAATATTTTGTCAATCATCTGTAAAACAAAGTGTTTTTTTTTCGTAGAAAAAGTTAGTTTTAAAATGTTTTATCGAAAGTTAAATATGGTTGTCATCAATTTCATTTCACATTGTGGTAACAATAGAGTTTTGTTACAACAAAAATACGGCTTAATGGCACTTTTTCATGAACTGTATCACCTTACGAGGGCTTTGTTAAAGAGCTGTAAGTTATAAACTAAGATGGATATAATGGCTGTCTTCCAATAATTCCAATAAAAGCTATGTTCAAGTTTGTTTTTGCACGCTCAGCAGCCCTTTTCCTCATCTTGGTTGGTAAGAAATTATAAAAAGACAATAAGTCCTCTGTATACATTGAACGTCGTAGAAACTTAAAACTAGTTAAAAATGTAAATATGTAAAGTTATGCCTGTATTTATACCTTTCTAAAATGAAATTGATTTTTTAGATCTTTTTTTGTTTTCATTTGGGAAAACTTAACCGATATATTTTTTTTCAAATCTCACAGCCCTTTACTTGAGAGCTACTATTAGAAGTATATGTTCCAAACCTCATTTATACAAAGGATTTTTTTTAACTGGTTCCAACTATCAGCCAATGTAAATGACATTTCTGAATTTTGGCACGGATTTTGTATATGGATTTATATTTCTCTTGAAAATATAAATGTATCATAGTTAAACTCCTCACTATGAAGAAACGGTAAAAACTATGATGAATTTGCTGATGTGATTGATAGAACAGTTGTCGTCTACCCGAGAGTTTTGGGTTCAATTCTCGACAGTGCTGTTTTCTGGTTATTCACGGGCTTTTTAACATCCTGTATTGTATCGAGGATTAGTTTTTATTACTAAATTTCTTCGAACTTTTTCTAGTTAGTTTATACATATCTTTACGTGCAAATTAACCTGCTTGTATACAAATTAAGTGTATAATATGCAATGCAGTATCATTCTTTTTGCTGTAGGCAGAGATGACAGAACTCAACAGGTTTTACCTCGTACACTGATAAAATTTGTCATGTTTTTCGTAATACTCGGCCTTCATTTATTGCGTCACTTTTGAAAATTAAACCTCAAAAAATGCGAATAACAATATCAGAGTAGAGTAGTAACACAATTTTAATGGATCTGGGTTCGTTGCCTTTCATTTATCTGTCCCCAGTAAACTAGGCTTTTGCCTGTATCTCACTGAGGGCATATAGCATTAAAAAATAAATCGATACTTCTTTCCGATTTTGGATTATATAAAACCCCGTCGCACAGTCTCATCAACCTGACAAACAGTGATACTCAATTACATATGTATACATCACACAAAATCAAACTCCACACATTTCATCACTCCAGACAGACCAAAATATTCATCTCACAATATACCGCACAAAAACATAAAACAAACAAAAAAAATACATATATTTAAAAATATTAATACAAAACAACAAAAAACACCACACTCAAGAGCTCACACGAACCTTTTCCACAAGTCATCCCTCTTGCAAGCCCAAGTATTCAAACTCCTGTCATAATAACAACCACGCTCCGATCGACTGCCTAAACTGTTTTCCTATGTATGAAATTTGTGATGAAGGAATGAGACTACTTTGTAACAGGTCTTGCCTAGTCAAGTGATTTTCTATATCTATGAAATGGAGGGCTTGTAATGTTGTTAATGTTATATTTTGAATAAAAAATAATTTATTTCGTTGATTTTAGATTTCTGAACATGATATAACATAATTAGATTAGTTATCCGAGGAATCAAAATCAGAAATTACGTAATGGAAAGAATCAACTTTGACTGTGATGACATGGTCGTATATCTTATAGCGGATCAGTTAAAAATCATTCATCTGTCTCCTATTACTTCCCCCGTTTACCTTTATTTGTGCAATTCATTCTATCAATGCAGCTTCAAAATCCCAATTTTTTTTCTTAATTTATGCAATATAAACTAAATTGTGGAGACTTGATGGAGTGTTTTAAGATCTCGAACCATCATTATGATTACTCGGAAACAAATGTTTTTGTTGGTCTTTAAAACCTGTGTTAGATTTTTACTAGAATTTTTTGGAATATGAAACCTTTATTTTAAAAGGATATTGAAATTATTGAAAGAGTTCAAAGACAAGCAAGGAAAACTCCAAGATATCTGACTTATGAAGGTAGACTGCGATTATTGAAGTTACCTACTCTGCAATAAACCCAAAATTGAGGCGTATTATAAGCTTTGAAGATTGATGCTCAGAACTGCGTAATAATTTTGTTTTAATCAAAGAATATATCTTCGAGGATATCAGTTGAAACTCTCCAAAACTTAATCCCACAATAATCCAAGGAGACGTTGTTTTGCTAAGTTGTGGAAGCTTGGAACCAACTGTTTAATAGTGTAGTGAGTGCTGTGATATTGAACCAGTTTAAAAACTCTAGACAAGTTCCCACACACAAACTTGGAAATGCTGTTTTAGTTGTGTTTTGTTTCCCTTCCTTTTTATTCATAAACATAATTATGATAGTTTAATTCGATATAGACATTAACAGCACTAAGGCTGCCTTTCTAATAATAATTAATTTTCTTTAATTCCACATTAAATAAAGGTTTCATCCAACTCATATAATAAATAATAATAAGTTTAAATATAAAAGGAGCAGTACAAAAGAAAAAAATTTCTCCATCGAATTGTGACTGGCGATGAAAAATGGATATATTTCGAGAATCTTAAGCGTAAAAGATCATGGGTAACTCCAAGCAAACCAGCGACATCGACTGCAAGGCCAAATCTCTATGGACGGAAGACAATGCTCTGTGTTTGGTGGGATCAGAAGGGTGTTATCTATTATGAGCTGCTAAAACCTGGCGAAACTGTTAATACTGAACGCTACCGACAACAAATGATGGATTTGAACCGAGCATTGCGTGAAAAACGACCAGAATATCAAAAGAGGCAACACAAAGTGATTTTGCTTCATGATAACGCACCATCGCACACAGCAAAACCGGTCAAGGAAACGATTGAGGCATTTAGTTGGCAAATACTTTCGCATGCGGCTTACTCACAAGACTTGACTCCATCCGATTACTAATTATTTGCATCGATGGGACACGCACTTGCTGAGCAGCGCTTCACTTCTTACAAAAATGTAAGAAAATGGCTCGATGATTGGTTTGCCTCAAAAGAGCAACAGTTTTTTTGTCGTGGCATTCACAAATTTCCAGAGAGATGGGAAAAATGTGTAGCTAGCGATGGGCAATACTTTGAATAAAATATTTTATACCATTTTCATACAATAAATCTGTATTTTCTATAAAAAAATTCTAGTTTCATATTTACAGATCTGGCACATGGTGCTCGAGGCGGAGTAAAAACAATTGGAATCGTTCTTCACGGTGAATCCGTGAAAGTTCTATTACTATGGGAAAAGTGAAAGGTGTTGAAATAAAATATTTTTCTATAATTGTAGTGATTTCATTTAAAATAAACTATAAACAAAATAAAACACATATTTCTGCGCCCACTATTGTACAAATCAGTCCCTTCAATTGAAATATTATCACAAATAGATAAGTTTCTTTAAAAAAGTTACCAATATCTAAATCTGTCACATATTTAAAAATTAAGTTTCAATTTTTTCTTATAAAACGGATTTATCGGTGAAGGCATAGTGTTCGGTTTTAAAGAGGTTTTCAACGGTCTCTTTTCACCGTCAAACGGAATCTCCGGACTCTGTTTCACACTTTTGAAATAGTCTATGACAGCGTGCGACGTGTTCTTCTTTAGTGCGATCATAACCTTTTTACGTGAAGGAGAATTTAACGACAAATTAGATTTGAGTATATTCAATCTGTTCTTTTGAGATTTTAACACGTTCGAATCGCTTGAATTCAATCGCTCTTTCTTTCTCTGGTTTCTCTTCAAAGGCACGACAATTTCTGTTTCTCCCGAATTTTCCACATCGTTCTTATCCTTTTCTACATTTTTACTACTTTTCTTCTCTGGTGTTACGAAAGAGTTTTTCTTCTCTGGCGTTACGAAAGAGTTTTTCTTCCCCGAGGGCGTCTCCTCTTTTTTACTTTGATTTTCTCCTTTTTTAGCGGGAGTAGTTTTCTGTTTTGATTTATTGATATTGCTCTCGTCGTTCTTTTTAGGTGTCGATACAATTTGTTTAGATTTGTTCGTCACGTCACTTATTTTGCTATCGGAACTGTTTAACGTCTTTCTTTTAGGGGACATATTAGGTTTCGGTGTTGATGCGATGATACTATCATCAGTTTTACTTTTGTTACCGTCAATCTTATTGCTTCTTTGTTTTTTCACAGAATTTAGAGTAGACGTTTCGACATTGCCAAGTTTCCCATTAGTATAACTTTTCCTCGTAGTTCCGACAGGTGTTAAATCACATTTTCTTAAAAAAGAGTTTTCGCCCGCTTTACCATTTTGAGGTGTTCTCGTCGAGTCTTCGTTTAAACTTTTTTCCGGAGTCTGTTTCGCCGAGTCTCTCTTTGCCGGCGTCAAAAGGTCTGCCTTGGATTTTACACCTTTTGTTTGTTCGCTTTTATTCAATTTGGGCGTAGTCGCGCCTTTCTTACTTTCATCTAAGACCTTCTTCTTTTTCGGAGTGTTCTTATCCCTCACACTGAGGTCCTCTACCAAAAGATTTTTCTTCTTAATTACTTTGGGCGTGTCACTTTGTTTCTCTTTACTCGCAGAATCATTTTGAACAGAATTAGATGCAGCATCATCTTTGTTCTCTATATCCGAGCTTGTAGATTCAA
The DNA here is from genome assembly GCA_949825065.1 of Odontocerum albicorne. NCBI lineage: Eukaryota > Metazoa > Arthropoda > Insecta > Trichoptera > Odontoceridae > Odontocerum > Odontocerum albicorne. Next base: position 5,397,565 of record OX463866.1, on the reverse strand, counting down.
CAACAGTTTTCTTAGGTGATTTGCTCTTGCTATGACTGTCGATTATCCCTTCTTTCTTTAATTGCAGCACATCTTTTCCTACTTTTCCTTTACTAACAGTTTCTTTTTTAAGAGCACTACCATTTAACAAAACACTGTCTGTATTTAATTCACTATCTATTTTCACATTCTTCTTAATGTTTTGGACATCTTTTTTCCTTTTACTATTTTTCTTGTCCACTTTGCCGTTCTTGACACCCTTTAAAAGGTTGTCTTTATTCTTTTTCAAGTTCCCTTTGTCTTGTTTCTTGGCACTGTCTGTCTCGGTAATGTACTTGATTGGCGAAACGTTCTTGCTGGATTCTGGTCGGATGTCTTCATTTTCTTTCACGTCTTCGACTTCCCATACTCCTGATTCCACCTACAACAAGAAAAGCACATATATAGTCCAAACAAATAACACTGGACGGCGTCCGCCAGGGAGACCCTTGAAACGATGGAGAGATAGCTGGAGCTCAGCATCACAGGACAATCCTGCAGTAACAGACTCTTGAGAGTCTACAGAAAGAAAGTTTAAGAAATAACACTATTTAGCAATATCTGTTACCTTAAGAGGGCTCAAAGTATTAAGAATTTATTATTAAATATGATCTTGTTATATTTAGTGTTAAATAAAACGCCAACAGAGCATTCATATAACCTTTTATTATAAACAAGTCAAAGGGACACTAAAACATATTTTTGTAGTGGCAATAATTAGAAAGAAGGCGGAATGAGGAGACCAGTCAGAAGTACAAGGTGTGCCTGGAATAGGTAGACCTAGGGAAACGTGGCTGGACCAAATGGACTAGATTTGAAATGAGGTAAAGTGAGAAGTACGAATAGTAGAAGATTGCGCATGACGAGATGTATGAGCGTGGAGGAGGCGAAAGTTGTGTGCTTGGATAGAAAAGATTGAAGATCTGTTTTCTCTGTCTACCGCGCAAGAGACATGGTGTGATGATACGAGTATGTACTATATTGTATTATATTACACTTTTGTTGTATACAGTACTCGTACAATCTGGCGGGCTTATTGCCACGTGGCGATCTCTTCCAACCAACCAGAAAGATGTTCAAGAGGCCTAAAGTGAAAACCAATTTTTTTTTAAATTGTTCTGGGTTCCAGCGGGATTTGAACCCGCAACTTCCCGGTTGGGAGACAGGAGTTTTACCAACTAGGCCACGGAGGTTGCCTGTATGTACATCTTTCAAATTGAGAGTTATTTATAATTCTTGGATAAAACACAGATGGCGTTCAAACTTGCCTGGGTCTTGTGATATTTGAGAAGTGTAACGTATGACATTTATAAAAATGGAGTCGTATATAACGCGTTCAAATTGTTGAATTATTTTATGTATTGTAATCTCCGGAAACGGTGATGTTAATTGCCCACCAAGATCATGTGATCTGACACCGTTTTTTTTTCTGGGGTTATGTGAAAATCCAAGTCTATAAGAATGACCCCCGATCAAATCCTGAGCTGTAGGATGAAATTATTCACGTTGTTGGTGATTTACAACCGCAATTATGCCTAAATGTCATCGAAAATGTTGACAAGAGTGGACATCTGTGGAGGTGCAAGAGGTGGACATTTGGCGGATATTGTTTTTTGTGTTTAAACGTCATACATTATACTTCAATGACCAATAAAAAGTTTTTTGAAATCAAAGCAAATTGTGTGTTTTATTCAAGAATTAAAAAAAATTTAATTTAAAAAAACGCTCAATTTGAAAGCCCCTCATGTTATGTACATAAAAAAAAAAAGATAAAAATCGCAGTCTACAAACCTTGGTGCTATCTTTTTTAGGTTTCTTTGTTGGTGGTTGTTTCTTGACCAAAGCCTCCGCATCGTCATCATCATCATCAAGTTCTCCGGACTCCAGTAGCTTCTTCTGCTTCATCAGATACTTCCGTCGCTGCCTTTTATTCATCCCTGAAACACAGGCCGTATGTTATACAATAACTGAACCAAAATAAATTGTGCACAATGCTGTGCTAATGACAAACATGATGTGTAAAAGCAAAGCACGGACATCGAAACAGAGCAGAACAACATAGAAGACATACATAAATACCATCATATTAATAAATACTATCAAAACAAGGTTAGCCTATTGAATCTTCGGATAAAGTGGGGAGCCCCGGGAATTCAACCGCATGTCAGCGCGTAATATACTGGTCTCCCTTCCACCAGGCTTGGTTTAGGTTAGGTTAGCCTATTGAATCTTCGGATATAGTGGGGAGCCCCGGGAATTTAACCGCATGTCAGCGCGTAATATACTGGTCTCCCTGCCACCAGGCTTAGTTTAGGTTAGGTTAGCCTATTGAATCTTTGGATATAGTGGGGTGCCCCGGGAATTTAACCGCATGTCAGCGCTTAATATACTGGTCTCCCTGCCACCAGGCATGGTTTAGGTTACGTTAGCCTATTGAATCTTCGGATACAGTGGGGAGCCCCGGGAATTTAACCACATGTCAGCGCGTAATATACTTGTCTCCCTGCCACCAGGGTTGGGTTAGGTTAGGTTAGCCTATTAAATCTTCGGATACAGGGAGAGCTATTTCCCTGCTAGGGTAGGCAGAGGACAGAGTACATACACCATATCATACAGCTCCTACGATTTCTCTAGCTTCTTACTTTTCATTCTTAGGAGGCGAAAAAATGTGTGCTTTAAGATGAATACACAGAGTGAGGAGTATGACCGTGTTGTAACGCACAGGACTTCCATGCAGAAGGTTGCCGGTTTGAGTCCCGCACTGTGTTACTGCCCTTGAATGACGCAGGTATTTTTACCATCTACTATTCGGGGTATAAGGATACCTATGACTTCGGTCACATCTTTTCTTTCGAAAAAATTTAAAAAAACATGCCTTTGTACTCCGATCATCTCACACATCAGGTGTGCCATCAGATACAGTACAGCGGTATGATCAGTGAGTTTGCTGGTGTGCAACTAGCTTAATGATGAGAAAAAAGAAGATATGAAAAACTCAACAACACAGCTTCGCTTTCCAACTGAATTGATGAAGTGATTAAGGATAAATGTGAATTTAAGGTTGATGTGTTGAGTAAGATAATTAGCAGGTTGAGATGGTTTGGGCATGTGGAATGAATTAATGAACAGATATATAGTGATAATGTGAGTGGAAGGCGTGTGACAGGAAGACCATGGAAAGTATGGTTGAATCAAGTGAATGATATTCTGAAAGAAGGAACTCTACCATTATCTAAGAAAATACTACCTAAATAGAAAAGTTCCTTCACACATGAATCTATGTGAATATTAAACAACCAGGGTGATATAAAACTTCCTTGATTGACCCCTTTTTGAAATATTAAATCACTCATTTGTTTGTCACCCATTGCGACCTGTATAGTTCCTTCACACATGAATCTATGTGAATTTTAAACAACCAGGATGACAAAATGCATCCTTGCTTTACTCCTTTTGAAATATTAAACCACTCATTTATATGATTGACCTCTATTGTTCCTTCACACATGAATCAATGTAAATATATAACAACCAGAGTGACACATCTAATTTAGAGAGTTGGCCAATCGCACGAGCGGACATGAAGAAATATTAAATTGATAAATTTACCTCTCATTTCCTCATCTTCGTTAAGTTCCTTGCACTGATCCTCAAAATCTAGCAGCTGAGCGGCGAGTTTAGCGGTTTTGGGCAGCCGGAACATGGGATCATTGGCCAGCACCACGTTCTTCATCTTGTAAGGGTACGTTCCCGTGGCCAGGGTTTCAAAGCTGGAAGTAAGAGAAGATTTTAAACTGAAAATAAGAATATCTAAAATGAAAAAAATAAAACATTGATTGTAATATGCTTTGAGCACAAAAATAAAAAAACTAGGATACATATTCCGTATGATTCGAATTGTGCTCAGTGAAAATATTCTTAAAAGTATATACTTCGCCTTATGTCAGTCGGCACTTTCTTACGGTACATCAGTTTGGGGGGGATGCACCTTAACCCAGAAACACATATTGCAGGTTTCCCAAAAATTGATTATAAAAATAATTAATAAACTTCCTGCCCGGTATCCCACTGCCGAGCTTTTCAGGGAGTATCGGGTCCTGAATATAGCCAATTTACCAATCCATTCTCTGACACTATCATCGAGAGGAAGGGAAGATGCAGACTCAGCAGAGACACATGACACGCATGGCAACTGATCAAATGTTCACCATCCCTAGAGTTGAAACATCGCGTTCAAATTCTCTATACCACTCACTGTGTCTTCACTTAACGACGGTGTCGATTCATCCAGTGTATTTGATGTCGTTGGAAGGTTATGTTGTCCACCGTGTTTCTTTAATGCCCTTTGATAGCCCTGGCTCGACACCCTCTACTTCTTCCCAAGGTAATTGTTGGCACTTTTCTTGGCGGTTTATTCGCTTTCTTCCGTTCTCTAAAGGCTCGCACTCTGTCTGTACCTGTCTTTTTCTCCATTTAACTTTTCACACAGTGGAAATTGTTAGCTAAAAGATTAAACTGTGTTTGTGTAATATATAATACGCAAACGTCTACTGGTTTCCTTATGCTACATATTCATACGGTACACGCGGCGCATGCGCGTAGCGTGTCTATAATGTATGCGACGGAGAGAGTAGAAACGGTTCTCCCTCAACTGCTGGTTGAAGTCGGAGAAAGAGAAGCGTCGCACTGCACATGTGCATAGCCTATGGCGTATGCGACGGAGAGAGTAAAAACGATTCTCCCTCTTTTTCCTCTCTTCTGGAGTCGGAGAAGGGGAAGCGTTTCACTTTTCGTGATGTTCAAGCCAATTTGCCCTACGGCGCCTATAGAAGTTTCACTTCAAAAATCTGAGTTCCAACGGGAAACAAACTCGCAATCGTCGTTCGGAGACATGCGTAATCAGGGACGAATGTGAACTTAAGGCTGATGTATTAAGTATGATCAAGACAAGGACTTTGGGACAGTTTTGACATGTTGTAAAATGAATGAATAAAGAAAGACTAACCAAATTAAAATTACACCACAAATGTGAGTCGAAGTCAAGGTAGGGTAAGACCAAGGAAAGTATAGTTGGATCAAGTGAATATTTTGATAGAAGTAAATGTTAAAAAGTTAGATTAAATCAGGTGATGTAGAAGAGACGAAAGATGTGTAATGAGTAGGGAACTCTCTCCTCTTTGCCTACCACATCAGGGAAACGGTGTGATCTTTGAACACGTGTTTCAATCCCATTAAAAATATGTTCTATTTTATACATATAAAGAACTCTTGAGGAGTGCTGGCTTTCTAAATGACAACCTTTTAAATATTACCGTGTTAAGCACATTACATTAAGATATATATTCCTACTCACTTCAGTATCAGCGAGCGTAGCTTATTCCTATTGCGAGATGTAGTCCTGGGATCCGTGATCAGTTCCTTGATCATAGACGCCATCAGATTCGCATCCACGGGCAGTTGTGGCAGCTCCGTGTCCACATTGCCCGCTCGAGGGTCCAGCTCCAATTTTCTGTAATAGGAAGAGCATTTATTTAAGAAGGTTGTGGAATCAAATCGGCTGTCAGTCGAGTGGAGAGCAGCCGGTGAAAGTCGTCCGAAGCGACCAAAAACTCAACAGTCGGCCGGGAAGGTGGTTATGGCGTCCGTACTTTGAGATGCGCATGGTATAATATTCATCGATCACCTTGAAAAGGGAAAAACCATCAATAGCGAATATTACATAGCGTTATTGGAGCGTTTTATGAAGAGACAAAAAGTTCTCTTTCATCAGGACAATGCACTGTGTCACAAGTCGATGGTTACGATGGCCAAATTGCACGAGTTGAACTTCGAATTGCTTCCACACCCAAAAGTTAGGAAAGCGTTGGAATGAATGTATCGCTCTTGAAGGAGACTACTATATGTTGAAGAATAAAGAAGAATTTTGGCAAACAAATGTTGTTTTAGTAGTTAGTGCCGGGCCTTATTGATCGATGTGTTAGATTACTTTATTATATTATTTATAGTTAAGGCATTAGCATTGCGGAGGTTTCATGACATTGTAATTTGTTTAGTCCAACAATGTTTATTCCATTTTCCAAGAGATCTTGGGAACGTATGTGAAGGGTCTTTCAAATTGAGTGTTATTTTTAATTCTTGGATAAAACACAGATGGCGTCGCGAACTTGCCTGGGTCTTGTGGCATTTGAGAAGTGTAATGTATGACATTTATAAAAATGGAGTTGAATTATTTTATACATTGTAATCTCCGGAAACGGTGATGTTTATTGCCCACCAAGATCATGTGCTCTGACACTGTTGGACTATTTTCTCTGGGGTTACGTGAAAAGCCAGGTCTATAAGAATGACCCCCGATCAATTCCTGAGCTGAAGGACGAAATTATTCGCATTATTTGTGAGTTACAACCGCAATTATGTCAAAATGTCATTGAAAATTTTGACAAAAGAGTGGACATCTGTGGAGCTTCAAGAGGTGGACATTTGACAGATATTGTTTTTTGTATTTAAATGTCATACATTATACGCGCTTTAATGACCAATAAAAAGTGTTTGAAATCAAAGCAAATGAAATGTCACAAGCCCCAGACAAGTTCACGGCGCCATCTGTGTTTTATCCAAGAATTAAAAAAACCACTAAATTTGTAAGACCCTTTATTTACCACATGTTCATCCCAATGCACTGACTTTGATATATCCAGAGCCTCTAATCTGTCCAATTTATTTCCGTAATTATTTTTCTTCTTCCTGGCACTGTCCCAACTCATTGCCTAGGTAGGCTGATGGGGTCGGCTCTTCTCGTTCTCAGGCTGTATGTCCTTCGGTTCTGGGGGGTCGCTTTCACCTAGGCCGCTTCTCTGCAGGATTTTGGAGGATTGAGTCATCCAGGAGTTCTTTGGTCTTCCTCTGGACGGCGCTGTCGAGTTATTTCCGTAATTATTGATATCCAATAATTTGGCATCATCGATAGAAAATGTGTGATTTTCTTGATGACATTGATTAAATTTTGTGTCTCCCTTTCTTACTGAATCATCATTCATTCTTAAAAACAAATACACAAATGGACACGGATCTCTGCATATGATACATTCTCCGCTGTAAATTCCGTAAACCTACATCATTTCCATGTCCGAAACATCAATTATCCACTACTCGTATGTCACGCATTTCCAGTAGGATGCAACAGAAATCCCATACTAAAATCAAATAAGTGAAAACTATAACATTTTTAAATCCAAAAGTGTTAGCTGTCTATGAAAAACACTATTTATTTTATGTCCTCAGTGAGATACAGGCAAAAGCCAAGTTTACTGGGGACACGAAAAATGAAATGTAACAAACCCATATCCATTAAAACTGTGTGTTCACATTAAATTATAGTACCCGGCGGTAAGTAATACACATCGGGCTTAAGAAAGTGAACGCTTGACAAATTGCGACGGAACACGTGTATGAATGACAGAGACGACACTCTACAAAGCCGAAGTTAGCCGATTATGGCCAACAGTATTACTTAACGCCGGGTACTGTATCTGTTGTTTTTTCACAAATTATGTATTTGTAAGATTTCTTATCACATATAAATAAATCAATATAAATATATGATTATGTTTCAATATTGCGGAAGTATGTTGATAAAACTTTACTTGATTTACATTATTTTTTGAGTAACAAAAAATGGCTGCAATGTCAGTGTTTTCAGTCATTGAAAAGTACTATGAAAATTTAAACTGTTTTCTTAATAATTGTATAATTCGTAATTCAAATTGTTTTGTGAAATTTTGGTCCTCTGAATTTATCTATTCCTTGGCATGCACCATAACAGGTTAACAACTCCTCGCATATCCTTCCAATAGCGATGTTTCTGTGTCTATACCATTAATCATACACAGGGCACAAAGCCTCCTCAACAGGGACACTAAAAAAATTGTTAGATGTGTTTAATATCTTTTCCAAAGACACTAAAATATTTGTTAGATGTGTTTAATATCTTTTCCAAAGACACTAAAAAAATTGTTAGATGTGTTTAATATCTTTTCCAAATACACTAAAAAAATTGTTAGATGTGTTTAATATCTTTTCCAAATACACTAAAAAATTGTTAGATGTGTTTAATATCTTTTCCAAATACACTAAAAAAATTGTTAGATGTGTTTAATATCTTTTCCAAATACACTAAAAAATTGTTAGATGTGTTTAATATCTTTTCCAAATACACTAAAAAATTGTTAGATGTGTTTAATATCTTTTCCAAATACACTAAAAAATTGTTAGATGTGTTTAATATCTTTTCCAAATACACTAAAAAATTGTTAGATGTGTTTAATATCTTTTCCAAATACACTAAAAAATTGTTAGATGTGTTTAATATCTTTTCCAAATACACTAAAAAATTGTTAGATGTGTTTAATATCTTTTCCAAATACACTAAAAAATTGTTAGATGTGTTTAATATCTTTTCCAAATACACTAAAAAATTGTTAGATGTGTTTAATATCTTTTCCAAATACACTAAAAAATTGTTAGATGTGTTTAATATCTTTTCCAAATACACTAAAAAATTGTTAGATGTGTTTAATATCTTTTCCAGACACTAAAAAATTTGTTAGATGTGTTGAATACCTTTTCCAAAGATACTAAAAAAATTGTTAGATGTGTTTAATACCTTTTCCAAAGATACTAAAATAATTGTTAGATGTGTTTAATACCTTTTCCAAAGATACTAAAAAATTTGTTAGATGTGTTGAATACCTTTTCCAAAGACACAAAAAAACAATTGTTAGATGCGTTTAATACCTTTTCCAAAGACACTAAAAAAATTGTTAGATGCGTTTAATACCTTTTCCAAAGACACAAAAAAAATTGTTAGATGTGTTTAATTCCTTCTCTAAAGACACTAAAAAGAATTGTTAGATGTGTTTAATACCTTTTCCAAAGACACAAATTTTTTTTTGTTAAATGTGTTAAATACCTTTTTGGCTTTTTTGTTTCATCTCCGCTGTCCTCTTGCTCTCCCTTGTTGTCTTCCTCGTCGCTCTCCTCTTCCATCTTCTCCATGGCGTCAATGGATCCTCCGGGAAATCCTGCCTGAAAGGATAATCTAGATTATTTTTCATTTCATTAACAGGTGTTTTACATAAAATGTATCCGTGCGACGGTTAACGTGTGTGATTATTTTCTTCTTCAGAGGTTGGCGATCATCGTGACTATCTTGACCCTTGAGGCAGCAGCCCTAAACAAAGTGATGATATCACAACCGTAGCATTCCCGTAAGTTTTTCAACCAGGAGATGCGTTTTCTTCCAATACTTCTGCTCTGAATTTACCCCTGCAAAAGCAGTTGAAGGATCTCATATTACACAGGTGTTCCATCTCATATTACACAGGTGCCCCATCTCATATTACATAGGTTTCCGAAGGATCTTATATTACACAGGTGTCCCAAAAAAAATGTATACACTTATAACTCCAAATTAAAGAAGACAGATGTAGAATTCTTTTACTTATTGCAAGTGCTTAAATTGATGCCTGTTCAGGTCCATGCACTGCTGATAATGTGGAATCGCAAACATTACGAATAATTTGTTTTGGTATTTGGGCGCATTCTCTTCCAATTGCAGCTCTCAATTCATTAACTGTTGGTAGTTTTGTGCTTTAAACTTTATCTTTGATGCGTCCCTATAAAACAAGTCCATTGGCGTGAGGTACGGGGAGCAATGCTACCTCTTCGTCCAATTTATTTGTTCGGCAAATTTTCATCAAGGTAAACCCTCACATCATCACGATGGCAGTGGGTAAGTGCACCATCTTGCAGGAAATAAGAGTCCTTCTCATTCCTTAATTTTTTTACAGGTCTCGGGTATCATATATGATACTTCCGAGTTTTCTATCGAATTTTTATTGAACAGGCCCCGCAGTATCATTCACCCAAGGAAACACTTTTACTGGCCTAATCAATATTCATGCAACTGCTACAATCTTCCTAAGAGGGAAAAGTTGAAAGTTGTATTTGTCAAAATGTCAAGAACAAATCGTGATAAATAATATTTTTAACATATAAATAATTTATTTCCATATTTGCTATTAATTTTTATTATAATAAATACAATTTGGTGACAAATGTTTATATTTTCATCTTTTTTGTTTTGATGTATACTCAAGGTATCAGATATATGATATTCCGCACCACCCCTAAACCGAACAAAATTAAAATTGAATTTTATCTTTTATTTTTCAGCGGATGTCCTTGAAGGACGCGCTGATGATTTTGATTGTTTGGTATTTAAATAAAATACGTCAATTAGCAATTCGGAAAGAGAGAGTGAATGAATCAATGAATAATAAATAATAATTAATGATGCTTTATTTATCAGTAAGTAGGTATTTATACATTTCAGAATGGGCGCGGGAGTGCGCCCGCAATATATTTTTATCTCGCTTCTGTGCGTGCAGAGATGGTCGATTGAAATATTGCAGACATCGCAAATAATATTGTGGGTAGACAATTATTTGGCGAAAACGGCGAGACAGCGTGATGCGTTCTCTTTCTACTGTGGAATGTATCGTAAATAGTATTTGTGGGTAAACAATTTCAATGTTTTGGTATGCGACCTTTGGACATATCCAAAGGTCGTTTCGTCGGTCGTTGACCGTGTATGTTGACAATATTCAGCGACAACAGTAGTTCCTACAATTTCTTTGTATACAATAGAAAAAAAGTTATAAAATTCTGAAAACTCTGCGTATTTGTTTCATGGATCTGGGGAGGATATAATTAGGGGTTCAGCCCCTGGCCTCTTCGCAGCCCAGCCCTATATACATCGTTCGGCTCTGTACACTCCCAGGTGAAAAAATCCCTTGCCGCCGTGCCATAAAACTTCAAATAATTCCGAAAAAAGACATATAATAATGATGACCTCCGTAGTCTAGTGGTAGAATTCTCGACTTCCTCATGGGGGTTTTGGGTTCGATTACCGATGGTGGCAAAAAAAAACCGGATGCCAATCTAGTAAAAATGTTCTTCTGATAACTATACTTGCATGCACTGAGCAGTAGTGTTGTCAACACATTCAATAATGAACCGCAAGCTATGTGCCTTCTCCATAGGTTCTAAATGTGAAGATTAGATTACTTGGGCCAAACATGATATTCTATTGTTTTAAACTTTCGTTGTATACAGTACAACCTGACAGGTTTATTGCCATGTGGCAATATCTTCCAATTACCCAGAAAGATGTTAAAGAGGCCTTAAGTGAAAACCAGACTTTATACTTTTTTAAAAACATCCGAGTTACAACAGGAATCGAACCCGCAACCTCTGGGGCTCCCGACTACAACTTAAAGTTATCTTATGTAACATTTAAAAAGAAGTTTATACTATATAAGATATTTAAGATAAAATATTCCAGACGTTTAGTGCATTTTCGTTCCACCATAACTCACCTCCTTCCACGCGTTGAGCTTCTCGTAGTATTCGATACCCACGTCTGTCTGCTTCATGAGGTGCGTGAAGATGTGCCTCGTGATGGAGCCGGCCAGCCGTGTGTCCTCTCCGTAACACACGTACATGGCAAAGGGCTTGGTCAGACTCACCACTGCTTCGGCACTTAGCTCTCCCTGGCTGATCTGAAACGGAAACAGAATTCAATTCCTCGGTACCTGTGATGCAGGGAACAAGGTAAATAATATATAACCAACCGCGCTATATCAAATGTTGCAATAATGACGATACACAATATTTACTTTCAGCCGACTATTTAAAAATGTTTCAAGTTATGATTAATTCTGCTAATTGTCTTAAATTACACGAAAATTTATATAAACTGCTACACTGGTGTACCATCAACAAATTGACTTAAAACCTGAGTAAATGTGAGTCTATTAGTTTTCATAGAAATTTAAATCAATACAAATTTAAACATGTATCTTCTATAAAAGACCTAGGAATTATATTTGATGAAAAACTCTCCTTTAACCCTTCCATTCCTGTGATGTGTAACTAGTACACATTGCTTCTAAACACTTTAATATCTCTATAAATATAATAAATACTAGGTTCAGATTTTAGGTATTCCTCCGTAATACATTTACGCATAGAATGAAAAAATAATATTAATAATAATTAGCACTTATCGGTCACATCAGAGATATTTTGTGTAAATTGGGAATAAATTCACCAATACAATCAAACGTGTGCCCAGTGTGTGACGTAGGTATATTCATTCTAAAAAACCGCTATGGGTGAGGAAGCGACGCTATTCATGTCTCACTCTTACTCTACTTCGGTATATGGGAATACAAGAAATAGAATCTCAGTTTCTTCATTTTAGGTATAACATACACAGTGTTAGTCCGTCTCAGGTCTCAGTAGCTCTCGGGCATCCATTTGAGGTGGTCTCTTTGTCTGTTTTGTGAACGTCTGTCGATGTTTTTTTTCATGTTTTCAGCAATTAAATTTAAATTATTATCACTTTTGACTTCAAATTTAATTAATTTAAGCGATTGGCTATGAATATTCTTACTTTTCCCATTTTAAATAGCTCATTTTTACATGTGTATTGAATACACAGCACCGGAACGCACATTTTTTTTAGCACAGGAAGGGAAAGGTTAAAGAATACGTGAACAAAATCAAATGAGTGTTTAAAAATTTTGGGTTTTGTGCTAAGAACTACCCAGCATATTTTGGGTTTTGTGCTAAGAACTGCCCAGCATATTTTGGGTTTTGTGCTAAGAACTGCCCAGCATATTTTCGATTTCCGAGTATTAAAACTCCCGTACCTTCAACTCATCAATATGGCCTCCTCATTATGCTATCCATGCACAAGCCATAGAAAGAGTACAAAACAAATCTTTAAGATTCATTAATTTTAAACTATACTTAAGAAAATGTAGCATGATCCCCGTGACTCTTCACAAATTTGCCCCAATACAACCTTGTAACGACGTTCGGTAATTTTAATTATTTTATCAACTTTAATATAAGCCTCGATTCTAATAAATAGCAAGTTATTTAGGTAAATACATTACATAAAACTAACAATAATGACAAATTAATACATCTTGTTACAAATTAGCAAAAATGTGGCAGCGTGTTAAAATCAAATAATAATTGGCGACGTTCGTCACAATACGTTAGTCTGCATTTGCTAGGGATGGGGTATACGATAATTGGATTTTCGATTCTTTTCATATATAAAATTAAATGTTCGTAATTAGTATTAATTCATAGTGGATCTTGGCCTATTTAAAGATAGATACAAATCATACAATACATTAGAGAGTCAGTATAATGAAAATTAGGAATTAAAACGTCAGTTTAGAGAAAAACAATTTTTCGATTTATAAAAAAATGATTCGATTTGTAAAAATAAAACGATTTTACCCCATCCCTTTGAGACATGACATTTCAAACATCACAAGAACCATGCTACATTTTTTTGAGTATAGGAATACCACACGAACAGAGAAATTATCCCTATTTGTTTAATGTAATGAAGCTCTTGAAACTTTGTGAAATTCGTCTAAAAAAAGCTGATAGAATCTGAGAGTTTACCTTGGCAACCTCCTCCATCCAACAGTCGGCGAGATGCATCTGCAAGCCGAGTCCCAGTCGGGGCTGGTCCTCAGCGAAGATGCCCCCTTTCGAGGTGAGGCTGTCCTGCACGCAAGTCAGTGCCTCTGCGGACCAGCCCTGCTGCTTTATGCAACGGAGGAGGCCTCGGGTCATGCGACGAACCAACTGTAATAAAGAAAAAAACAAATTGGGGATTAAAACTTCAAATGAGATACAAATGTTTTGTTTTAAGTATGAATAAGAGTGCATTTTGATTTTTCTTTTAAATTATATAAGTAATTTGTGATGATATACGTGATTTTATTATCAGGCAAAAACAGAATAAATGCTGTTAATATCTACAGGACGTCCCAAAAAAATGTATCCACACTTTGAATGATTATAAATGCAGTATTTATCATCACCATGGCGATTGACCATATTATCATGTTTATATTTAGATTAGCCGAGCTAAATAAAGGATCGTCTCTCGTCATTGTGTATGCGATGTGTCCTGTAGTATTTCGGCCACATCATGAGAAGAGAATAGCCAGGAGAACCTTGTGGTCGTCGGAAGTGCCGAAGGAACGAGATCTTGAGGAAGACCCCCAACCAGATGGAGTGACGGGATCTCTGATCGACCCGGGACAGATCCAGATAGAAGGAGACCATTGAAAGGGTCATCGATGGTTGCCGCCATCCTTAGATATGATGGACAGGACGACGGAGATTTATTATCACAGTATATCTAAGATTAAAACTCCAAATTAAATAATTTTTTTTAGTAATCAAAATTGCTAAAATTGATGGCTTTTCTGGACCGTATTGCACTGCTGATAATCTGGAATCGCAAACATCACGAATAATTTGTTTTTTTGTATTTGGGCACATTCTCTTTCAATAGCTGCTCTCAATTCATTAACTGTTGCCGATTATGTGTCCATTGACGTGAAATCTGAGGAGAGCGGGGAATATTAAATGCTACCTCTAAATCCAATCCATCTGTCACACATCCTTAGCCTCCTCTACATCCATACAACTTTTTCTGACTGTCTACGTTTCCTTCTTTCAAAACATCATTTCACTTAATCCAACCATACTTAGTAAAGATTTAACATAGATTTTATAAAGCAACAAAACATATTTGTGGTGTCATCCGACCGACAGCTTACTTTTTAATGTTGGCTCTCTTTATAGTATCAGTGATGTGTTGGTCCCATTTTGGGTTATTAGACATTATAATTTATGGATTATTTTGAGTAGTAGATAGATTTAATATTGACAGTCTATAAAACTTATACTGTATTTTCGGTTGATAGTTTTATAACAGTTGAAAAAAGAGAGTAGACCTTTCAGTTTTGAAAACACATACATTAGAAGGATGAACAGTGTCATGTAGTACGACCATTTCTTATCAGCCTACACGTTAACAAAAGAAAGTACTTTTCAATTTTGAAAACACATACATTAGGAGGATGAAGAGTGTCAGGTAGTATAACCATTACTTATCAACCTACACGTCGAAAAAAGGCAGTACGCTATTCAAATTTTGAAAACACATCCATTAGGAGGATGAAGTGTCAGGCAGTATAACCATTTCTTATCAGCGTACACGTTCGATCAGAAACAGGAATGTCATCTATTGTCATCCTTCATATAAAAATTCCATTCTTCTTTTCCTAGTGTCATGTCAAGTTCCCCCAACGTTGACTGTCACCTGAACTTTGATTGGACTGATATAAGGAGCGTTGAGGAAAAAGATTCACAACACTCCTTATATCAGTCCAATCACATATATTGCGGAGCCAGGAGATATGCCTTCTGCCAACACCTATTGGACCTTCTATTTTGCCTTGATCAGGTGCAGTAATTTGTACTTTGCTCCTCTAAGTACATGACCCAAATAGGACACCTTTTGGATTTTAATATTAGTCAGCAACTCTCTATCAACTTTGGCTCTTTAAAGAACCCTTGTATTGCTGACAATATCCGTCCAGGGTATCTGTAGCATTCTCCGGTGTATCCACATTTCGAATGCTTCCAGTCGGTTCATACTACCAACTTTGAGGGTCCATGATTCCACTCCATGTAGTAAGTAACACTGACCAAACGTAGCATTTGACTAACCGTTGTCGAAGTTTCAAGTTTAGATTATCATCGCAGAATACGCTTCTCATTTTATTCCGCACGAGATGAATCAATTCTGCACTTGACTTCGGTTTCTGGATCGAGGTCTTCCACTAGGATACTTCCAAGGTATTTAAAATTTTTCACTCTCTCTCTATATCAGCACCGTTCAATGTAAAAATTCCATTAAAATCTTCTAATTATAACTACAGACAAGACCGTTCATAACAGTTTACGCAATCGCACGATATTATTCATAGGTTACCATGAGAAATTTATCGATCCTGTGCTGGTCTATGCCGAACCAGTCTGCGGCCATGGTGATGAGGAAACACTTGTAGAAGAGGGCTGACGTGGCCACCTTGTCTCCGAAGCACTCAAATAGACCCGATATGCTCTCACATAGCTCTTCCTGGAAATAGTAACACATTTATCACATATGAAAGGGAGTCGTGAAATTAATTGAGATATTTACAAAGATAATTAAATACACACAACCGTCTTGAAGGTTCTGGAATGTGAGCGTGTAAGCTTGAGATAACGGACACCAACTAGTTCAAAAGAGAATCTCCTCAGATGGAAATTTGGCACATAAGTATCATCACTATGCATGTGTGGTGACATTCAATCAATGTCACACCTGATATATTCATGAAAATGTAGCATGGTCCCTGAGACGTTTGAAATGTCATGTCTCAAAGGGATGGGATAAAATCGTTTTTTTTTTACAAACTGAATAGTTTTTTTACAAATCGAATAGCTTTTTTCTAAATCGAAAAATTGTTTTTCTCTAAACTGACATTTTAATTCCTAATTTTCATCATACTATCTAATGTATTGTATGATTTGTATCTATATTTAAATAGACCAAGATCCACTATGAATTAATACTAATTACGAACATTTAATTTTATGTATAAAAAAATCAAAAATCCAATTATCGTATACCCCATCCCTAGCCAATGCAGACTAATTTAGTGACTTTTGACGAACGTCACCAAATATTATTTGATTTTAACAAACTGACATATTTTTGATAATTTGTAACAAGTATTAATTTGTTAGTTTTATGTAATGTGTTTACCTAAATAACTCGCTATTTATTAGAATCGAGGCTTATATTAAAGTTGATAAAATAATTAAAATTACTGAACGTCGTTACAAGGTTGTATTGGAGCAAATTTGTGAAACGTCCCAAGGACCATGCTACATTTTCTTTAGTATAAAGACATTTTAATTTTCACAGTAGTGTAAAAATCTTTCTTAGAAAGCCTCGTAAAATGGATATCCCTTTTCATCATAGTTTTATTCTCGCGCTTAGAAGGAATAACATTTTCTAGACTGAATCCAAAGGCAGATACAATCCCATTCCTCTATAAATCCAAAGGGAGATACAATCCCATTCCTCTATAAATCCAAAGGGAGATACAATCCCATTCCTTTATAAATCCAAAGGGAGATACAATCCCATTCCTCTATAAATCCAAAGGGAGATACATTCCCATTCCTCTATAAATCCAAAGGGAGATACAATTCCATTCCTCTATAAATCCAAAGAGAGATACAATCCCATTCCTCTATAAATCCAAAGGGAGATACAATCCCATTCCTCTATAAATCCAAAGAGAGATACAATCTCATTCCTCTATAAATCCAAAGGGAGATACAATCCCATTCCTCTATAAATCCAAAGAGAGATACAATCCCATTCCTCTATAAATCCAAAGGGAGATACAATCCCATTCCTCTATAAATCCAAAGGGAGATACAATCCCATTCCTCTATAAATCCAAAGGGAGATACAATCCCATTCCTCTATAAATCCAAAGGGAGATACAATCCCACTCCTCTATAATTCCAAAGGCATATACAATCCCATTCCTCTATAAATCCAAAGGGAGATACAACCCCATTCCTCTATATATACAAACATACCTGAACTAGTGGTTTATCCGACATCCAAACACAGTAAAATAGCCCTTTCCAAAGCCTGATGAAATCTCTCTCCGAGAATTCTGGAAATAATTACAATAAAATATTTTAAATTAATTCACAATTATTTTCATATTCTATTATATTATAAATGAAAAGTTAGATAAATGCTGTAGAAATGCGTACATTTAAGCAATATACGTCATGGGGTAACAGTGTATGAATAGAGAATGAAGTGATGGGATTAATGCGAAATTAAGACTGATTTGTTCAGTAAGATGAAGAATCACACTCTGAGAGATAGTTTAAAGAAAGATTTACAAAACAAATACACTATGCAAATTTGTGTGGAAGGTGTGTTAGAGCAAGATCAAAGAAAGTATGGTAGGATCAAGTGAGATATTTTAAAAGTAGGAATTGTAAAGTCATAAAGAGGCATCGTAGGAATATAATATTTTTCATCTCATGTGTTGTGTAAAAGTTTATTTAAAATTGCGAATCTTAACGCTAATTTAACCTTTTTTGGCTTTTTATATTTAAAATCTTTGTTAATACACATAATAAATAAATAATAATAAATAAACACGTACTTTTTTTTTCATTAGTGGTAATCTTTCGGTCATTAATGAATGAAATGAAATTAGTGCATTGCGTTATATAGTTTACATTTCTTAGTGTAGTGACAACCCTGAATTAAATTTCAAGATAAAAAATTCATTGCATTTTATCAAAAAGAGGCAGAAAACATAATATAACATAAATATACTGCGAGTAATCCACTTTTAACATATAACACTT
Organism: Odontocerum albicorne; assembly: GCA_949825065.1. Lineage (NCBI taxonomy): Eukaryota > Metazoa > Arthropoda > Insecta > Trichoptera > Odontoceridae > Odontocerum > Odontocerum albicorne. The sequence continues at coordinate 5,379,139 of OX463866.1, read as the reverse complement.
TAAATATTTTTTACCCCTGCGTACCCCGCAAAGGACACGCATAATCATATATATGTATGTAAATATTTTTTAAAACAATAATATCAAAAAGTCTAGCCTATAGGTACACATAACTTATTCCATGCCTGGCATGGAAAACGCTATGTTTCGTTTGCAATAAAGTGTTTAAACACACATAAAGAAAATCAATATATAATGAGGTGTATGGCCGTTGGTTAACACACTGGACTTCCGTGCAGAATGACGCCAGTTCAAATCCCGTGCTGTGCTACTCCCCTCGAATGACACAGCCATTTTTTCCGCTTAGTATTTGGGGGTATAAGGATACCTGACTTCGTACATATTTATTCTTTAAAAAAAAAATGGCCAAAAAAACTCAAGACCCAACAAGAAAAATACTTAGTTAAATTATTTTTTTTAAGTTATAATTTAGTTGACATTGTTGATATTTAGATAAAAAAGTGCATTTAGCTAACGAAAGTCAAGAGACATAGCTAAATGCACTTGTTTATGATATTTACATAAACAAGAGCATTTAGCTAACGAAAGTCATATTTTACTACCTCAAAGAGTCTACCATTAAAATAACACGACTGATAACCCTACTTGTGAATTATGAAAAAAAAACATTGAAATCGTCTGGTTATCAAAAACCATGAATTATACACAAATGAAGGATGTTTAATAATTATACTTTGAAAATAATTGTAAATTAAAAGTTCTTTAAGTATAAACAATAAAGCGTGCAATTAGTTATCGGACTTTTTAGTAAGATAAACATGCAGAAATCATTTTTAAGAGGTTATAATTTCTACTCAAAATAACGTTGCTTTTTCTCTAAAATGAAAAAAAAATCGTGCGAATTTTATCATTTTTCGATCAATTATTATTTAAGACATTATATTTCACTTATAAATCGACTTAATTATAAAAAATTCTTTCAAAATTACCGTAAGTGCTGGCTGAACGGTATGTCAACCATTTTTTTAAATTTCTCAATACTTTATCCCTCGCCTTTTTGTCGTTACCGGCTAATGTTTTGGCAAATTTAATTTCTTGCGCGACAAGTAACACTTTATTATCCTTTTTATTTTTGGACTTTACGATTTTATTTAATTTCGTTTCCGCACGTGGCGACTCGGACTTGGCTTGTCGCACCGCCATCTTTACTGTTTGACAAGGAATGACGGTATTGCCAGTATTGGATAATTGTATAACTGTCTATTCGATTTTATTTTCTATTCCAAAACATAAAATTGGGTCGAGTGATAATTTTAAATCAAGGAACGGTTTTACAAACAATTTATTAAATATGTTTTTGAAAAAAATACTGGAGAATTATATGAGCTATTAATTTCTTTGAATTGATGCAGTATACCAAGGATTAACTAATGTGGTACATACATGTAATAAGATCTCACAACTTATCAAATTTATGAGATAATAATAATAAAACAGTAGATCCTCAATTATCTGGGATTGGATTAATCGAAACAGCAAAAATTAATATTAAAATAATATCAATAGAATTTTTTGTTAACTTTGTGAATATTTCATATGCTAGGGGCTCACAGTGTTTCAAGCGATACATAAATAAATTGAAATAATAATAATCATTTTTTTGTAAGACAGATTTTTTTTAAATCGACCACTTCTTCAAATCATCGTACATTTGCGTACGATAGTGAACTTGCGATTTATTTTATTGTAACACGATTACAGAGCGTCAAATTATCGTATCTTCTCCCTGGATCCATCACAACTCACTGTCTGCGAAGACTGTTGGGGTCAGCTCTCCTCGTCCTCAGGTTGTATACTCTTCTGTCCCGGACTACGTCCGCCAGGCCGTGCCTCTGCATCAGGTTATTTTTTTGCACCACCCATAAATTCTTTGGTCTTCCTCTGGTTGTTATTCGAGGAAGATCCATGTAGATTACCTGGTTCACAATAAATATGGAAGATAGAAGAGCAGAACTATCACAATTACGACGAAAATGAACCTAGCCAAGTATCTTATCTTCGCAATATTCATGTATGCCGCGGAGACTTGGACTCTGAGAGCAAGCGAGAGACGTAGAATAGATGCATTTGAAATATGGTGCTGGAGAAAGATGTTACGAATTCCATGGGCAGTAAGGCGAACTAACGCCTCCATTTTCGAAGAACTGAAAATCACCGACAGATTGTCAACAATACGCTTTCGACGAGTCCTCCGATTCTTTGAGCACATTCCTCGTGACCAAGGAGACAGTTTGGAGATGTTTGGGATTACTGGAAGCGTGGAAAGATTAAGTACAAGAAGAAGAACCCCAATGCTTTGGATTTACCAAGTGAGAGACGCAACTGGACTGAACTTAACAACTGCCCTTCGAGCCGTGGAGTGTAGGGATGGATGAATGGCAGTCGTCGGAGGCTATCATAAGCTGCTCAGTCATGAGCTGCACGACAGGATGACAAAGTACCAGAAAACTAAACTGACAAAATTGATAATATGTAACAGATAATAAAACTGGCGAAATTGTGAACCAGAAATCTAGTCTATTTTTATTGTTTATACTTGTATTTGATATCCTCAATTTTGTACATCCATAAAACATGAGTGTGCTCTAGTTTGATGTATTTTTTTTTACTTTTTAATATTCTTTGGTGAGTTTTCAAGTCATGGTTTCAATTTTACACATTCTCACCATAAAGCTTATGTTACAAAATCTGCTTAACACCATTTACTGAAAAGTGAACAAAAGGAAAAAATAAACAAAACGGTTTCCTGTCGTATTTTAAATAAAAAGGGTGTGTAATGTAGAGTTTTTTTTCCTGATTTTTTCAACGTAGATTATCCGAGTCATCTTTCTCTACCACTAGTCTATTGTTTTAAAAAGACAATTTATAAAGCTCCGTTTAGAAAGTCTTGTTGATATGTGGGTACATTTTGTATTCACAATACTCAGTGTCACAATGCTCTGAATATATTTTGTACAGTATTGTTACAAGTTTGTCTTGCCCTATATAAGAGCTAACCATGTATCACTTATGTCCCGCATTAAATAAACTTAACAAGCCTACCATCCTTAAGCAAACTTTTACTTCAGAATCCACTATCATTGATAATTTGAAAATGTTACAAAAAAAAGTTGAGTGTAAAAATAGGCAATTCTTTTCCCCACATGCATTTTAAAAAAATATATCTGGTAAGAAAACGGCTAAAAACTTACCGCAGCAAGATAAACTACGAATAAACCTTTGTAGAATTTCCGATATATGATAGTAATACATTCGCCATTTAGAAAGCAAACTCTCCTCAAGGAAGCTCTAACTTGGAATTCAAACCCACTATTGACATTGACAGATTGAAAATATAACAAAAAATCTACTGTGGAATAGTCTACCTCTTAGTATTAGAGATATGGGCGGTGTGTATAGCTTTAGAAAGAACTTGAAGACAACCCTTTTGGGAGGTATTGTCAAAATGTATGATTGTATTTGAATACTACACACATACACTACACTCCACCTAAAGCCGAATGTGTTATTATCACATATTAAAGGTTTCTTTGTAGGTCGTCTTCCTGCGGTAAGTTTTCTTACCAGATATGTTTTTCTGAACGTATCCAGATGTGGTAATGTACCTAATCTAATAGCCGCAGCCACTATCTTCCTATCCTTATAGTGTAAAATAAGAAGGTGGTGGATGCATCCATTAAAGTAGGAACTTCCCCACTTGACATATTTTATATCACATTACCAAAAGCCAAATAAAAATTTCTTCTCAAATTGGGGGCGTTAGAAAGCACTCATTAACGTATTTAAGTGACTTTGAATATATGTGTGTATGTACGTGTATATATATGTGTGTGTATATATGTATGCATATAATATATTTAATTTTTATTTTTATGTTACCAATTTTTGTTATTTTTTTATGTGTAATTGGGCTAAGTCTGCATTGAGAAAATAAATAATAAAAAATCTGTATACCATATATTTAGAAAAACCTATTTGGTAAGCAAACCGCAGAAAAGATACCGCAGGAAGACGGAATATAGAGAAACCTTTGTAAATTTTCAATATGTGATAATGTGGACTTAAAGACTGATGTATTAAGTACGATCAATAAGAGCACACTTAGAAGGTTTGGGCATGTAGAACGAATGACAAAACAAATAAACAGTGCAAATGTGAGTGGAGGGGGCATTATGCCGGAAAACCAAGGAAAGTATTGTTGGATAAAGTGAATAATATTTTGAAAGAAGGTAATATAATCAGATAAATCGTAGTTGTTTGAGAATATGTATATCTGACGTTCTCCCTCTCTGCCTACCCCGACTAGAAAACAACGTAATTATATGTGAAGGCGAAACGTGCCTTTCTGATATGTTTGACTGTTGGTGGAGTGTAGTTGTTCGTAGCATTAATATGTAACCATAAATTTTGATACGTCCTTCCAAAAAGGGTTTTGTCGAGTACTTCCTGAAGCTGCACACACCACCTATATCTCTAATACTTATAGATAGACCATTTTACAGTACCCGGCAGTAAGTAATACACATCGATATTAAGAAAGAGACTGTCGGCCATAATCGGTTAATTTCGGCTTTGTAGAGCGTCGTCTCTGTCATTCATATATATTACGTGTTCGTCGCGATTTGTCAGTTGTTATCAAGCGTTCTAGGGACAGAGACGACGCTCTACAATGCCGAAGTTAGCCGATTATGGCCGACAGTTTCTTTCTTAATCTCGATGTGTATTACTTACCACCGGGTACTGTACATTGTGGGACTAGTAACGACAAAAGTCTTGTTATAATACCTCGCCCTATTGGATCGAATTGCCACAATCAATTCATTCGATGAAAACGAAATCGATCTTCAAGTTCTACTCCTTTCCGAAGCAATGTTAAACCTACGAAAGTACGATCATATAACTTCATACCAGAAGGCATTGAACTGGTTGAATGTTAGAAATAGACGCCAAATTCACATACTGTATCTATTGTATAATATCCTTAACTGTCCCGCCACACCCTCTTATCTCGCCGAAAATTTTCAGCGTCTTTCCAATCATGGATTAGCGTTACGCTCAAACAGAGATTGTCTATTGGCCTTTCCAGTTCACCGCTCCTCTTTCTTTACGTCGTCCTTTACTGTCCATGCAGTGAGACTCTGGAATCAGTTACAAACCAATATAAGACTCGCTCCGTCCTTGGCATGCTTTAAGAAGCGACTGAAAAAAACTCTTAATTTCTAGTCAGTAAAATAACGTGTTTCATTCCTGATTTTTTTTTCCTTCCCTCTCCACCATCATTTCCTTTCCTTTTGATTGATGATATCACATTTTATATAAAAAATAATGTTCGGGTGATTGTCCGTCTTTGTGGGGTTCGTGGGCATATTCTCACGTATATGTTTATGGATTTCGTGAGGATGGATAGTCATTTGAATGATTTATGCGACCACGTAACTTGCTTCATTTACTTTTGTCTGGTTGGTTGGAAGAGATTGTCGCCTGGCAATAATCCCGCCTGATTGTATTGCAATAAAAGTGTTAAATAAATAAATAAATGTTACTCAGATACAGATAGAAAGGAGACATCCCATTAAATATTGAATTCAAAGATACAACATTTGAAATGAATCCGTTCACTACACTTGAGCCAGTGTAGATTTTTAAGAAGCGGACTTACGAGTATATGAAAATACTTAAGACTATCATACTAGAAATTTACGAATCAGAGAGACCAGAATAAATAGAATTACAATTAGTAAAAATTTAAGATAAGAGTTTTTATGTCTTTTGTTGGAACACATTAACTTACAAAGTTCAAATCTCTAAGACTTTATTTATTTATTTATTATTTATTATTACACATGACAAGAAATATACACAATTTGCGAAAAAACAACAGGTAATTTGATTTGGACATACAATTCTAATGGATCTGGGTTTGTTGCCTTTCATTTGTCGTATCCACAGTAAACTAGGTTTTTGCCTGTATCTCACTGAGGATATTTAGCATGAAAAAATAAATCGATACTTCTTTTTCCGATTTTTGATTACACAAAAACAAAACCCCGTTGCACGCTCTCATCAACCTGACAAACAGTGACACTCAACCACAACTGGAAACATCTTGCGAAATTCAACTCCTCACACATCATCACTCCAGAAGGACCAAAAATATTCATCCCACAATATACCGCACACAATCATAAGAATAAAAATTAAAATTAAAACAAAAGATACATAGAAACACAAATACAAAAACAACCAAAATTAAAACAACAAGAAGAAACCCACACTCACGAACTCACACAAATCCTTTCCACTCGTCATTCATCCTGAAAGCCCAAGTACTCAAAATCCTGTCGCAATAACAACCAGGCTCCGATCGACTGTCTAAATGGTTTTCCTCTCTTTATCTTTATTGAAGTCGGCACGCCATTGTATGTAATGGGAGCCAAATAAGCATATTGCCTTTGGGCAAAAGAGGTTTTAGCTCTAGGGATGGTGAACATTCCATTAGTTGCCATGCGTGTCATGTGTCTCTGCTGAGTCTGCATCTTCCCTTCCTCCCGATGGTAGTGCCAGAGAATGGATTTGAGATTATGTTCAGGACCTGATACTCTCTGAAAAGCTCCGCCGTGGGATACCGAAAAAATAAAAGGCCGAAGAAATACTATAAAATGCCGAAGAAACTATGTTATATAAAACCTATTTGCCTAGCGAAAGCAAGTTTACTATGAAGATTGAATTTAATGCTTTTTTTTTCAAAAAATATCAATGTCCATGATTGATAACGATTCTCTATTAACCTTTCCCTTCTTATGCTAAAAAAATCGGGGCGTTCCGGTACTGTATATTCAATACACATGTAAAAATGAGCGATTTAAAATCGGAAAAATATTAATATTCATAGCCAATCGCTTAAATTAATTACATTTGAAGTCAAAAGTGATCATAATTTAAATTTAATTGCTGAAAACATGAAAAAAAAAACCATCGGCCGACGTTCACAAAACGGGCGAAGAGACCAACCACCTCAAATGGATGCCCGAGAGCTACTAAAGCGAGCGAACTGAGATTCTATTTCTTGCGTTCCCATATACCGAAGGAGAGTCAAAGTGAGACGTGAATAGCGTCGCTTCCTCACCCATAGCGGTTTTTAAGAATGAATATACCTACGTCACACGCTGACATACGTTTGATTGTATTGGTGAATTTATTCCCGATTTTCACAAAATATCTCTGATGTGGCCGATAAGTGCTAATTTTTATTAATATTATTTTTTCATTCAATGCGTAAATGTATTACGGTGGAATACCTAAAATCTGAATCCTGTATTTATTATATTTACAGAGATATTAAAGTTTTTAGAAGCAATGTGTACTTGTTACACATCACAGGGAATTAAGGATTAAGAAGGCATTGTTTACGTGGTGAAGCTACACAGAGAAGTCCTAATTAATTTGTTATTCATTCATTCGTTAAATATTGTTTGTGTTATCCAGTCCCATTGGTATGGATCCCTTCAACAGCTATTTTCCACCGAAAATTTTCTGTTATCCCTCGTCAATGGTTTCATCTTCTCTTCAGTTACAATAGTGGGCGATGGGAAACAATGTTAGGTTCTTCCTTATGTGCAGCAGAGTAAACCTTCCGTGTCGGAGGTCTCACTGATTCAGGTAACAAAATAATAAGGGATTTCTCGTCAGGCTTGATATACATGTTGAAATATACGAGTATATTAATATTTATTGAAAGCAACACGTACAGAATCCTGTGTGCGACCTATCCTCACATATGGCATCGAAGCGAGGGCGGACACTGTCAGGACAAAAAGTATGCTAAGGACAACGGAAATGAGAACTCTGCGCGGTATTACTGGGACGACTTTACGTGATCGTGTAAGGAACACCACAATCCGAGAGGTCTGTGAGGTCCAAGATGTGGTCAGATGGGGACGACAGCGTCGACGATACTGGTACCAACATGTACAGAGAATGAATTCCACAAGAATTCCATACATGGCTCTGCATGGGATGCCGGATGGACGGCGTCCGCCAGGGAGACCCCCGAAACGATGGAGAGATAGCTGGAGCTCAGCATCACAGGACAATTCTGCAGTAACAGACTCTTGAGAGTCTACAGAAAGTTTAAGAAGAAGAAGAAGAAGAGCACGTACAGAATAATTGTATTGAGATGACAAAATAGAATGGCCCTTTCTTGTTGTGATTTCGTAGTTTATATAATTAGTAACATATAATGTTCTCGACGGTGGGAGAGGACGAGATAATCAAAATTAAAAAAATAACTAATGAGATAAAGTGCCTTTGCAAGAAGCCGCTGCGCTGGGAATAATTATGAATTACTTTATTTGTGTCCAACGAACTCGTGGAGTTATAAAAAAAATATATTACTCGGACAATTTTGTTATTTTCTCTCTTTATGGGTGTTCGATATGGCGAAGCGATATTATTAAAATAATATCAATAGAATTTTTTGTTAACTTTGTGAATATTTCATATGCTAGGGGCTCACAGTGCTTCAAGCGATACATAAATAAATTGAAATTGAAAAAAAAAAAAATTTTTTTTGTAAGACAGATTTTTTTTTAAATCGACCACTTCTTCAAATCATCGTACATTTGCATACGATAGTGAGCTTGCGATTTATTTTATTATAACACGATTACAGAGCGTCAAATTATCGTATCTTCTCCCTGGCTCCATCCCAACTCACTGTCTGCGAAGACTGTTGGGGTCAGCTCTCCTCTTCCTCAGGTTGTATGCTCTTCTGTCCCGGACTACGTCCCCCAGGCCGTGCCTCTGCATCAGGATATCTTTTTGCACCACCCATGAATTATTTGGTCTTCCTGTGGTTGTTTTCGAGGAAGATCCATGGAGATTGCCTGGTTCACAGTGTGATCGGGTGCTCTGCGTCCAACGTGCCCATACCATCTCAATCGCCTCTCCTCCATCTTACTGTTGATATCTGTAACACCCAGGCTTCCACGAATGCGTGAGCTTTTTATTTTGTCTCTTAGGGACACACCAGCTGACCATCTTAGCATGCTCATTTCAGCAGTTTCTAGTTGCCTGGAGTAAGAGTTATACATCGTCCAACATTCGGAGCCATAGAGGAGTGCGGGTTTGACAATCGTTTGGTAGCGTCAAATTATCGTATGAATACGATAATTATCATACATTTTCATCGCTGGTTATGCGTCGATCGTGAACGAGGCTACTTTAACACTAGGTTTACGACACCCGTCAAATTGACGGGGTTCCTATTTGATTTTGCAAATTTTACAAAACAGACAGTATTTTTCCTGTTTTTTTTTTTACGACTTTTTATGATTGAACAATGCAATGCAATATATTTACTAATTTTTTTTTGTTTTTTTTTTTAACCTGGCGTGTTTATTGCCATGTGGCAATCTCTTCCAACCAACCAGAAATACGTTTTTATAGGCCCTAAATGTTAACCAGACTGGAATCCTATTTAAAAAAATCTGGGTTCAGCGGGGATCGAACCCGCAACCTCCGGATCAGCAGACAAGTGTCTTACCACCAGGCCACGGAGTTCGTCTTTTATTATTATTTTTATCTTCTTCTTATTTTGAAAATTTCTTATTTTTGAAAATTTGGTCGCTTTATACCTATCTTTACTGACACCCGTCAAATTGACGGGTTAGGTAATTTGATAACTGTATACTAACCGTTTATAAAATCTGATATCTGTATACTAACCGTTCATAAAATCTGATATCTGTATACTAACCGTTTATAAAATCTGATAACTGCATACTAACCGTTTATAAAATCTGATAACTGTATACTAACCGTTTATAAAATCTGATAACTGTATACTAACCGTTTTTAAAATCTGATAACTGCATACTAACCGTTTATAAAACCTGATAACTGTATACTAACCGTTTATAAAATCTGATAACTGTATACTATCCGTTTATAAAACCTGATAACTGTATACTATCCGTTTATAAAATCTGATAACTGTATACTATCCGTTTATAAAAGTAAACCAAAAATAAAAGTCCTTCTTCTGAGCACAAAGCATACATTCGTAAAATAAAAATAAAAAACAACGATATACGTTCACCAGAAACAATGGGATATTACAACAAGACCAAGTGTGGTGTAGATGTTGATCAAATGGCTCGAAAATACTCCGTCAGATCAGGAAGTGTTAGATGACCCCTCCAAGTTTTCTTCAACATCTTGGATTTGACAGCAATAAATGCATGGATACTTTATAAAGAATGCACTGGACTCAATGTACCAAGAAAGGACTTCTTATTTCAATTGGCCGAGGAACTAGCCAAGGGAGATAATGAACCGCATCAGACACCAGACACTGTTTCTCTTCAGTCACGGAACACCACTTCTCAAATACGCAAAAGTTGTCAAATAGGCAGTTGTAAAAAAGTTGTCAAATAGGCAGTTGTAAAACAAAATAGAAGTAATAACGCATGTACAAAATGTAAAAAGATTGTGTGTGGAAAATGTACTAAGAAAATTGAATATGTTTGTAAAAAATGTTCCGAATAGTTGAATATATTACCTTTATTGTCACTCCCTTTACCATTTTCCTTGTAATACTATTATATTTTACTTGTATATTATGTTTATTTTAGTCTTATTTAAGTTAAATAAATCATTTAAAAAGAAAAAAAAAATTGTAATTGTGTTTATCCGTCAATTTGACGGGTGCCCGTAGAGATAGGTGTATAAAAAATGCCCGTAAACCTAGTGTTAAGAACAGTGGTAACTTGGACGAGACCACTTCTCGTCAATGAGAGCGCCAATTTCGAATCCATCCACATTTCATGCGGTTTATAAGAACTAAGAATAACATAATATTTTATCATTCTGGCGAATTATATAAACAAATTGTCTAATTGTTTTTGAAACATTAAAATACCGTAAAAAAGGTGGTGGAGCGCCGCTCCACTGCACTCCACCGCAAAAAAAGCACAGATAATTATAGTCATTCAACAATTTTACGTTGATTCCCTACAACTAACGAGTATTAGTTATTTGTGTCACAATTTTTTTGGATTAATTTATCTTGTGTGTCGTAAAAGTTTGTTTAAAATCGTGAGTTTTAACTCTTTTTAATACATATTTTTATTTTTATATTTAAAATCTTTGTTAATACCGTGTAGCCATGAATTCTTTTTATATACGAGGGTCATCCAGAAACTAAGGTTACAAGGGCTCCCGAGGCCGGGGGGAATTTTTTGTTTAAAAGTTGGTGCACCTGGCGTGTAGGGGCGGATCCTAACGGTCAGTTTGTTTGGTCCCGCGTGTTTGTCGGCCATTTTGTTCAGTCACAGTAAATTCTTCCGATGGAGAGGTCGTCGCGCGCTCCCGCCAACTCTCGTCCGTGCGAAACCCGCGCGGTCATCAGTTTTTTGACTTTGCAGAACAATACCGCAGCGAATATCCATCGGAAGCTCGTGGAAGTTTATGGTAGTGATGTGATGAGTCGACAACATGTCACGAAGTGGGTTAGGTTGTTCAGTGAAGGCCGTACTGATACTCACGACGAGGCAAGGCAGTGATTTCTGACGAATTTGTGCAAAAAATTGAAGAACAAGTGCGAAATGACCGCCGGTGACGCTTGACAACCTTCACGGAGAATTTTCTGACATTTTTTGAAGTCTCCTTGGTAATATTGTGTCTGAAAAACTTGGTTACAAGACGTTTTGTGCGAGATGGGTGTCCAGAATGCTCACACCGGAGCATCGTAATCGCGTGATCACCGCCTGTGAATTTTTGGATCGTTTTGCACAGGAGGGAGAAGCTTTTCTAGACTATATCGTGACGGAAGATGAGACGTGGGTGTGTCACTACACCCCAACAATTCCAACGATCAGGAGGTCGAGGAAGCTGTGAATAAGTAAGTGGCTGAAAGAGTTGGCGGCGGAGGTCTATGACACTGGCATACAAAAGCTGGTGCCCCGATTACAGAAATGTCTCGATCTCGACGGCGATTACGTTGAAAAATATTGTAGTTTAATATATTTGTGAAGTATCCTGTGAATTTCAATTAAATACAATAATTTTTCGATACTGCATAAATGTTGTAACCTTACTTTCTGGATGACTCTCGTAACATAAGCGGTAATATTTCGGTTATAAATGAAGGAAATTTGTGTTATATTTAAATAATGAAATTACATTTGTGCGTTTTTTTATATTTCTTAGTAAAGACGCCCGCCGGTTCTAAATTAAATTTCAACACAATAAGAAATCAATTGATTTTAATAAAAAAAAGGATAAATAATAACAGGAAGTCAACTAACCGAGAGTAATAAACATTTTACTTATGATAACGCATTAAATATTTTTTGAAACTAAAATAAAACTGTCCCGCCACCCCCTTTTATCTCGCCGAAAATTTTCGGAGTCTTTCCAATCATGGATTAGCGCTACGCTCAAACAGAAATTGTTTATTGGCTTTTCCAGTTCACCGCTCCTCTTTCTTTACGTCGACCTTGACTGTTCATGCAGTGAGACTCTGGAATCAGTTACAAACCAATATAAGACTCGCTCCGTCCTTGGCATGCTTTAAGAAGCGACTGAAAAACCTCTTAATTTCTAGTCAGTAAAATAACGTGTTGCATTCCTGATTTTTCTTTTCGTTTCCTCTCCACCATCCCTTCCTTTCCTTTTGATTGATGATATCTCACTTTGTATGAAAAATAATGTTCGGGTGATTGTCCGTCTTTGTGGGGTTCGTGGGCATGTGCTCACGTATATGTTTATGGATTTCGTGGGGATGGATAGTCATTTGATTGATTTATGTGACCACGTAACTTGCTTCATTTACTTTTGTCTGGTTGGTTGGAAGAGATTGCCGCCTGACAATAAGCCCGTCAGATTGTATTTGCAATAAAAGTGTTAAATAAAATAAATGAATAAATTTAAATATAATAAACAGTCCAGCCCAGCATAGGTAAGCGAGGATATCACGTCATCGTCGTTGCTAAGCCTCGTAGTCAAAGATACTCTCGCCATTCCTATGTCAATTCGATTGGAAAGCGAAGCTGTGGTGTGGAGGTTTTATTAAGTGAGTGAGCCATTGCACACTAGCAAACTCACCAGCCATATCACTGTACTGGATCCGACGGCACACCGAAACATACTATCGGAGCACACTGGCATGTTTTTTTTTTAAATAATACAGGGTGGCGCTGAGGAAACGCATGTTTTTCATTTAAGCATAACATTGTTTATTTTCAAGATATTTTTTTTATTAATACAAGTAAATGAAGTAATAATATTGCACCGTTCAATTAATTGTGAAAAATAATGTCAGGCAAGTGTTGCCCTTCTTCGCCCATTGAAAGTTTCTATTCGTCAAGAAATCGAAGGAATATCTGAAGAAATGTTTGTGAGAGTGATGTATAACTTTCAAGAGAGGCTGCAGATATGTGACCGCGAAGAAGGGTAACACTTCACTTGCCTGACATTATTTTTCCCAATTACTTTAAAGGTGCAATATAATTACTTCATTTACCTGTATTCATCAAAAAATTATCTTGAAAATAAACAATGTTATGCTTAAATGAAAAACATGCGTTTCCTCTCTTTGTAGAATACTAGCCATTCAAAAAACATGCGTTTCCTCTGCGCCACGATGTACTCGTAGATATGATCAGTATCCTTGTATGCCCAAATACTAGGTGGAAAAATGCCTTGTAGCACTGCGCAGGGTTCGAACTGGTGACCTTACGCACGGAAGTCTAATACGTTACCGCGCGGCAATGTATCTCATCCATGTTTGGCATAAAAAAGGCTATGCCCCTTATCCACGTCTCGTATACAACCTACTCTATGTTTGACATGGGAAAGGTTAATGCTTTAAATGTATTTTATTTACAATAAAGTGTTTAAATAAATACAATTTTTGAGACATAAAAACACTATTCATTAAATTATTAATTCTGGCCATCATGTTCACAACACATATTGCATGCACGGCAATATAATGGGTAAGACCCGACCATTAATCGAACATTTGAATGGAGTCTTATCCTTGGAACTAGATAATTTTATGACAAGACACTTTTTAACATTTACACAAATGTAACCTCTTTCACAAATGTAATCTCTTTCACAAATGTAACATTTTTCACAAATGTAACCTCTTTCACAAATGCAACCTCTTTCACAAATGCAACCTCTTTCACAAATGCAACCTCTTTCACAAATGTAACATCTTTCACAAATGTAACCTCTTTCACAAATGTAACCTCTTTCACAAATGTAACCTCTTTCACAAATGTAACCTCTTTCACAAATGCAACCTCTTTCACAAATGTAACCTATTTCACAAATGTAACCTCTTGAGATTTTCCTGGACTAACAAATAGTTACTTTCACTCCTGACAGCTTACATTTCTAGATCTTCGTTAAATAACAAAATATTACGATTCATTAATACATACCATCAAGTCATTTCCCTTTCGGGGTAGGCAGAGAGGACAGACTTTCCTATCTCGACACACATCCTTAGCCTCTTACATCCGTACAATTTCTACGATTTCTCCGAATTTCCACGTTTCATTCTTTCAGAATATCATTTACTTGATCCAACCATACTTTTCCTTGTCTTCCTCGCACACGCCTTCCAGTAATATTTGTACGTCATATCTGTTTAGTTAGTCTTTTTTCAATCATTCGTTTCAATTACCCAAACCATCTCAGGATGCTTTACTTCATCTTACTTAACACAAAAGCCTTAAGATCATATTCATTTCTTAGCACTTCATCCCGTATACTCTCATACATTGTCGTTCCATGTGTTTTTTTTCAATACATGCATTTCTACAGTATTTATTCGTCTTCTCTCAGTTTTTTTCCACATACACGTTTCACTTTCATACATCAAAGTAGACACCAAAATACTACTGTAGAATATCATTTTAAAAGATTTCGATACTGTCCGGTTCGAGTATATGGTATATGTTTTAGTGATCCATTGACATTGTTTTCTATCGCTATACGCCGTTCGATATCCCTTTTCAACTCTTTCATCATTTGAGAAAATATTATCCAGATTGCAGAATTCTTCAGCTCACACCAATCCTTCATTATTTATTCACATGCCGCATTTACTTTTCCTTTCACACTTTGTTTTCAATCACCTTACTTTGAAGTTTGTTGCAATCATTCTCAGACCTTTCTCTTCGCATATCTCATACAATTTACTTATCAAACTTAGCAATTCATCTTCACTCTTCGCCTACACTGCATATAGCAATTCGCATACGTTCCTATTCGACATTTGTATGCCACCAATTGACCTCTATAGTTACTTCTTCACATATAAATGTATATAAACGTTAAACAAACAGGGGGATATGATGTACCCTTGTTTTATCCTTTTTGAAATATTAAACTATTCAGTCAAGGTACCATACACTCCAATACATGATATACGTTCAGCGTATAATAATGTAATACTAAATAATAAACGATCTCCGTGGCTGAGTTGGTAAGACGCTTGTCTCCCAGCTCGGAGGTTGCGGGTTCCATTCCCGTTGGAACCCAGATATTTAAAAAAAGGATTCCAGTCTGGTTTTCACTTAAGCCCTCTTTAACATCTTTTATTTTATTTATTTAACACTTTTATTGCAAATACAATCTGGCGGGCTTATTGCCAGGCGGCAATCTATTCTAACCAACCAGACAAAATTAAATTAAGCAAGTTACGTGGTCGCATAAATCATTTAAATGACTATCCATCCCCACGAAATCCATAAACACATACGTGAGCATATGCCTACGAACCCCAAAAAGACGGACAATCACCCGAACATTATTTTCCATATAAAGTGAGATATCATCAATCAAAAGGAAAGGAAGGGATGGTGGAGAGGAAAAAAAAATCAGGAATGAAACACGTTATATTACTGACTAGAAATTAAGAGTTTTTTCAGTCACTTCTTAAAGCATGCCAAGGACGGAGCGAGTCTCATATTGATTTGTAACTGATTCCAGAGTCTCACTGCGTGGACAGTAAAGGACGACGTAAAAAAGAGGAGCGGTGAACAGGAAAGGTCAATAGACCAATCTTTTCGGTTGGTTGGAAGATATTGTCACGTGGTAATAAGCCCGTCAGGTTGTACTGTATGCAACGAAAAAGTAATACAATATTTATTTAACAAAATATTAATATTGTCAAAATCTTCAACTATGTCGTTCATTAATAAAAGAAAGAGAACGAGGCCTAGATGAGAAAGTACTGCTTTCATTAAAAAAATAAAAATGGACGAATAACGTAAAAATTATTACTGATAACATGTTCTTGTTATATGTAATAAAAATAAATACGCGGACGCATGAACTTATCGGTTATCAAATTTCATCGGGAGTTGTTACGTCACAAGTGAGAACGCCCACAAACGAGTGTTTCGTTGGATATTTGAAATTTGATTATTAAAAAAACAATGACATGTTTCTGAGTAATTATTTCCTTTTATGAAAACAAAGAAGACGATATTACTCTGTTCTGTAGAAATGGTTGCATATAATCAGGAGTTATTCAATATACAAAACAATTGAAAACGGAAAATAGTTTACAAGAGAGAATTTTAGTTTTTATCTGTTCATTTTGAATAATAATAAAATAAATTATTTATCTAGCACCGTTTGACGACCTCCGTAGCTCAGTTGGTAAGACGAATGTCTTCTAACCTCGAAGTTGCGGGCTCGATTTCAGCAAAAAACTCGATTTAAAAAAAAAACAGGTTAATAGCCTTTTCAGGAATTTTTCCCGCCTAGTATTCGGAGGTTAGGGGGTGGGGGTAGGGGGGGGGTATAATGATGCCTATGGCGTCAGTCATATTTATTCGTTAAAAAATGAGAGAGAAAAAAAAACATGCCGGTGTGTTGCGATCGTCCCACTTTGATGTGGCATCGGACCAGTGCAGCGGTGTGCCTGGTGAGTTTGTTGATATGCAATGGCTTCCTCACTTTCCAACTAAATTGACATTGGAATGGCGAGAGGATCCTCAACCTATTGACCAATCTTTTTGACATTTTTATTTTAGTATAAAAAAAAATGAAACGAAATAATAAGTAAAAAGTTGATTATTCAAAGTTTGTTTACATCCTGTAATGATTTTTTTTAATTTTTTTTTTATCCACTTTGCACGGATTTCTCCTGTTACACAAAGAGGGTTTGCTTCTAGCGTTAGCTTATTCGTTAGGAATAATATCAGCCAGGATTCTTCTCATACTGCTAGACGGTGCCGAGAATATATCCACAGTGTCACTCAGTTGGTTCAATATCTCTATACCACGCGTGACTGAGTGTAGCCATGATATTCGTCCTGTAAGTTGGTATGTAGAACAGAGGGTGATTCCTTGCACGGCTTTATTTATTGGGTACATATAAACTTAGTGCTTCTAGAATCGCGGGACAGTTAAAGGAACCTTGGAAAACCTTTATTAGGAATATCGCAATGGATTCTTGCCTTCTTGTTTCGAGGCTTTTATAGTTACACACCGTGAGAAGTTCGGCATGGTGAGCATATTTTGGGTAATCGCCCTTTGTTCTGTACCATAGATATCTGAGGATTTTTTTTGTATTTGTTCTATATTGTTTTTATATTTGAGCTGGTGAGGAGCCCAAACCGTAGATGCATATTCTAATTTGGTTCTAATTAGATAATTATATAAGTTTCGGAGGATATCGGTGCTGTTAAATTCTCTTGATATTCTCATTATAAAACCGAGTAGTTTGTAACAGTCCGATATCAAACGTGAGACATGGTTAACGAACGTGAGTCCGACATCGAAGGTTACGCCCAAATCCTTGAATTCAGAAACTCTGTTTAGTGCCACTCCCTGTATAGTATACTGATGGTGGATTGGTGAAAACGATCGTCCCTTTTTGATAAAAATCAATTGATTTATTACTGCCCCAAAATTTTTTTTAGGGCGGTCAGTACACTAACCAATATGAACAACGCAACGCACAAATTAAATGTCATTCTTTTTAACGCAAAAAAAAACAATCATGTATAACTGAAAGATTACCATTTATATAAAAATAATTTGTATTTATGCTGTTTCAACAAAGTTTTTAAGTATAAAAAAGCCAAAAATTATTTGAGTGTTAAAATTCACAATTTCAAACAAAGTTTTACAACACACAATTTAAATTATATCAAAAAATATTGTGACACAAATAACTGATAAATCACCCACTTAAAAATGTCGAATGACTATGAACTAAAACAAACTACTAAAGCGCCAACCCTAGCGACACGTGACAGCTGTCAAATGATCCCTTTTGACAAAATATCGATTAGAAATCATGTTAACAAGTGACAAAAATATTCATAATCTTCTACAGAGATGGCAGTATCTGTGCTAATTATAAAATATAGCATAAATGGTTAAATAAGCTTAACAATATGAATGCGGATATAATATTGCTTGGCCGGTTATATATGGATTAATTATGCAGATTATTCCGTTCTTGACATTGAAACGATAAAGAACGATGACTAAGGATAGAGATTTGGGTATTATGTTTGATGAAACGCTTAGTTTTCTTCCTCACCTTATGTTAATATGGTATCAAGCAAAGCGTTGAGGTTTAAAGGTTTTGTGTTTAGAATGTAAAAAGGTTTTACAAATCCTCTTACATTAAAAAAATATTGTTAACACCACTTGTGAGAAGTTAACATGAGAAGAACTCCATCATTTGGTATTTTTACCTGCAATATAATAGGTATTTGGTTGAAAAGGTTTGGAACGGTTTTTGCGGCACATTATTAATATATTGCCTGTACCGGACAGGTACAAAGACTGTAGATAGGTGGTTGGTCACCGCGTAGCGCTCAGAGAATCGAGGTAGCGAATTCCGTAGCGAAGATCCAGCAGAAGAAGGAGAAGAAGAGCAGGGAGAGATTCCTCTCAGGCAGTCGATGTAGGGTAGCGGGTCTCGAGTAAAAACACGGTAAAGTCGGTATTACTGAGAATGTATTTCAATGAAGAACTGATTTCCAAATTGAGGGGCCCTCTATATTAATGGTCAGTCGGCCGTCACAAGCACCCATTGCCCGCGAAAAACGACAACTTTCGAGGTTTGGGCCTTGCTTACGCCGACTGGGCCCCGACCTACTCCGATCGCACCGCCTAGCAAGTCACTTCTTTCCAGTGCGGTCGCGAATGCGATCGGAGTCAAACAAACATACATTTTAACATATGGAAATACAAGGGTTTACATACAAGCATTTAACATATTATTCAAGAACATATATCAGATTTACAAGAACAAAGAATAGCATCGAATTCACATACAAGGAACATATACAAGAGTTCATACACAGTTTAAATTGACGAATATTAAGGTGAATTTCCCTCCAGATCTACACAGCATTGTCTATCTCATCATACCACATACACACACACAAGGGTGACGGCACACGTCCGATACATTGCCGATTCTTATGGAGAACCTTAATAATGTATACTACAGAGAATCTTGATTTGTAATTTATTTTTAACAAACACTGTTTATTCCACTTTTTTTTTTTTTTTTTTTTTTTTTTTTTTTTTTTTTTTTTTTTTTTTTTTTTTTTTTTTTTTTTTTTTTTTTTTGTACTTGAAGACAACCCTTTTTGGAAAGTCTTTTCAAAATTTTTGGTCGAATATGATGAACACTAGACATAAGTAAAACGAAAATGTTCAGGGTGGTTTTATCGCATAGACAACACATTTTTGATAGGGATGCTTTATCATTTATGGCTATTAGTATCTTATCAATAGATATAATCAAATTTCTTTGTGTATGCCTTGATTTTAAGCTGTCTTTTGATACAAAAATTGGTAACACGGTTTCCTCAGGTTTCTATAGTTTTAGAGAGTCAAAATTTGTACGTCGATGTCTTTCAACAAGATAGATAAAAACTCTTATTAATGAATTTGTTGTGTCGGGTCTGGATTATTGTACCTCTATTTAATCTGGTTTTCCTGATTAATAAATTTATAAAATTTAATCTTTTTTCAATGTGGTTGCTAGCTTGATATATGATAGGCATAAATATTGTCATTTTGGTCTACTTCTAAAAAGTCTACACTGACTTAAATGTAGCAAACGGATTGATTTTTAACTTTGTCTTTTTGTATTGAAGTCCCTTAATGGGGTGTCTCCAGTCTATCTTTCGAACCTGTATCGAAATATGTTCCTTTGGAGAGACGTAAAACTTTAAGGTAGATCTCTTTTTCATCGTATAAATTTGTTGTTCCAAATCAATTCAATTGGGTTGTAAATTATTATGGTAGCACTTTTTGACGTTATTGCTTCTGTGGCGTGGAATAATCTGCCTCGTAGTGCTTAAGATATAAGTTGCGTATGGAGCTTTATGAAGCACTTAAATACAACCCTTTCAGGAGGCCTTATCTAAATTTACAAGTGGTTTCAAATCCTGAGTTAGAGCGCTCTTGAGGAGAGTTTGCTCTCTAAACGACGCTATATAAATTTTCCTACGTTAATAGTTTTATTATACACTACACTTCATTTAGAACCGAATTTATTACTATTACAGAATATCAACAAAGGTTTCATTGTAGTTCTTCTTTCTGCGATAAATTTTCAGTGGTTTTCTTATCAAATATGTATTTCTAAATATATGTAAATGTGGAGAAGTTCATAATCTAATGACGGCAGCCACCACCTTCCTCTCCTTACACTTACATTGTTCGATTTTTTTATTATATTCTCAATCAGTCAATAATAGTGGTTTAAATCCCGAGTTAGAGCGCCCTTGATGACAATCTGCTCTCTAAACGGCGTTGTATAAATTATATTATTATATATTATTTATAGTTAAAGCATTAACATTGTGGAAGTTTAAAGACATTGTAATTTGTTTTATCAAACACTGTTCATTCCACTTTATGTAACGGTATAACCCTACTGGTTTCAAGGTTTTCACTTCATCATCATGGGAGCACAGTATTGTTTCTGTTCCTCTGACGATAAGGGGAAAGCCTTGAAACCGGTAGGGTTATACCGTTACAAAAAGTGGAATAAACAGTGTTTGATAAAACAAATTACAATGTATTATTATAATATTATTACACGTTTTAGATGACTCACTCGGGTGCTGCTATAGCTAGCAGACGTGACTTGTTTAGTAATAATGAGTTCAAGTCCTGAACTAGAGCGCTCTTTAAGGGATTTTTCTCTCTAAACAGCGCTTTATAAAAATATATTTTAAAATAGACAAAGTCTGTAATGATGACGTCTTTGAACAAGTGAATAAAGATAGAGAATTATTATTATCCATTGGCAAAAAGAGAAAATAAAAGGTCATATAATGCGAGGATATGAGATTCTTCGACTAATATTGCAAGAAAAAAATCAAGGCAGAGAAGTGTGGAAAACAGACGCATCTGCTAGTTGATGAACTTATGGGAGTGTTTTCATTGTTGCACCACATATTTGTACTGCAAAAAGTTGCTGCATTAAATGTCAAGATAGCCCAATGATTACCTACTCCGAAGAGAAGATCTTTAAAGGAGAAAAAAAATGTTTTATTTTACGATGAAGCATAATAAAATTATAAAATTTTACTAAAATATTAAAATTCGTCAGGCGGGGATGCACCAATTATACCATAAATATGTTTTTATTAAATCGACTTGTTATAAAAAAATTAATTCCATTCCGAATTTGAATATTTTCAATAAAACAAGAAGTAAAATAAAATATTAGAACGTTACGTTATTTATAAGTATGCCGATTTACAAACGTAATGGGAACTTCGGTATTTTAATGTTGGCAACATTGAAGGCGCGCCGCGGCGCCTGTAATATCCATCCGGCCACCCTATTTTAGTCCTTAAAGAAAAATTATTTCAATACGAAAATCGTTCTAATAAGCGTTATGCACTCAAGGTTCATTTTGCTTTGTTTTTTTTTCAACCTTTTCCTTTCCAGTTTCTAGTTAAGAGCACTATCCCATTAATCTATGAATTTACTCAAAATAGTTATATAGCTTTATTATGACGTCGAAATGATTTTATCTTCCGGTGTAATATATATTTAAACACTGAATTCAAATCAATTTATAATAAAATAAATAACACTCTTAATTTTTAATAAAATAAATAATTAATTTCGTCTTCACCTGACGTGGAAGACGGACGTCTTTGAAACCGGTAGTGAACTCACAAAAATAAAACATTGGTGAATAAAAAACAAAAAAAAACACGTGTTTTATTTATTTTATTAAAAATTAATAAACATTACACCACAAAGTGAATGAATCGCTTTTTTTAAGATTCATGATATGAATTTAAATATTTTTTTCTTAGATAATTTGTATATTTAATTATGGGTTATTACTTCTGCTGAAATGAATATATTGAAAATATTTAGTTAAATATAATTATAAAGGAAAAATGTTTTGTTAAATATAATTATAAACGAAAAATATTTTGTTAAATATAATTATAAACGAAAAATAAAACATATTTTAATCTTATACGCTTAGAAATAAATAAAAAATAATATTTATTATTTTTCTTTATTAGTATTATATTCTTCAACATGTACAAATTGGTGATGCGGTCATTTAGATGAACGTGGCCAGGAGACGATATTGGTCTCGGCCGCTTAAGAAGATTTATTTTGTATGATTAGGAAAGACACAATGTGTTGATTCCTTGACAAAGGAAACATGTTCTACCGGTTGTCCACTATCTGATTTTTCACTGCCAGTAACTGACCGTTCAAATAAAATGAAACATGATACTTGGCACCGATGTGCTTTGGATTGGAATGTGACTGGGGTACATAATGGCTCTAGATATAAATAAATTCAACAATCTGTTACTTTGAAACCATGGTTTAATACACTAAGAATGAGCAAGATGGAAGTTTATGTCATGTGTCGTTTGCGGACGGGCCACTGCATGGTGGCTCATCACCTTTACATAATGGGTATTGTGGAGAATCCCGGCTGAGTGTGGTCTGGATGATGAAACTGTGGCGGTCGTCGCACACTCAGTCGCACACTCGGTCAATGACTGGCGATGCGACCTTCGCATCCTTGACAATTCTAAACAAACAAGTCCGAAGTTCACACGCCGGCCATTCAACCCGTAGCCGGGAGCGGACCGCATTCCATGCCGGAGCGAGAACGCACCACGTCTGTCGCGCCAGTTTCGTAAATAAATTACCACCTACATACGACATTAATCGTTTTGCTTATGCAGAAACGAGACGAAGGATATCTTGCTCGCATTCCCGCACACACGCGGAAATAGTATAAATACCTACGTTTACTAATAAAAATTATTCTTCCGCATTGCGATCCAAAACGTGTTTTATTTATCAACAAATCATCATCATCTCTTCCCATAAGGACTTTGTAGCGATGGTCGTTATCAATGTAGCGTGTGTCCTATTAGGACGTGCTGATGATTTTGATATCGACATTGCTCTTCGTTTTAGTTGATTCTGCGTTACTTCTCGTTCAGAGTCATCAATATAGCGGATTGTTTATCTTGATAAGTCATGATGATCTTGATTTGTATTCAAATAAATATAGACTCAGGAATGCGGATATAAAAAGCGAAAGGGACAGCGGGTGATAAATAATAAGTCTTGACAGTTGAATGAATGACAATAATAATATTATATTTATTTCTCGGCGTCCGAGTAATTTATACCAATGAGTGAATACATTCGCGATACATATCTGCCTTGCTCTAGCGCATGAACTGGCGGTAGGTTAATTATTTATATTTGGAGATGGCTAGCCAATTCGCAGACGTTATAAATAGTAAATATTGTTGTTGTTCATAGTGTGTGACAATCATTGAATTCTTCATCGGTCATTGCCCCTGTATGTTTACTATCTGACAATAATTAATTTAATTTAATTGTGTTTAACAATTCACTTATTCATTTTGACAATTATTTATTTATTTATTTAGGTAGGTATTCCTACATAGCTCCCTTCCTAGTGAACGCAGAGAGCGCGTGTCCTGCGTGAACGTTAGGTTTCCAGTGCATCTGACGCCTGGACTGGTTATCCGTTTCCCGTTGTGAAGTAGGTACGTGGATAACAGCAGCGCGTGGCGTTTTTTCCTAGGTCTGTCGTTCAGATGGGTCATGCGGGAACGGGGGGTAGGTTTGGTCGTCTCTCACTAAATTTGAATTGTCTGCGGTGCTTGGTTGGTCGTTGCGTTGATCGTCGATGATTGGTTGTGTGGATCAAGTTGCAGATGGCGTCCGCGGTGGAAGGTGGATCTGCAATTGCTTGATGATGGTGGTGATGGTGTAGATCAAGTTGCAGATGGCATCCGATGAGGATGGTTGATCTGCGGTTGCTTGATGATGATGGTGATGGTGTAGATCAAGTTGCAGATGGCATCCGATGTGGAAGGTTGATCTGCGGTGGCTTGATGATGGTGGAGTCTGCGGTGCTCGTTGCTGCAGCGTGGTTGTAGCGTGGTTGTAGCGTGGTTGTATCGTGGTTGTAGCGTGGTTGTGGCGACGTTGTGGCGATGCTTGTCTGCTCCAGCGTTTTGTCGGTCAGTAGTTCGTCGAGGGAGGCAATCCTGTAAATCGTGTGGCTGATCGCCAGGACTGACCTCACATGAGCTGGCGTCGGGCTCGTCCACATCAGATGTTGTGTTGTATCTGAGTGACGGCTCTGGTGTCCTTGCTGGCGGCGTGCTTGGCCAGTTCGCCGGGGAGTAGAATCTTGACGGTGGTCTGGATCTCTCTGCTGGTGATGATGCTCATCTTGTTGTAGTGGGCGAGGCGGTTGGCGTTGGCGGCGGTGCGCTCGAAAATCTTGTTGACGAAACTGTTCATGATGCTCATTGCGTTGCTGCTGATGATGGCGGTGTCGAGTTGCACTTGTTCGGTGTTTATCGAGTTAGCAACACTCGATATAGTCGAGATACGTATTCAGTTTTCGTGCGGGGTCGTCAATGTAGCGGTTACCCCTCCTGTTTATCGAGTTGGCGATATTCGATTTAGTCGGAATACGTATTCAGTTTTTGTAGCGGTGTTCTTTTTTTTCGATGTAGCGATGTTCTTTTTTTCGTGCGGGTTCACCAATGTAGCGATGGTGGCGATGGTACGTCGTTGTCGAAATACGTGTTCGGTTTTAGTTCGGGGTCACCAATGTAACGATGGTGTAGTTCGTCGATGTACGTGTTCGGTTTTCGTTCGGGGTCACCAATGTAGCGATGGTCATTATCAATGTAGCGTGTGTCCTATTAGGACGTGCTGATGATTTTGATATCGACATCGCTCTTCGTTTTAGTTGATTCTGCGTTACTTCTCGTTCAGAGTCATCAATATAGCGGATTGCTTATCTTGATAAGTCATGATGATCTTGATTTGTATTCAAATAAATATAGACTCAGGAATGCGGATATAAAAAGCGAAAGTGACAGCGGGTGATAAATAATAAGTCTTGACAGTTGAATGAATGACAATAATAATATTATGTTTATTTCTCGGCGTCCGAGTAATTTATACCAATGAGTGAATACATTCGCGATACATATCTGCCTTGTTCTAGCGCATGAACTGGCGATAGGTTAATTATTTATATTTGGAGATGGCTAGCCAATTCGCAGACGTTGTAAATAGTAAATATTGTTGTTGTTCATAGTGTGTGACAATCATTGAATTCTTCATCGGTCATTGCCCCTGTATGTTTACTATCTGACAATAATTAATTTAATTTAATTGTGTTTAACAATTCACTTATTCATTTTGACAATTATTTATTTATTTATTTATTTAGGTAGGTATTCCTACAACTTCCTTCCTTTCCGTGGTTGCAGTCCTAAGACTGGTTTGCAGCAATTTGAACTCTTCTCCTCCATTCCCCCCTGTCCTGTGCGGCTCTTTTTAAGTCTGTATATGTTGAGCAGCGCACGTCCACCAACAGGTCCTCCAGGTACTCTCGGCGTGGGCGTCCCCTAGAGTTTGTCCCCTCGGTCACACCCTCCATTATGGCATGCAAGAGGCCCTCTTGTCGTATTATATGACCGATCCATCTTGCACGCCTTTCGGACAGGATCCTGAGCAGGTGCCTTCCTCCTTCGATTCGTTGGAGAACCTCTTCATTTGTGATGCGGTCTCTCCAGGAAATTCATAATAGTCTTCTACAGGACCACATCTCAAAAGCCTCTAGTCCATAAGGACATAGCTCCCTAAAAAACTATAGACCATCTCTTTTTTCAGTTGTTCTTTGCGAGACATATGAACTAAAGGCCGTATCTTTGCCGCGTTCAATAAATGTTGCGTTTCTTCTTTATTCGTGGATCTTGTCCACATATAGATTGTTTGTTAATTTTTTGAAGCTTTACCAGCGAAAATTTTAAATGTTCTAGTATTGTAATTAAAAAAAAAAAGTTTTATTACATTGAGTCAGATATAATAATTGTATAATGACTTGAATTTGATGGTTCAAATCATCCTTATTTGTGTGGATTGCCTGTTAAAAAAAAAGTAAAACAATAAATAACATAGCAGGAGATTAAATACATACATTTCAATAATACCGTGAAGTTCTATAAAAGCCAACAAAATCACAACAGAATCACAGCAATCCCTTAGTCGCTGCTCTGGGGGCTTACGAGAGTAAATCCGACCTACCCTTCCGTTATAAGCACAAGCTCCCGAAGCATTATCTGTTGCCTGACTAGTCCACCTACAGTATTAGCTGGGACGGCCAAGGTCTGAGTGAATGTGATGGAATACAAGTAGCCTGAACGAGTGGACTTGTTCTTGCTAAATAATTAGTTGTAAGAATTGTTATCTAGTTATAAGTAGTACGTAGGTGTTAATTATATCTAAGATCTCATATATTAAGATTGAATAAATAAAATAAAATAATATGTAGGAAAATAAGATTAAGTAAGTTCATAAATTATAACATATAAATAAGATTAGTTAAGTAATAAATGTGTATCTATATATATATAGGCATAGCCTTAACAAATGTTTGTACAATAATTTACTTTGTTTAATAAAAAAAAACATTTCAATAATCATGAACATAACATATTTGCTTTCCCCCAGCATGCTTAATTACTATGCTTCGATACCGTAGCATAGCCCTTGCTGGCAGTTAAAATAACCATAATAATATACATTAAACTAATCGAATAAATATACGAGTATATTATTTAAAAAAAATGATGTGTTATTATGCGCGTGATGTCGCATAGTATCGCACGGAGCATAATCATACGAATATTTATAAAATAGGGAGCTTTAGTATTAGAACAGTGGCAACACTGAAGGCGCGCCGCGGCGCCTGAATTTTCCATCAGACCATCCCATTATAGCCGTCACTGAAACCGATTTTCGTCCAAAAATCATAGAGAAAATGCCGAGTCAATAGGGTTTATTTTTCCCTGCAGACTTATACGCCTATTTCTTCCCTATCTCCCGTTAACATTCGATCAAAGATGGCCGCGGAAAAGTTCGGTCGTGTGCTAGAATCGATTTTTCATCGAGTATGCAGTGAGAATGTGTCACAATTAGTTGGCAACGTGTGGCCGATCGGTTTATTTCGTTAATTTTACGTTTAAGTGACATAATAGTTTAATATATTTGCGTTTGAATAAGCGTAATATAATAATAATCTCGAGTGCCCCATATTTCATTTTCAGTACGGGAAGATCTGTACATAGGGACTGATAAAATGGCATTGTTCTCGAAATAACACAAATTACATCAAATAAAGTGATTAAAACGATCAATTGGAACGTAAATAGTCAAATTAATTCAATACTTGATGTTTGAACAAAGGTAATTTTGTTTAATAATTTCATAATATTCGACGATTTAGATGATTTTTTTGGATTATTTTTCTATAAAAGTGCTTCCTAAACATTAAATTACGGGAAGAAAAAATATTTAAAAAAATCATACAGTTATTCAGTTCAAGAATGAAAAACATTTTAATTCAATAAATATTAATTTTCGAATGACTCTCGTAGTTTCTTTTTAATTAATTTTTGTTAAAGACCTACAATTCGAGTGCTTCCTCGCATGAAAAAAAAAACCAGTGAATTTTTTTCGCAATTATACAAAAGGATTTCGTAATTGAGAAGTAGGCAGTGCAAATATGATATTGAGAAAAATTTGCAAAGGGAAAGTATAAAATCTATTGGATCTGTGGTAAGTTTTAAGAAATTTTTCTCTGTCATTATAATTCTATACGTTTTTTAGTTTTTCATTCTTTAATAAAATTACAGGGAAATCCAGAATATAAAACGAATGCCAAAAGCCGAAAATCTTTCGTATTCAATTCGTGATATTGAAAAGCGAGAACGATGTGTCAAAAGTACGGTTTATAAACCTTTTTAGTGTTTAATTTATTATTTTTAAGCTTTTCGACTTTTATCTGTAAAATGAATATAGTTTTATAAATGATTATCGAGTTTCATAAAAAAAGTCGTTATCTGCAAAAAGAAATATCGGGTTCTGCAAAATACTATCGAGTTCTGCATAAAATGACCATGTTCAGCAAAAAAATGTATCGAATCGAGTACAAAAATATAAATATGTGTAAAAAAACTGCAAATATTATCGAGATCTGTAAAAAAATATCAAGTTTAATAAAAAAAATTATCTATTTCCGTAAATAATAATTGAATTGTTTAAAAAAACTATTAAGTTCAGTAAAAAAATATCAGGTTTAACAATACATTATCGTGTCTTTTAAAAAATTCAAGTTTAATACAAAAATATCGGGTTCTGCAAAATATTACAGTGTTTGATTAAAAAAATATCAAGTTCAGTAAAAAAATATCCAATTGTGTAAAAAAAATACTGTCAAGTTCAGTAAAGAAATATCAAGTTCTGTTAAAAAATATTAAGTACAGTCAAAAAATATCGGTAAAAATATAGCAAATTGTAAAATATCATGTTGAGTTAAAATGATTGTTTTCTTGAAAAAAATATCGATATTAGAGAGACCAAATAATTAATTATAAATTAAACATCTTATTTTATAAATTAAACGTCTTTTATTTCCTAGCATAAGTTTAATTCGTTGTAATAAGCAAATAATATTAAATCTAATTTATGTTTTACCAATTTTAGTGAAACATTTAGTGACTTCCTAAATATTTAAAGGTCTTCTGTGTTGTCAAAGTATAAATAATTATTTGTTTTTGTTGTTAATTTATTTAATTTCATTTAAATTTTATCTCTGTCCGTTGTATCTGACCATTCGATGGAGCCACCGCTAGCTTTTTAACATTACGGTGTGGCGCCAGTAGAGGAGGGGCTACCCATCAGGGACAGCTTTTTCATCAAAGTATGACTGAATTTAAATTTTTTACGAGTATACGATCGTACTATAAGGGGTCCTAATTAGTTCATAGATACATTATGGGCTGTAAAGGGACTATTACATACCCCTTAAATAAATACAAATACTCGTAGTTTGAATAATGAACAGTAATAGAAAATTCATGAATTCTGCTATTTTGAAATTATTTCGTAAGATTATGGAATAATTAGGACATATATTGAAAGGCGTGAAGTTATAGGAAATAAAGTCAAAGGGACACAATTAATTATTATATTTACGCTATCGTGAATAAATAAATACGTTTTTCGGTGTCATATTTACGAACTGCGAAATTAAGAACACCACTCGCACAAGGAATAACATTGTTGAATGATTTTTTCAATATCGATATCTTCAACATGAATTGAGAATTATGTTGTATTATACTTTCATTGTATATATAATACATTATACCCTTGCGGGTTTCTTGCCATATCATCAATTTCTTCTAACTAACTAGAAATATCTTCAAGAGTTCTTAAGTGAAAACCAGACTGGAATATTTTTGAAAATAAATCTGCGTTCCAACAGGGATCGATCTCGGGTTGGAAGACAAAGCTCTTACTTACTAAGCCACGGAAGATCGAACTCATTAATAATCTTTTTTCGGTATAACAGAGTCACTTCACAGGGATATACGAGTAACATTGTTCCTGTTGTCATTGTGCTGTATTTAGATTTTTAATTTATCATTTTATTCTTGTTTTTATTTATGTAAATAGGTTATACCAGTATCAAATGTAAAATAAATATATAATTAAATAATAAATAAATAATAAATAGATAAATAAATAGTAAATAAATAATAAATTCGAGCTGTAAAGTATTAGTAGTCTACAATAGTGTTTTAATGTAATGTTGATAAACGAGTGATAAGTGAATTTGTGTAAAAAGGGATATGTAATGTAATGAAGGAATAACATAATATACATACATACATATCCTCTCGCCGCGTCCCTTGCGGGGTAGGCAAAGATAACATATCTCCAAACTTTTCCATCACAACCTTTGCCTCCTTCATATTCATACATCTAGTCATGCACGATATTCTATTCTTCATAGTTTTCGCTTAACCTTATTTTGAAATCTATTCGGTCCAGCAACGTATTTCGTAATCTGTCATACACTATAGTAATACCTCGTTCTATTCTATATTCTTCTCTCTATTCTTCTCAATGCACGCATTTTTACAGCATTTATTCGGCTCCTATTGGCAATTTTCCAGGTCCCTCATAAATCAAAATTGGCACCAAAATACTGTTATGGACTTTTGTATTAGCAGATTACAGACATACATATACCATCACACCATGTCTCTTGCGAAGTAAGCAGAGATAACAGATCTAATTTTTTTATTCAAACACACAACTTTCGCCTACCTTTTGGTCTAGCCAAGTGTTCCTCGGCATATCTCTTCCTTGCACACCTCACACGTCTGACTTGTACATTCGCTTAGTCATTATTTCATCATTCATTCTCTCCACATGTCCAAACTATCTTGTAATTCCTTTTTTCATCTTACTTAAAACATCTGTTTTATTCATGCATTCATTTGTATTGTCTTCTTTCAAACATTGACATTCCACATATTTTCCATAGTGCACGCATATCCACAGCATTATTCTTCATCTGCCAAGTTCAAATTTCCCTTCCATACATCAGCATAGAAAACGACCTCCGTGGTCTGTTTGGTAAGACAGGCCTGTCTCAGCCTGAACCAAGTTTTTTTTAAAAGAGGATTCCAGTCTGATTTTCACTTAAGGCCTCTTTAACATCTTTCTGGTTTATTAGAAGAGATCGACACATGGCAATAAGCCCATCAGGTTGTACTCTATACAACAGTGTAATACAATACAAACTTTTGTTCTGCTGTAACGTCCAGGCAATTTATGTGCGTATACTCAATAATCGATAAGAGAAGATATTGTACATACACACAATATTTTAGTTAACAATTTGATGGAATGAATAACATAGATAACTCCAGGTTCGATTCTTGACGGATTCTCTTCCGGACTGATTTAATTTTAAGGCAATTTTGCAACTGAATTTTTATTTTTCTGTAGCTTATAATATCGTCGTTGTTCTGCGAAAAGCATTTATGTCCAAATGTTGATTTGGAGATAAATGAAATTAAAGTTTCGGAAGGTGATGTAAAATCAAGTTTTTAATAAAATAAAATATAAACAGATGTTATTTAAAAGCAATTTATTTATTTATAAGAATTACTACAAAACAAATGATTAACCTAAAAACACATTACCTAAAAATTAAAAATACGGACACCTGTTTTGGACCTAATCCTTTCTTGGTGAAAACAACTGTAAACAGGTGACTGAAACGCTCCTAAAATATGGTTTTTTCTATATTATTTAATTATTTATTCCGAATGACTTGATTTGTGGTGGTTTAGTAAGTCATGAACTCTTGTGCTGGTTGGTAGGGATGAATTCCAACTGTGTAATTCCTTCGGGATGATATGTTTTTTTATATTTTCATAGCAGCGAAACCATATAACTTTTGGACATGTTTTTTTCCATGTGTAGATATTTTTATTATATTTTAAGTAAAATGACATCAAAAAGTATTTTTAAGCAAAAATGGACTTAATTGATTTTCGCAGAACAACGACGATATGCTGCTTCTCATAAATTCTTACAGCGTTCTTAAGCAACACAAAAAATAGCGCTATATAAACTGCTTAACGAATAAATGAAGAAATACTAGCAAAATACAGTACAAATATGAGTGGCTCCAGATCGTTTATGATCGATCGTATATAAGCTCCAGATCGTTTATGATCGATCGTATATAAGCTTCAGATCGTTTATGATCGATCGTATATAAGCTTCAGATCGTTTATGATCGATCGTATATAAGCTCCAGATCGTTTATGATCGATCGTATATAAGCTTCAGATCGTTTATGATCGATCGTATATAAGCTTCAGATCGTTTATGATCGATCGTATATAAACTCCAGATCGTTTATGATCGTCTATGAACTCTAGATCGTCTATGATATTCTATGAGCTCTAGATCGTTTACGATCGTTTATAAGCTGCAAATTCTTTATGAATAATGAAAACCGTTTTCATTGTCTTATGCCCTGAGCGCCAAAATCTTTGAAAAGTAGCTCACTTGGATATCTTAAAGGCTTTTTCGATAAAACCTTGATTATTAGTTTTCGCACCCTTTCAATTCTATTGATTATGCTTTAAGAAGCTCCTCCACACCCAATCAATACGTACCTCAGTTTTGCATTGCAAACACTTCTGTAGAAAATTAAATTCTTTAAGACAGCACACCTACATATCGAGCTTTTCTAAATAAATTAACAATTTTCCTTATTTGCTTAGTCAAATTGTCAATTTTAGTTCCATTTCGGAAATTTATTTATCATCAACCCTAAATATTTTATACATGCTGAAGATTTCGTCCTTTATATTAACAGTGAAATCCTGAAAAGCCCGCGTCGTGAACCAGTATATATATATGGCTCTGGATTTCAGGATGTCCCGCTTCAGTTACACTGAAAAAATATGCTTTATATTTTCGATATTTAATTACATAAATCAGATTACGTTCATTATCCAAGGGGAATTAATCTCGTCGACGTCTGACAGTATCACATGGTTAATTAATCTAACGTAAATAGTCACTTTGCTATTAAAAATAACTTAAAAAGCAATCACACTAACGCAGAATTCTAAAGTTCCATTTGTTTGCTCACACTCGACAAAATAAATAATAAACGCATCAACTTCGACCAAATGAAATTGCATACATTCGTTTTAATGATGCAGCAATTTATTAAAAGCCACTGTGAAGGCTTCTCTTTATGTTCCATCAAAAGAAATTACAGCCTTTGTCTCCAGTGCAGTATTATTGTGTGCGAAGTGGTTTTCTAAGGATGTATTCTGTCCGGTTGTTGTTATTTGAGTTAATAACGTAAATCTAATATGAATTATTGAATGAGTTTTGCACGTGTTTTGTGGCATGATCGGATATGAAGTCATTTTAATTTCAGTTATGTACGGACGCTTTGACGATTAAATTATTATACGGGACCATAGACAATAAAGAATGGAAGAAGGGAGAGCACAACTATCACCATTACGATGAAAACAAGCCTAGTTAAATCTCTCGTCTTCGCAATATTATTGACAAATTACAGCGTCTTCAAAATGTGTGTCTAAAAGATTCATTTTCAACCTACGTAAGTACGATCATGTAACTTCATACCAGAAGGCATTGAACTGGTTGAATGTTAGAAATAGACGCCAAATTCACATACTGTATCTATTCTATGAAATCCTTAACTGTCCCGCCGCTCCCTCTTATCTCACCGAAATATTTCAGCGTCTTTCCAATCATGGATTAGCGCTACGCTCAAACAGAGATTGTTTATTGGCCTTTCCAGTTCACCGCTCCTCTTTCTTTACGTCGTCCTTTACTGTCCATGCAGTGAGACTCTGGAATCAGTTACAAACCAATATAAGACTCGCTCCGTCCTTGGCATGCTTTAAGCAGCGACTGGAAAAACTCTTAATTTCTAGTCAGTAAAATAACGTGTTTCATTCCTGATTTTTCTTTTCCTTTCCTCTCCACCATCCCTTCCTTTCCTTTTGATTGATGATATCTCACTTTATATGAAAAATAATGTTCGGGTGACTGCCCGTCTTTGTGGTGTTCGTGGGCATGTGCTCATGTACAGGTTTATGGATTTCGTGTGATGGATAGTCATTTGAATGATTTATGCGACCACGTAATTTGCTTCATTTACTTTTTTCTGGTTTGTTGGAAGAGATTGTCGCCTGTCAATAAGCCCGCTAGATTGTATTTGCAATAAAAGTGTTAAATAAATAAATAATTGTTCACGTATGGCGCTTAAACTTGGACTCTGAGAGCAAGTGAGAGACGTAGAATAGATACATTTGAAATGTGGTTCTGAAGAAGGATATTGCAGGTTCCATGGACAGTAAGGCGAACTAACGCCTCCATTCTCGAAGAACTGAGAATCACCGATATATTGGCACTACCATCGAGAGGAAGGGAAGATGCAGACTCAACAGAGACACATGACACGCATGGCAACTGATCAAATGTTCACCATCCCTAGAGTTAAAACTTCTTTTGCCCAAAGGCAATATGCTTATTTGGCTCCCATGACATACAATGGCGTGCCGAATTCAATAAAGATAAAGAGAGGAAAACCATTCAGACAGTCGAACGGAGCGTGGTTGTTATTGCGACAGGATTTTGAGTATTTGGGCTTTCAGGATGAATGACGTGTGGAAAAGATTTGTGTGGGCTCTTGAGTGTCGGTTTCTTCTTGTTGTTTTAATTTTTGTTGGTGTGTATAGCATTTGTGTTTCTGTATATTTTTGTTTTAATTTTTTTATTCTTATGATTGTGTGCGGTATATTATGGGATGAACATTTTTGGTCTTTCTGGAGTGATGATGTGTGAAGAGTTTGATTCCGCATGATGTTTCCAGTTGTAATTGAGTGTCACTGTTTGTCAGGTTGATGAGAGCGTGCAACGGGGTTTTGTTTTTGTGTAATCAAAAATCGGAAAGAAGTATTGATTTATTTTTTCATGCTAAATATCCTCAGTGAGATACAGGCAAAAGCCTAGTTTACTGGGGATACGACAAATGAAAGGCGACAAACCCAGATCCATTAAAATAATGTATGTCCAAATTAAATTACCTGTTGTTTTTTCGCAAATTATGTATATTTCTTGTCATGTGTAATAATAAATAAATACAATAAAATTGTCGACAACACGCCTTCGACAACACGCCTTAGACAACACGACTTCGACAACACGCCTACGACAACACGCCTTCGACAACACGCCTTCGACAACACGCCTACGACAACACGCCTTCGACAACACGCCTTCGACGAGTCTAAGTACAAAGTGTTCTGAAACTAATTGGCCAACTTCATTATATACTCGTAACAAAAGAAAAATTCAAATACTGCCTAAATGTTCATTGTAAGGATGCGATAGAATCCTTTATCAATATGGGGCATACCTGGACACTGTAACTATTTTGCTCTTTATATAACAAGAATTCCATCAGGGGTTGATCCCGCTACCTGAGAATTACCGACGGACTGTTGACAATATGTCTTCGACGAGTTCTCCGACTCTTTGGGCACATTGCTCGTAGCCAAGGAGACAGTTTAGATAGGTTAATGGTTACTGGAGACGTGGAAAGACGATGCACAATAGGAAGAATCCAAATGCGTTAGACTGACCAAGTGAGAGACGCAACTGGACTACCCTTAACAACTGCCCTTCGAACCGCGGAGTGCAGGGATGGATGGAGTGTAGTCGTCAGAGGCTATCATGAGAGTCACGATTCTCAGTTTTTTTATCACATGTTCTGTCCTCCGGATATACTCGTATATATTTTGAATTTCTGGAAAGAATACACTGTATCAAAAGTTCAGATATTTACGAAAAACATTGTAAAACGCATATACATAACTATAGATCTTCAAGACCGTCTCGTTCACCATCTTCTATTCTGCAGTTCACTATAATATCCATTATGATCTTCAAGACCGTCTCGTTCACCCTCTTTTATTCTGCAGTTCACTATAATATTCTTTATGATCTTCAAGACCGTCTCGTTCACCCTCTTCTATTCTGCAGTTCACTATAATATCCTTTATGATCTTCAAGACCGTCTCGTTCACCCTCTTCTATTCTGCAGTTCACTATAATATTCTTTATGATCTTCAAAACCGTCTCGTTCACCTTCTTCTATTCTGCAGTTCACTATAATATTCTTTATGATCTTCAAGACCGTCTCGTTCACCATCTTCTATTTTGCAGTTCACTATAATATCCTTTATGATCTATAAACAAGAAGTATTTCGCCTTGTAAATTATCTTGAAAGTCTCTCCCTTTCGTCTACCCCGGCAGGGAAATGGCGTAATGTTGCGCATGTTTTATTAGAGGGGACGGGTTCTCTTCCTTTGCCGCCTCGAATCTCGGCCAGAGCGTGCATGTCCAACACAAATATTGGTAATACCCGCGTGTGTTTTTTATATCCAGTCATATTCCGTCTACATTTACGGTCTGCCGGGAAAATTGGGCGGATGGCATTGAAATACAAGTCCAAGTTTGTGTGTTCGTGCCACACGCGATCAGCTGATGTTTCGTGCCAGGACCCGCCCCCTTGACGGAGCCCGTCGCGGGGCATTTATCAATTATTAAGACTCAATCCGTGCGATTAAGACTGACACGGCCCGCACCGCAAATACCGCATGTACCGCCCGGTAATCGTGGTTTTAAGGACGTCTTTATTGCAAAAAGTTATGAGGTCCATCGTCGTCGTTGTTGAGCCTCTTAATCGAGGATCTCTTCGCCATTGCAACGTCAATCAGCTATAAAGCGAAGCTGTGCCGTGGAGTTTTTGTTTCTTTCTTCTTTTCTCTTATTTAAGTGAGTGAGCCGCTGCACACCAGCAAACTCACTGGCCACACCGCTGTACTGGATTCGATGGTACATCGACGTGAGACGATTGGAGCTCACCGGCATGTTTTTTTTTTTTTCGAAGAATTGATATGACCGAAATCATAGGTCATTGGTTCAAACCCCGCGCTATGCTACTCACCTCGAATGAGACAGGTATTTTTATACCGCCTAGTGTTCGGGGGTATAAAGGTATTTAACTACCTATGACTTCGGTCAAATTTATTATTTAAAAAAAAAACATGCCGGTGTTCTCCGACGATTAATTTTCATCGATTGATGTATATTGTGGGTTGTGAGGGCGGGGTATATATTAAGAAAGACGTGGTAGGACTTAAGGGTGATATATTAAAAGGCGTGGTAGAGGAATGCTAAGAAAAGAATGGTTGAATCAAATTAATTATATTTTGAAAGAAGGGACAGTAAGAAGGAAGATAATTTTGTAAGAGCTTTATGAAAATGTGTCATCATTATGGCTGGACCTCGTAGTCGAGGATCCCCTTACCATCCCAATGTCAATTTTTTGTGAGTGAGCCGTTGCACACCAGCAAACTCACCGGCCACACCACTGTACTGGATCTGTCGGCACACTGAAGTGAGACGATCGGAGCAGACAAGCATGTTTTTTTCTCTTTTTGAAAGAATAGATATGACCGAAGTTATAAGTATCCTTATTCCTCCGAACACTAGTCGGAAAAATGCCTGCGTTATTTGAGGGAGAAGTATAGCGCGGGGTTCGAACCGACGACCTTCCGCACGGAAGTCCAGTGCATTACCGCGCTGCCATGCACTTCTATGTACTCGTATGTATGTGGAAGAGATTAAATACGTGTGTTGAGATAAGAAAGTGACAGGAGGGAAGCAGAGTGATGGTATGTATGTGTGTACCACCTGAGATCGAACTCAAAACCCTCTAATGAAAGTCCACTTTCTATTCAACTAGGCCACGGAGGTCGTCTAACTGATCACTAGACCCGCATTATTATAAGTTATTTCCCCTCGGTCTAAGGGGGCTGTGGTTATTTAATTTAGTGCTTTCCCCTTAACCATGTCGCCCGCGGCGCGTCCCACGGGACGTATAAAGGCGCTCCAGTCCCGCCCCCGGTGGCCCGAAGCAGGCATCTCCGCCTATAGGGCTAGTCCCCACACCGCTGTTATGAGTGCGCTCGTCAGGGTCTCACTGTATAAACCGTCTAGTTGAGGTATATGAGACATATCGAATTACCTTGATCGGTATTTTTTGCTGGCCCTACAGCATGGAATATACTTCATCTGGAATCCAGACAATGCTGATGATTTGGAGGATTGTTAAGTTTACACTCTTTTTAAAGATGTACATTGAAACGTGGGTACCCTAAAAAATAATACAGTCTTTCTCCCCCCTCCCCCTATGAGAGAATTAGGGGAATACAATATTTATATATTCCCCTAATTCTCTCTCTTTTATTCTCTACGTCCGTCCCTCTGTTTTGTGACAACATCCGTGATAATGACGACCTCCGTTTCCCGAGGAATGCAGGTTCGATTCTCGTTGGTACCCAAATTTAAAAAAACCGGTTCAAACCTAGTTTTTACTTAATACCTCGTAAACTCCTTTCCGTTTTGATTGAAAAAGATTGCCACACAGCAATAAGCCAACCAAGTTGTACAATATTTTATTGTAGTTCACTTTTGTTGTATACAGTACAACCAGGAAGGCTAATTCCTGTGTAGCAATCTCTTCCGACCGACCAGAAATATGTTATAGAGGGATAGAGTGAAAATCAGACATGAAATAAGTATTTAAAAAAAAAATCTATGTTTCAACGGGTATCGAACCCGCAACCCCAGGGTTGAGAAAAACAAGCGTCTTACCAACTTGGCCACATAAGTCACCTAACAATACGTTCCGGACCTTTTAATGTTTTCTCTCTTAAACGTATTTTCTGCAGTTTATTTTGAGATGTATGTGTGATACTCGGAATTAATTTATTATAACATAATATATTGATCAATAAGTCCCGGGACTAACCAACATATAGCGCCTCTAATAACAAATCCATACCATTCTCAGTTAGTACCAACCTTAAGAAGTTACGTGTCAAACTTTCATGACATTCCGACATTGTGTAATTGACTTACAGTGGTTTTAGTGACGCTACTTTTGTTATTTTCAAAACAATGGAAGAAACCGAATTTCGCGTGTTGATATAACATTGCTTCTTAAGAGGAAAAAATACCGTTCAAACTCAGCGATGGCTTGAAAAGTGTTATCCGGGCTCTGCTCTGTCGAAAACAACCAATTGTCGGTGGTATGCTGATTTCAAACGCTATCGTACAGACACAAATGTCGTCCAAATGAGGCTGTTACACCAGAAAACATAAAAAAACTCAAAATCGTGTTGAAAAATCGAAAAGTAAAATTGCGGTGAGATAGCTGACATCCTGAAGATATCATTTGGTAGTGTTTACACTATTTTGCATGAATATTTGGTCATGAAAAAGCTTCTTTCGAAATGGATGCCGCGTTTGCTCACAATGGAACAGAAACAACAACGCATCGATGATTCAGAACGCTGTTCGGCCCTGTTTACGCGAAATAAACTGGAGTTTTTGCATCGGTATGTGACAATGGATGAAACCTGGATCCACCACTATACTCCGGAATCAAATCGGCAGTCAGCTGAGTGGAGAGCAGCCGGTGAAAGTCGTCCGAAGCGACCAAAAACTCAACAGTCGGCCGGGAAGTTTATGGCCTTCGTATTTTGGGATGCGCATGTTACTATATGTTATATTGTGTTGCTGTCAAGGAACCTTTATTTATTTGTTTGAATTAATCTAAGATGGTATTTGTGGATTTACATTTTTTGGCCATCTATTTATTTTCTGTTTTTTTTTTCTTCTTATTCTACATGTGCAAGGGTGTAGGCTGAAAAACACTGTTGTCCCCGTGGTTGGGCTCGCCGTATATTGGTGGGGTGTATCTTGGCCGGGGGATGTTATTAGATGAGCCCAGACATTTTGATAGCTTCTCTTTTAAATGTATTTTCTGCTATTTATGTGTTTTTGAAGTGTATTTAAATATATTATGCACATACTGTGTTGCCATCAATAAACCTACATTTATTTATTTATTTTTAGTTCTACTTATAACATCGACTTCTCTAACAAACAATCATTCCGAATGCTTTCATTCCTACCTCTGTTATACATATATTGTCGTTAATATCGTATATTCTTTTCGCGAGACAAGTATTTCTGAAACGCCCGGTATAAAAAGGCGCCGTTTTAACTTTTGAATTTTAATGTAAGTAGTGAAAGTAACTTTTTTGTTGTTTACCATTGATTTATAAACGGTATCGTAATGAAGATTTAGTTTTTACCCTCCGTAACTGTGGGAGTGGTTTATGTACCCTTTCCACGTTCCCGAGGGATGGGTAGGAATGTACGACCGCCACGGGACACTCAGGCACAAGGTATTATGTGATATACTCGTAAGGGACCGCAACAGAATTTGAATAACGGGATTCCATTTTTGTATTTATATTTTCCTTTTCAGATCATTGCTTTTTTTAAAACTATAATATTTACAGTGAACAAATAAATATACTTGGGCAAATGCGAATTAGATTAAGTGATTGATATTTCAAATAAAAATACTGGCGATCTATTGTAGGTAATTAACCCTTCCTTCCCTGTGATGTGTAACTAGTACACATTTGCTTCTAAAAACTTTAATATCTCTAGAAATATAATAAATACTGGGTTCAGATTTTAGGTATTCCTCCGTAATACAGTTACGCATTGAATGAAAAAATAATATTAATAACAATTAGCACTTATCGGCCACATCAGAGATATTTTGTGATAATCGGGAATACATTCTCCAATACAATGAAACGTGTGCCAGTGTGTGACGTAGGTATATTCATTCTAAAAAAACACTATGGGTGAGAGGCGACGCTATTCACGTCTGACTCTCACTCTACTTCGGTATATGGGACC
This sequence comes from Odontocerum albicorne, assembly GCA_949825065.1. Classification (NCBI taxonomy): domain Eukaryota; kingdom Metazoa; phylum Arthropoda; class Insecta; order Trichoptera; family Odontoceridae; genus Odontocerum; species Odontocerum albicorne. Next base: position 5,338,263 of record OX463866.1, on the reverse strand, counting down.
GTAAGAAATAGAATCTCAGTTCGCTCGCTTCTCTCACTTCAGTAGCTTTCGGGCATCCATTTGAGGTGGTCGCTTCGCCCGTTTTGTGAACGTCGACCGATGTTTTTTTCATATTTTTAGCAATAAAATTTCAATTATTATCACTTTTGACTTCAAATTTAATTAATTTAAGCGATTGGCTATGAATATTCTTATTTTTTCGATTTTAAATCACTCATTTTTACATGTGTATTGATGTGTATTGAATACACAGCAACAGAACGCGCGGCAACTGTTGTATTAGACGGGGATAAATTTTTTTTCTGTTGCCATCGGGAAGTGAGCCGAAAACCCTCGGGTGGAAGTGTCTTACCATTTAGGCCACGAGAGTCGTCGTCATTATATGAACAAACAGGTTTTTTTGTACTGTATAAATATTGTATTGTATTTCACTTTCGTTATATACAGTACAACCTGGTGGTTTTATTGCTATGTAGTAATCTCTTTCAAGCAACCTGAGAGATGGTGCAGAGGCCTTAACACATTCAATGCGATCAAATTATTAAGGTAATTCACGTGTGACTGAAAAAAAAAATAAAAAAAAAAGGTGCAATATTACGTGCGATTTAATTTGGCGTTGTCTAGTAGTATTCCCCCCCCCTCCATTTGAAAGGAAACTTTGGTATGCATATGAAAACGCGTCAGGCGCGTTGTTAGCACGTTGTTGGCACGACGGTTGCGAAGAAGAACGCGCTAGGCGCGTTGTTAAGCATTGGTTTCCTAAGAAAGTGGTGTCGTTATATAGCGCACATAACAAAACATTGTCTATGTAAACCATATGGCGTGGTTTCCTAGATAGCGTTGGTTGTGTCGTTATATAGCGTACGTAACAAAACATTGTCTATGCAAACCAATGGCGTTGGTTTCCTAGAGTGCGTTGGTTGTGAGTGTAATGTCAAATAGCAATGCTGCCATTTGCATGATGGCCGTGATAGCGGAGCAAACAGTTGTGGAACGATTTTTCCCGTGTAGCGGACACGGTTTTACAATAAAAAAATATTGTAGTCCAAACGTAATTTGGACCAGCGAAAAAGACGAAATATTGATTGATTATGTAAGAAATAATGACGCTTTATATAATGTGAAGAGCAAAGACTATAGAAAAGCCCAGTTGAAACAAAATATGAGGAATCAGATTTGATTTCGACTGACAGTTGTGGGTTCTCCTTTCTGCCGTCTGGCGGCGCGCCAGGCGGATGCGACGCAAACGTAATTTAATTTGGACCAGCGAAAATGACGAAATATTAATTGATTTTGTAAGAAATAGTGAAGCTTTATATAATGTGAAGAGCAAAGACTATAGGAAAGCCCAGTTGAAACAAAATATGTGGAATAAAGTTTCCAACTGACAGTTGTGGGTTCTCATTTCTGCCATCTGGCGGCGCGCCAGCATCACGTCATGTAACGTGCGCTATATAAGAAACCCACTTTCTTAGGAAACCGCAGCATTAGCATTGAACGTGAAAATCAGATCCCTTTTTTCTTAGATCTGAGTTTCAACGGGAATCTAACCTGTAACCTCTGAGTTGGGAAACAAGCGTCTTAAAAACTAGGCCATAGGATTTTTCTAGGTCCCAAGGACTCAAACTCGACGCCCCCGCTTAGAGAAATCAAGATTCTTATTAACTAGGTCACGGAGGTCATCATTTAGCGAAGGTTCACCTTGCGCTCTATTTGTGTAGCGGAAATGACTGAAGAATTTGAGGAATTAACGGAGTGCTGCTTGACCTTAAAAATATGTGCGATTTCGTACAATCTCACTGTGTGGCCGAGCACAATGAACGGCAATTATTAATTGCTGAAAAAAATAACGGTGTTAGTAGCTAAAAACATTCACTTTTACAGTGGTTTCTCAACATTTGTTTGCAATACTTCTTTTTTTGTTTGACAAAGCTATCTATAATATGTACATTTGATAAATACATTAAATGAGAATCCTACAATCCATCGCAGGTAGAACTTTTAGAGATCGGATCAGAAATGAGACGATAAGGTCTGTCTGTGTTGTTGAAGACATATTGAGGTGGGGAAGAAGCAGAATGCGATTCTGGAGGGATCATGTAGACCGCATGGAGAATATAAGACTTGTAAGAATCGCTAAGACTGAAAACCTTAACAAGCAGGAGATTACCAGGAAGGCCGTCGAAAAGGTGGAAGGACAGCTGAACGTCATCATCCCAGGACAGCCCACCGCCACAAACAGGTCATGCGACCTCAACCAAGAGTATGATTAAGACAAATTTATTGCTTAAGAACTAAATAATTAGTCTTATTTCTATATTATAACTGTTGATATGTGGGTACATTTCATATTCACAATACTCTGTGCCACAATGCTCTGAATGTATTTAGTACAGTGTTGTTACAAGTTTGTCTTGCCCTATATAAGAGCTAACCATGATACATTTCATATTCACTATATTGAATGTGTCACAATGCTCTGAATGTATTTAGTACAGTGTTGTTACAAGTTTGTCTTGCCCTATATAAGAGTTAACCATGATACATTTCATATTCACTATATTGAATGTGCCACAATGCTCTGAATGTATTTAGTAGTATTGTTACAAGTTTGTCTTGCCCTATATAAGAGCTGACAATGTGTCATTTGATCGCCCGCATTAAATAAACTTAACAATAACTATAAGCTAACTATATTTTCGAAAAAACTGAAAATTTCCCCCGTTCTCGAAAAACTGAAAATCACAGACATTTTGTCGACAATATGCCTTCGACAAGTCCTCCAATTCTTTGGGTACATTGCTCGTGGCCATGTAGACAGTTTGAAGAGGTTTGTGGTTACTGAAGGCGTGGAAGGACGACGCATAAGAGGAAGAATACCAATGCGTTGGACTGACCAAGTGAGAGACGCAACTGGACTATCCTTAACAACTGCCCTTTGAGCCGCGGAGTGCAGGGATGGATGGAGAGGAGTCATCAGAGGTTATCATGGGAGTCATGATGCTCAGTCATGAGCTACACGGACAGGAGGAACTTAATTTTAATTACCTACATGTAATTTTTTTTAATAATTTTAATATTCAATTTCTTAGAAATAGTTGATACATACATACTTCCTTCCGTGGTTGCAGTCCTAAGACTGGTTTGCAGCAATTTGAACTCTTCTCCTCCATTCCCCCCTGTCCTGTGCGGCTCTCTTTAAGTCTGTATATGTTGAGCAGCGCACGTCCACCAACAGGTCCTCCAGGTACTCTCGGCGTGGGCGTCCCCTAGAGTTTGTCCCCTCGGTCATACCCTCCATTATGGCATGCAAGAGGCCCTCTTGTCGTATTATATGACCGATCCATCTTGCACGCCTTTCGGACAGGATCCTGAGCAGGTGCCTTCCTCCTTCGATTCGTTGGAGAACCTCTTCATTTGTGATGCGGTCTCTCCAGGAAATTCATAATAGTCTTCTATAGGACCACATCTCAAAAGCCTCTAGTCTTCGTCTATCTCTTTCGGATAGGCACCATGTCTCGCAGCCGTACATCAAGATACTCCATACATAGGTCTTGATGAGGAGTATTCTCAGTTTTAGGTCTATATTATTTGATTCTATTATTTTCGACCTTTTATTAAATGTAAGTCTAGCCTGATGTATACGGCTGTCGACCTCGCTCTTGGACCGACCGTCCCATGTTATTTTGCTCCCGTTATTTTGCTAAATTATGATTCCTGACTTCTAAAATTGATAATACCCTTAATGATGAAAATATGGATGAATGATTTATAATGGAGGTTCTGGCATCGTGTCATGTTAAAGTGTTTCCTAAAGCTGCACACGCCACCTATATCTCTAACACTAGGAGGTCGGACTATTGCACGTCACAGGATCAGCGACGGTAAAAATTCAATCATAATACCCAGCTTTATTGGATCGATTCGGAACAACAAATTTTCTATAATGTGTATAAATTATGTTGTTTATATTATAGTTAAGGCATTAACGTTGTGGAGGTTTAAAGACATTGTAATTTATTTTTATCAAACACCGTTTATTCCACTTTTTTGTGACGGCATAACCCTACCGCTTTCAAGGCTTTCACCTCATCTTCAGGGGAGCGCAAACAAGACTAAATGCTGTTCGAACTGGTACCGATATACACGCTTCAACGGTTGGAAGCTGGGGGGTGAGGGAGGCACGGGACAATTTCGGCCAAGAGCGGAGAGATTTTTGGGAAATAACTGTTCAACAGATGTTCCGATCGGGCCGAAATTGCCCCGTGCCTCCCTCACCCCTCAGCCACCAACCGTTGAAGCGTGTATATCGGTACCAGTTCGAACAGCATTTAGTCTCGTTTGCGCTCCCCTGAAGATGAGGTGAAAGCCTTGAAATCGGTAGGGTTATACCGTCACAAAAAAGTGGAATAAACAGTGTTTGATAAAAATAAATTACTATGTCTTTAAACCTCCACAACGTTATATTAAAAAATATATAAAGTTTGAGAACCTCAGGATAAATAATATGTGTATATACAGGTGATTCTGACACCGTGGATCCGTCCATTCGGTCATGGTGAAGGCCGATCGTTGAGGAACCGAAAGAGAAAGAGAGAAAATCGTTCGTACTGCATGACCTACACACGATGTGCTGGAGCAGGGGTCCGGAAACTTGGAGTTGTAGCAGGCGATTAATAAATCAGATATATGAATACTTTACGAGTATATCCCGATACCGTGGTTTAATGTGAGTAAACGAGTTTTGCGTTGAATCCCGGTCCCGTGTTTTCACTTGAACTACTATATACCTCCTCCAAAAATATGACCTATATTACTGGCATCTAGCCTGATCCTGATTTCTGGCATAATCCTTATTTATGATTCCTGATTTATAAAATTTATGATACCCTTAATAATGAAAATATGGATGTAATTTATTTTGATCAAACACTGTTGATTCCACTTTTTTGTAACGGTATAACCCTTTGGGAACTATGTTCCTTAAGGGAGAGATGATGATGATTTGTTGATAAATAAAACTCGTTTTAGATCGTAATGCGGAAAGAGAGATTTTATTTGTAGACGTAGGTATTGATATCATTCCTGCATGTGTGCGGGAATGCGCTCGCGATATGCCGCCGTCTCGTTTCTGCATTCGCAAAACGATTTATGTCGTATGTAGGTGATAATTTATTTACGGAACTGGCGCGACAGATGTGATGCCTTCTCGCTCTAGCATGAAATGCGCTCCGCGCCCGGCAATGAGTTGAATGACCGGCGCGTAGACTTTTTACTTGTTTGTTTTGCATTGCTAAGGAATGCAAAGGTCATTTCATCGGTCATTGACCGCGTATATGGACGCCACAAACCTACCGGTTTCAAGGTGCACACCTCATCTTCAGGGGAGCACAAACAAGACTAAATTATGTTCGAACTGGTACCGATATACACGCTTCAACGGTTGGAGACTGAGGGATCAGGGAGGCATAGGACGATTTCGACCAAGAGTGGAGAGTTTTTGGGATATAACTGTTCACCAGATGTTCGGATCAATGTACTGACTTAGAAATTTCTAGGGCCTCTATTCTGTCCAATTTACTTCCGTTACTACTGATATGTAAGAATTTGGCATCATCGATAGAAAAAGTATGTTTTTTACGGTGACAATGATTAGTCATTTCAAAATAAATTAGAGGATTTGTTAAGGCGGATTTGTGTTCACGAAATCTCTTTTCAAAAGATCTTCCTGTCTTTATTATATCGGTACCAGTTCGAACATAATTTAGTCTTGTTTGTGCTCCCCTGAAGATGAGGTGAAAACCTTGAAACCGGTAGGGTTATACCGTTACAAAAAGTGGAATAAACAGTGTTTGATAAAAATAAATTACGATGTCTTTAAACCTCCACAACGTTAATGCCTTAACTATAAACAACATAAAATATGGATGAATGATTTATAATGGAGATTTAGGCATCGCGTCATCAGTGTGCAGCAAAATATATTAAATCTGCCGATCGTCTAGGAAGTTTTATCTTCTCACTATTGGAACTTTGTGTTTGATCTATCAACTGTGTATTTGCTGAAGAATCAACGTTTGATTGTGTGCTTGCTGAAGTGCAACATTTTGCTCACTATAAACCAATGCACGCGCAAACGTCTTTAATCCACAGAATGGCTGACAATCATACTTTAAAAAAAATTATCCACTTTGCACGGATTTCTCCTGTTACACAAAGAAGGTCTGATTCTAGCGTTAGCTTATTCGTTAGGAAGAATATCAGCCAGGATTCTTCTCATACTGCTAGGCGGTGCCGAGACTATATCCACAGTGTCACTCAGTTGGTTCAATATCTCTATACCACGCGTGACTGAGTGTTTAGCCATGATATTCGTCCGGTAAGTTGGTATGTAGAACACAGGGGGATTCCTTGCACGGCTATATTTATTAGGTACATATATGTTAAACTTAATGCTTCTAGAATCGCGGAACAGTTAAAGGAACCTTGAAAAACCTTAAGCAGGAATATCGCAATGGATTCTTGCCTTCTTGTTTCGACGCTTCTATAGTTACACACCGTGAGAAGTTCGACATGGTGAGCATATTTTGGGTAATCCCCCTTTGTTATGTACCATAGATATCTGACGATTTTTTTTTGTATTTGTTATATATTGTTTTTATATTTGAGCTGATGAGGAGCCCAAACTGTAGATGCATATTCTAATATGGTTCTAATTAGATAATTATATAGATTTGGTTCTAATCAACATAGATAATTATACTCTACTAGTCTATCGTTTATTATTAATATCTAATTTCCGATGATAAAGATGTTAGCGCGTCATGATGATAGAAAAAAAAACAATTCAAAATTAAAATGAAGAAATCCAAAAATTGTAGCGAAAATCCGTTTGCCTATCCCTGCCCGCTCTGAACCCATTCAGAACCGGCTGGTTTTACCGTTTCGGTTGTTTGGTAATGTGTTATCTTATATGCGTACAGAAGTTATTATTTATGTACAGTAATACGCCGCTTTACGTTACATCTGTAAATGATACCTCGTTATAACGTAAATTGACAAAATAACTTGTTGATACGACGTACAAACTAGATTTCAAAGAAGTTGACGCTGAAGATACTCAGATATTACTGTAAGGCAACGGCAATCCTCTCACAAATGAGAAACTACAATTATGCTTTGTTTATTCAAACACTGTTTATTCCACTTTATATAACGGTATAACCCTACCGCTTTCAAGGTTTTCACCTCATCGTCAGAGGAGCACAGACAAGACTGAATTATATTTGAATTGCTACCGACATACACGCTCCTAACGGTAAACATTCGGGTTGGAAATTAGGGGTGAAGGGAGGGAGGAGACAACTTCAGCGAGCATCGGAATGATCTTGGGAATGTACGTGTTTATCAGATGTTCATCCTAATATTCTAACTTCTATTTAACAGGAATTCAACATCCCAACTTCTATTTAACAGGAAAGATAAAAATGGAGTACTTAGCAACAACAACAGTGACTTTTATGTTCTGACTGCGATAATTTATATATAAGAAAGACAGGAAGATCTTATTGAAAAGATACTTCGTGAAGACAAATCCGCCTTAATGAATCTTCTTATTTACTCTGAAATGGGAACACAGTCAGGGGAACACAAACAAGACTTCTTGAAGATGTATTTAAACCTCCACTGTATTCATATCGTAACTTTGGAGACGGTTGTCCCGAATGTAAAGATGATGAGGTTGATCGTTGTTTTAATAAAACTCGTTTGAAATCGGAATATGGAAAGAGGTATTTTATTGTTAAACGTCGGTATTTATAATATTTGGAATGTGTTTAGAAAGGCGCAGAAGATATGTCGCTGTCTCGTTCTCGCTAAACAATATTTATTGTTACACGTCCCGTATTTATATGATTTGTAGAAAGGCGCAGAAGATATGTCGCTGTCTCGTTCTCGCTAAACAATAACAAGCGGCTCGCGCTGTGATCACAGGGAGTAAGGATCGCTACATAACTATAAATAATGTATACAATTATTCTGATAAAAAAAACATATAAAATCAAGAAAAAAAAAGCAGTGCAAATATTGGTGCCAGCCGTGGTAGAGGAAGATCAACAAAAGTATGATCGCACCAAGTGTAAGATGTTTTGGAAGAAAAAAAAAAGCAAAAGTCAGAAAAGTCATGAGGGGGTGCATGGATGTAGAAGACGCGAAGACATATGTCGCGATAGGAAAATCTGGTGCTCACTCCTCTCTACCTATCCCGACAGAGAGACGACGTGAGGGTACGTATGTATGTAATCACTTGACAATCTCAATTGTATTGCATTACACATTTGTTGTGTATAGTACAGCGGTATGAAGTACTATACAGTTTTGTGGTACGAGTTTTAGTTTATCGTACTTTATACCAGAAGGCATTGGACTGTTTGAATGTTGGAAATAGCCACAAAAATCACATACTGTCTATTGTATACTATTCTTGACTGTCCCGCCGCCCCCTCTTATCTCACCGACAATTTTCAGCATCTTTCCAGTCATAGATTAGCGCAACGCTCAAACAAAGATTGTCTATTGGCCTTTCCAGTCCACCGTTTCTCTTTTTTACATCGTCTTTTACTGTCAATGCTGTGAGACTCTGGAACCAGTTACAAACCAATATAATTAAGACTCGCTCCATCCATGGCATGCTTTAAGAAGCGACTGAAAAAACTTTAAATTTCTAGTCAGTAAAATAACGTGCTTCATTCCTGATTTTTCCTTTCCTCTCCACCATCCCTTTCATTCCTTTTGATTGATGATATCTCACTTTATATGAAAAAGAATGTTCGGGTGATTGTCCGTCTTTGTAGGGTTCGTGGGCATGTGCTCACGTATGTGTTTATGGATTTCGTGGGGATGGATAGTCATTTGAATGATTTATGCGACCATGTTACTTGCTTCATTTACTTTTGTCTGGTTGGCTGGAAGAGATTTCCACTTGGCAATAAACCTGCCAGATTGTATTCGCAATAAAAGTGTTAATAAATACAGCATGGAGACCTTATTTTTTATTTATATATCATAAATAAACGGTACAATGTCCCTTATAATGAAAATACTACCAAATAAAGATTCACTAATGAGTGCTCCTCACGTTAAGATTGAAAAAATGTATAAAAACTTTAAAATATTTTTTCACAATTACAACAAAGCAATCGGAAAGAAACAGGTAACAAATCGCACAAAATCACATGTTTCCAACACAAAACGGGACCGTCCACAGGCGCACATCCCGCACTGCGCTAAAAATACAAACACAAAAGACAAATCATTGAAAAAATTATTAAAAGCCAAATACAAATTGAAAATTAAGTACTTAAAAATGAATCGGACATGTGTAACTAAAAAGGAAAAAATCACAAAAATAGTAAAAAAAACATATTATAGTTCGGAAATTCTAGGATGAGTCCTGTGACAGCTCAAAAATTTGCCCCAGTACAACCTTATGTAATAATGGATTTACCTAAATAACTTGCTATTTATTAGAATTGAGGCTTAATTAAAGTTGATAAAATAATTAAAATTACTGAACATCGTTACAAGGTTGTATTGGGGCAAATTTTTGAGCTGTCACAGGACTCGTCCTAGAATTTTCGAACTATTGTATAATCATTACAATGTATTACTGTATGGTGATCTCTTAAACTAACCAAAAAAATGTCAAATAGGCTTTAAGTGTAAACCAGACAGGAAACTTTTTTCAAATAAATTTGGGTATCAATGGGAAACGAACCCACCCATGTAAGTAGTACAATTCACATACAGCTATACCTCATTTTACGTTACATCTTAAAATGATACCTCGCTTTAACGTAACGTTTAAATACAGAAACACACGTGTTGATATGTCGAACCAATTAAATTTCAATGCATTTGACGCTGAAGGTGTTCGGATATTATTGGATAACAACGGCAAAGCCTCTCATGCATGAGAAACTTTAAGAATTGTCTGAAGATAATTTGGAGGGAGAAGACATTAATTCTAGCCATTATTAAAGTCTCTCTCCGTGGTTGCAGTCCTAAGACTGGTTTGCAGCAATTTCAACTCTTCTCCTCCATTCCCCCCTGTCCTGTGCGGCTCTTTTTAAATCTGTATATGTTGAGCAGCGTACGTCCACCAACAGGTCCTCCAGGTACTCTCGGCGTGGGCGTCCCCTAGAGTTTGTCCCCTCGGTCATACCCTCCATTATGGCATGCAAGAGGCCCTCTTGTCGTATTATATGACCGATCCATCTTGCACGCCTTTCGGACAGGATCCTGAGCAGGTGCCTTCCTCCTTCGATTCGTTGGAGAACCTCTTCATTTGTGATGCGGTCTCTCCAGGAAATTCCTAATAGTCTTCTATAGGACCACATCTCAAAAGCCTCTAGTCTTCGTCTATCTCTTTCGGATAGGCACCATGTCTCGCAGCCGTACATCAAGATACTCCATACATAGGTCTTGATGAGGAGTATTCTCAGTTTTAGGTCTATATTATTTGATTCTATTATTTTCGACCTTTTATTAAATGCAAGTCTAGCCTGATGTATACGGCTGTCGACCTCGCTCATGGACCGACCGTCCCATGTTATTTTGCTCCCGAGGTAGACAAACTCCTCGGTGTTCTTTAGTGGTTTACCCGACATCACTATTCTCATCTGGTGCTGCGCTCGGCCTACAGTCAGCAGCTTTGTTTTGTCTTTATTTATCTTCATACTGTAGTTATTTTGAAGAATGCTTTCCATAGTTGTTAAGGCCTCTTGTAGTTCCTCTTCACTTTCAGCAACCATAGCAATATCGTCAGCGAACCTTATCATATCCACCTTATTAAAGTATTAACAGCAAAATTGTTATCCCATTGTCTCAGTAAAGTGTCTCATCCATTAGACGTTTTATCAGAAAATACTCTTGATTTTGCTCGACTCTGCAGTAAAGCGAAACGTATCAAATGATTCAATCTGTTACAGTGAAATGTTACGTGAAAATAAGTAAAAATAAAAAAAAATCTACGTTTGATTCGTCTTTATAAAAAAAGTCAGTTATATCAACTTATATCCCTATTTTTTAAATGTTTGTTACGTGTATAACTTTACTTGAAAACATTTGCGTAAATTTTACTTTTAAATTACATTTTGTAAATAAAAATGTTTTCAATTGAAAAAATGTTTTTTTTTTATTTTAGGGACAAATCCCTGTACTTTGCGTGTTATATTTACCTCCGTTAACGAGAATTCTTTTAACGTAACGATTTTTATGGACTTATTGGTAAACGAGGTATTACTGTACTATGGTTTACATATTCAAATAAACGTCCAAACAGATTTGTATTTACACACCTTAATATAATATACATATAATGTTTTGCCCTTATTCTGAAAGCAGTGCCATCTATTATTTGTAAAAAAATATTTAAAACTTATTTTAACTGGTTTAGAAACGCTGGAGAAGGTACAGTTTGTCATCGTACGTGTTTTAAATACAATATATTTCGCATATTTACTTGTAAATGTAAATGACAATGTAAAACAATTTAATGCGTTTATTTACACGTTTTTATGGATATTAATGGAAAACATAAATATACTAAAGGGTCTTTTAAATTGAGCGTTTTTTTAAAATTCTTTGATAAAACACAGATGGCGCCGTGAACTTGCCTGGGTCTTGTGACATTTCAGAAGTGTAATGTATGACATTTATAAAAATGGAGTTGTAAACAATACAACAACGCGTTCAAATTGAGAATTATTTTATGTATTCTAATCTCCGGAAACGGTGATGTTAATTGCCCACCAAGATCATGTGATCTGACACCGTTGGACTATTTTCTCTGAGGTTACGTGAAAAGCCAGGTCTATAAGAATGACCCCCGATCAATTCCTGAGCTGAAGGACGAAATTATTCGCGTTATTGGTGAGTTAGAATCGCAATTATATCAAAATGTCATCGAAAAATTTGACAAAAGACTGAACAACTGTGGAGCTGCAAGACGGGGACATTTGGCGGATATTGTTTTTTGTGTTTAAATGTCATACATTATACTTCAATTACCAATAAAACGTTTTTGTAATCAAAGCAAATTGTGTGTTTTATTCAAGAATTAAAAAAAATGGAATTAAAAAAAACGCTCAATTTGAAAGAACCTTTATCACATATGCATCGATAATAGGACAATTTAATGTGTATGCATCGACAATGGAAAACAATTTAATGAGTTCATTTATTTATGAATATTAATGGAAAAAATAAATGTAGTATGTATGTTACGTGCATCGATACTACAATACTTTAATGTGTATGTATCGACAATGTAAAACAGTTAATGCGTTTTTTTCCCACCTGGCGAGTTTATTGCCATGTGGCAATCTCTTCCAACCAACCAGAAAGATGTTTAAATGGACCCTAAGTGAAAACCAGACTGGAATTCAATTTAAAAAAATCCATTTGTTATTTAATGTTTCCTTGAATCCTGCCATGCCTAAGCAATTAATATGTGAAATAAACTTACTTTAATTTTATTTTTATGATTATTACAATTTAAGCTGACAGCATTTTTAATTTACAAAACGTGCGTGTTCATTTCAATGTTTTGAATATGAAATATTATTTTTATATTTTTTTGCCTTTTCACTTCATTAAAAAAATAAAGCGACAAGTTTTTGTAAGCGCACCGTTACTCACACTATTGCAAAATGAATCTTCTGGCTGAATGACCTATACCACGTGAGTCAACCCTTGGTGTACTTCATTTCGAAGAAATTAATAACCCATTTCATGATGTTGTTTCTAATGCATAGTAAAATAATTCAAATTTCTATAAGGAAAGACTTGTAACATCGGTTTGTGTGAACTCTTGAGTGTGGTGTGTTTTTGATGATTATGTGCGACACATTTTGGGATGGGCTTTATGGTCTGTCTGGAGTGAGGAAGTACGCAGGGACTGATTCGCGAGATATATACATATGTAATTGAGTGTCACTGTTTATCGAGTTGGTGAGAGTATGCAATGGTGTATTGAATAATAAATAATCGGAAAGAAATATCAACAAATTTTCCATGTTATCATATATGTGCTCAGTAAGATATAATAAAAGCCCAGTTTACTTCAGTAAGTTATAACAAAAGCCCAGTTTTCTTCAGTAAGATATAACAAAAGCCCAGTTTACTCCAGTAAGATATAACAAAAGCCCAGATTATTTATTTAACACTTTTATTGCAAATAAAATCGAGCGAGCTTATTGCCAGGCGGCAATCTCTTCCAACCAACCAGACAAAAGTAAATGAAGCAAGTTACGTGGTCACATAAATCATTCAAATGACTATCCATCCCCACGAAATCTATAAACACATACGTGAGCATATGCCCACGAACCCCACAAAGACGGGCAATCACTCGAACATTATTTTTCATATAAAGTGAGATATCATCAATCAAAAGGAAAGGAAGGGATGGTGGAGAGGAAAGGAAAAGAAAAATCAGGAATGAAACACGTTATTTTACTGACTAGAAATTAAGAGGTTTTTCAGTCGCTTCTTAAAGCATGCCAAGGACAGTTTACCTCAGTAAGATATAATAAAAGCCCAGTTTACCTCAGTAAGATATAATAAAAGCCAGACTACCTCAGTAAGATATAACAAAAACCCAGTTTACCGATGGCACGACAAACGATAGGCAACAAGCCCAGAGCCGTAAAAAATATCTGTCAACATTAAATTACTCGTATGTGTTGTTTTTCATAAATTATGTATTTATAAAATTTCTTGTCATATATAAATAAATAAATGTATAATTCGGTATTTTGGTTTGCTTTTGGAGAAACTCCACTTCAGACCTTCTCGTTTATGGTCCCCTGATGATGAGGCGAAAACCTTGAAACCGGTAGGGTTATACCGGTATATAAAGTAAAATAAAGTAATAAATTGTAAAACAATGACTTGGTCTTTGCACTGGAAGTTTTCTCAGAAAATGTATTTTTTCTTTTGTTCACGCAAGTCATTCTTATTTTCGTGACCCAAAGTTCAAGAAACGAAGGCCTAGTTTGTTGAATCCTGAACACACACGTTTTGTTTGTTGAATCCTGAGCACACACCTTTAGCTTGTTGAATTCTGAACACACACATTTAGTTTGTTGAATCCTGAACACACACTTTTAGTTTATTGAATCCTGAACACACACATTAAGTTTGTTGAATCCTGAACACACGCCTTTAGTTTGTTGAATCCTGAACACACCCCTTGCAATATAACTGTAGCTTGTATAGTAAGAAAAAAATTAGCAACATTTAACCTAATGGAGTAAGTTATGTTATTGTGATAATTATTTGGGATGGCCACAATACCGGGGCTGTGAAGCAGACAGGAATAAGTCGCAATAATAAATAATAAAAGCATAATTTATATAGCGCCGTTTAGAGAGTAAACTGTTCTCAAGAGCTTTTGAAACTCGGGAAACCCACTTTTATTGACAGATCAATAGATATTATAGCCGCATCTGATATCTGTCTTATTCAAGACTAGATTTTTTTTTGATATATTTCTTTTATACTAATTTTCTTTCTTGGTCGATCAATTTAAGCACCCTTCATATAATGCACTTAGGGCCAGTGCCCCGATTATTTTCTTTCAAAATATTATTCCCTTGATTCAACCATACTTTCCTTTGTCTTCCTATACCGCACCTTCCACTCACATTAGCACTGTATACATGTTTATTTAGTCTCTCTTACCGTGTTAGCCCGACTATAAGGCGAGGTTTTTTATTTAAAAAGGCGTCACGTAAATAGGGGGGTCGCCTTATATTCGAGTCACGAGTCATCAAATTTCCAATGAAACCATCATCAATGGATTTAAAAAATGTTGCATATCCAATGAAATGGACGGTGCTGAAGATATTTTGTGGGAAGATATGATTGAGGATTCCGAAGACGATAATATCACTGAAGATGAGATGGGACTGATGTTGAGGATGCTACCTATATGGCATAACCATATGTGAGTCTGACTGATCTGATTAGCTTATGTAGTTGGACTGTTTTATTTCTTCTTTTCATGTTTAAACATGTACATACTTAACTATTATCTGGGTACTTTGTTTTAATCAATATTTTTCGTTTAACATTTTGCATTGTACTATATTTTTCATATTATAATGGTGAGGGAAATATAATTTTTCTCCAAAAAGAGATTAAAAAATAGAGGGGTCGCCTTATAATCAGGTTCGCCCTATAGTCGGGCCAATACGGTAATTTATTCGTTATACGCCGACCTCCGTTGCCTGGTTGGTAAGACTCCTGTCTCCCGACCCGGAAGTTGTGGCTTAAAATCCCACTGGAACCCATACATTTTTTTAAAAAAGGATTCCAGTCTGGTTTTCACTTAACATCTCTGGTTGGTTCGAAGTGATTATTACATGGTAAAACTCCCACCAGGTTGCATTGTCGTTGCTGGACCTCGTAGTCGAGGATCCCCTCACCACTTCAACATAAATCTTGAGCTGCTCTTTTACGTCTATCTTGTGATCTTATGTGAGAAAACAGCCCGATCCCACCTGCTCCCAGTCCTCAAGCGTCTCGCACCAAGTCAGCGACTCACGCAGACTGTCCTTACAGCGCTTTCTCTGCCCAGCAACCCTTCGCATGTCCACTACTTTCACGTACATAACGCGTTTTGGGACTCGATGATCGTCCATGCGTATCATATGTCCGATCCATCGCAATTTCGTCTTTACAACCATATCCGACATGTGTACTGTATACAACGAAAGTGTAAGGCCTCGGCCACACAGGTAGGAGCGTCACTTGGTGCTTAGAGCTACGCTGTGAGCTAGGTGACATATCCTAGCGAACTAACGCAACACATACTATCGCAATGACCACACTGCACGCTTCGCGCCACGCGAACAGACGTGTTGGTTAATTTTATTGTGTCACCAAGTGATTTTACAAGATGGCGGAAGTTTTAACAACAGCTGTGTATAAAAGAGAGCCTTTGTGGAACCCATCGAGCAAATTATACAAAAATGTACTTACCTGCAATAAAATCACTTTGGAATGAACAGGAAGTAAATAAATATGGTAAGTTGTAATGAAATTGGTTAGTTTTGAGAGTGACATCGTTTGATGACTCAATCGCTCCCAAATGTCAAATGAATTAGTGCGAAGCACTTTGGGTGACCAAGCATGAAGTCACCTAGTCTATTAGTCACGTAGCACCTAGCGAAGCATTTGTGTGTGGCCTTAGCCTAAACAATACGTGAATAAACCATCTCAACGTGCTGTTTTTCATTTTAATAATTCAAACTAAAGTTCCCATTCATCTCTTATCACTTTATCTTGTCATAACTTGTCACCCCATGTCCACGTTTTACTAACATGCATCAAAATTGGTACTACTTGTAGAACACCATAAACCACTTATATGAATTCATGTGTTTTAAAATAAATGCCTTGTTTTGCATAGCACTTTCCAACACTGTGCTCTAAAAATATTTCACAAAAAAAAAAAAACAGACTTACCTTCGTCTGTCTCTCATCTTTAGATAAATTTCTTATCTCCCGATACATTGCGCCGATCTAACGTGACGCGTCAGCCCTCCTTCTCTTCTTATTCTTTCTTTTCTCACTCTCTCCACTGTAAAGAGAGATTCGCGAAACGGCTCGCCTCTTTCCCACCATTCATCAGCTCTCACATCGTCATCGTGGCTCAGTTGTTAGCGAGACACGACGCGAGGCGTAAGCACGCCGTTCGAATACCATCGCGGACCGTTTTGTTATTTATGGTTTATTATTATTTTTTTAGTATCGTATGATTAACGAGTGTTCTAGATCTGTGCTGTGAAATCCGAGTTGTTATTGTTAATTTTTTTTTGCAATTATATTTATGTTATCGAAATTCTTAGCAGTGTTTTCATTCTATAGTGTTTGAGTAATACACATATATTCGTATTTTTTGACAGACATTTGTTAAAATAACTTTAGCTTAATGGTAAGAATACTTGTCGTCCGTGTGAGAGATTTGTGTTCGATTTATTACATGTAACATAGTGACCGAAAAAAACTTTCATAAAAACTTTTCTACTTGTTTTTACAATAAAAAATGTCAGTTTGTAGTTTTTTTCTTTTCATTCGTATAGAATACACTTAATCATATCTGAATTGGTGATTCGTACATATTGAAGAGCGTGGCTGGGAGACAACATTGCTTTCGGCCCCATTAATCATATCTTCATGCGTATAACTACCGGAGTTGGCACATATGTTACAATATATTCAACACACGTGTTTGTAATATTATCTAGCACGTATGGAGGCAATAATACTAGCATACGTCTAAGAAGTGTAAGTATTATTAACAGATGATTTTTGGATTTGACTGAAGCTGTACACAATATGTCGTTATAATATGTATATATGTGTAGTTATATTTCTTGATAGATTTTAACTTACTGTATTTTTCGTAATTTTTAACCTGTTTATTTTACTACAGCAACAGTTATACATATTATTGAAAAAATTCTTAATTTCTAGTCAGAAATATAACGTGTTTCATTCCTATTTTTTTTCCTTTCCTCTCCACCATTCCTTCCTTTTCCTTTGATTGATGATATCTCATTTTATATGAAAAGGAATGTTCGGGTGATTGTCCGTCTTTGTGGGGTTCGTGGGCATATACTCACGTACGTGTTCATGGATTTCATGGGGATGGATAGTCATTTGAATTTTTTTTGCGACTATGTAACTTGCTCCATTTACTTTTGTCTTATTGGTTGGAAGAGATTGCTGCCTGGCAATAAACCCGCCAGATTGTATTGGCAATAAAAGTGTTAAATAAATAAGTAAATAAATTATTCCGTAATATTTAACGAATTGACATTATTTTTGTTTCAAAGTATTTTTTTCGAGTGACATTTCTTTTTTCTGCCCCAGTGTAAGATATATGGGTGACGTGTGTAGCTTTAGGAATCACTTGACAGTGTTAGATGTATAGGTGGCGTGTGTAGCTTTAGGAATCACTTGAAGACAACTCTTAGTGTATAGGTGGCGTGTGTAGCTTTAGGAATCACTTGAAGACAACTCCATCAAAATTTATAAAATTATATATGAGCACTCCTCACATACACTTCACTTCTGTGTTACTGTTACATATCGGAGGCTGTAAAGAAATGAAGACAGTCTTCGAAATACGACCTCTTGCAGAGGGTTTTATGGCGCAACTTCTTGAAAATTTCAATGCACTTTCTTCAATCATGACCAGGATATCTCAATACTACCATCTATTAGAAAGTTTATGTACAGGAAAATTGTAGATCTTTTGATGTGATATTAACGCTTTCGGCTTTAGGTGGAGTGTAGTGCATAGTGTTCATATATAATCGTGAATTTTGAAAGAATCCTTATCAAAATTTAAGATGTTATATGAACACTACACAAGACACAACATTAAACCTAAAACCGAATGTGTTACTATCACACATCGGAAGATCTTCAATGGTTTCTTTGTAGTTCGTCTTTCATTGGTAAGTTTTCTGCGGTTTTCTTACCAAATAGTTTTTTTTAAACATATGCAGATACGGGGAAGTACCTAATCTAATGGATACTATAATTGAGAAAATGTAGCATGGTCCCTGTGACAATTAACAAAATTGCCCCAATCAACCTTGTAACGACGTTCAGTAATTTTAATTATTTTATCAACTTTAATATAAGCCTCGATTCTAACCCATTACATAAAACTAACAATAATGACAAATTAATACGTCTTGTTACAAATTAGCAAAAATGTGTCAGTTTGTTAAAATCAAATAATATTTGGTGACGTATGTCAAAAGTCACTACGTTAGTCTCCATTGGCTAGGGATGGGGTAAACGATAATTGGATTTTCGATTTTTTTGTACATAAAATTAAATGTTCGTAATTAGTATTAATTCATAGTGGATCTTGGCCTTTTTAAAGATAGATACAAATCATACAATACATTAGAAAGTCAGTATAATGAAAATTAGGAATTAAAACGTTAGTTTAGAGAAAAACAAATTTTCGATTTATAAAAAAACGTTTCGATTTGTAAAAAAAAACAATTTTACTTCACCCCTTTGAGACATGACATTTCAAATGTCACAGGGACCATCCTACATTTTCTCAAGTATAGTGTGCTCGAATCCCAAATTAGAGCGTCCTTGAGGAAAATGTACTTTCTAAATGGCGCTATATAAATTTTCATTTAATTATTATTATGAGCTCTGACCTCAGTGGCATAGATGGTAAGACGCTCGTCTTCCAGCCCAGGGGTTACGGGTTCAACCCCCGTTGGAAATCAATTTTTTTTAATGAAATGATTACAGTCTCGTTTTCACTCCAGTCCTTTTGAACAGCTTTCTGTACAGTCAGAAGATATTGCCACGTAGCAATACGCCCGCCAGGTTGCACTGTATACCACAAAAGTTGTAATAATATGCCCTTGCGGTCGGGCTCGCCCTACATTGGTGTGGTGTATCTCGGCCGGGGGAATGTTTGTGGGATAAGCCCAGACCTTTTAATGTCTTCTCTCTTGAATGTATTATTTTTTTTAGTCATCTATTTTTATTCTGTGTTTTTTTAATATTCTTGTTCTACGTGTTCAACGGTGTGGGCTGAAAAACATCTGGTGTCCCCGTGGCTGGGTTCGCCCTATATTGGTGGGGTGTATCTTGGCCGAGGGGATGTTATTAGATGAGTCCAGACGTTTTGATAGCTTCTGTATTTAATGTATTATCTGCAATTTATGTGTTTTAGAAGTGTTATTTAAATATATTTGGTACATACTATGTTGTTGTCAATAAACCTATATTTATTATTTATTTATTTATTTAATATAATATCTTTCTATTCCTACAGTCAACATGTTTTTTTTCGTATTTTTTGTAATATTTTAAATTTTTCGATAATAGTGGGCTCTAATCTTGAGTTAGAGCGCCCCTTGCTTCAGAGTTTTTTTTTATTGAGCATCCTTATTTGTTATATTCCTTATTTGGTACATCAGAGCGTCCTTATTTGTTATATTCCTTATTTGGTACATCAGAGCGTCCTTATTTGTTATATTCCTTATTTGGTACATCAGAGCGTCCTTATTTGGTACATTTTATCGTTTATTTATTTATATTAATAATCTGCTGTCTAAACGGCACTATATATAAATTCAATTCTTTTTCTTCTTCTCCCTGGCTCCATCCCAACTCACTGTCTGCGAAGACTGTTGGGGTCAGCTCTCCTCGTCCTCAGGTTGTATGCTCTTCTATCCCGGACTACGTCCCCCAAGCCGTGCCTCTGCATCAGGTTACCTTTTTGCAACACTCATGAATTATTTGGTCTTCCTCTGGTCGCCACTCGAGAAAGATCCATGGAGATTGCCTGGTTCACAATGTGATCGGGTGCTCTGCGTCCAACGTGCCCATACCATCTCAATCGCCTCTCCTCCATCTTGCTGTTGATGTATGTAACACCTAGGCTTCCACGAATGCGTGAGCTTTTTATTTTGTCTCTTAGGGACACACCAGCTGACCATCTTAGCATGCGCATTTCAGCAGTTTCTAGTTGCCTAGAGTAAGAGTTATACATCGTCCAGCATTCGGAGCCATAGAGGAGTGTGGGCATATACTATATAAATTAAATTGTCCTTTGAATATTATTCAACTCGTCTGTGTTTGATGGTTTGTTAGTGTCTGATTTATTTAGAAATCGGTATAATACCGGTCGACCGAAATCGGATCTTGAATCAGTTATTCTTAAATTTGTTAAAGACAAACAAACGCGCAAACTCTACTTACTACTTTATAATATAAGCATAGATTTTTTTAATATATGTATTATATTGTACGTGTTTGTTATTGAAGTGAATTTAGGTAAATATTATCGATAAAACCACCTGGGTATGATGGCAAAGAGAAAATAATGCTTGGAACACGTCTCGCTCGTAAAGTTGGTCGATTTTTGTCTCGCGGCAGAATAATACGACACTGGACGGGATGTGCTGGGCGGATGCTTAAGAATTCATTTTTATTGCTAATATAACGCACTATAAACATATATAAATTTGCAAACGTGGCAGTGGGAAATGGCATCGGGGATCGGCAACATTTTATGCTATTTTTTTTTCAACTCGACTATTCAAATAATACATATTCAAATAATAAAAAAAAGAATTTATTGTGCGCATCAATACAAAATAAAAATTCATTAATCTATAAACGTTAATACATAAACATGACTCGTATAAAACTATAATAAGAATAAGTACACACATACTACTGCATACACAAGCACACAGCAGGCCAAGGCCCAGGGCTGTGTTTCACGCATGGAACGATTCTCAAAAAAAATAATAACATTATCATTTTGTCGTGTAGCTCATGATTGAGTATCGTGATTCCCGTGATAGCCTCCGACTATTGCTCTCCACCTATCCAAATTTATGTGGTGAGGTGCGAGCAGCTGACTCGATACGGTATCATGTAATGTGATCATTATTATGTTGTTTATAGTTAAAGCATTAACGTTGTGGAGGTTTAAAGACATTGTAATTTATTTTTATCAAACACTGTTTATTCCACTTTTTTGTGACGGTATAACCCTACCGGTTTCAAGGCTTTCACCTCATCTTCAGGGGAGTGCAAACAAGACCGTGAAAAGATGAGGTGTGCACCTTGAAACCGGTAGGGTTATACCGTCACAAAAAAGTGGAATAAACAGTGTTTGATAAAAATAAATTACAATGATCATCATTATGTATTGTTCAATTTTTATATTTTTGTAATAATTTTTATTCGTGTACTTACTTATTTATTATTTTAATTATTTTGTTGAGTTTTTATATTTAGCCTTTTTGAATTATTACAAATTGTTTTTTTTTTAATTTACAATTGTTTATTGAATATTGAAAATGTAGCACGTTTTAAAAATACTTTACAAGGTATATTGTAACGTCGAAGAATAACATAAAAATAATTCAACCGTACAATACAATGAACATCAAAATAAATCAATAAAATTTGCAATAATATGAATCAAAACCTTAATTAAGAACAAAATGTCAATAAATCATTTGAAAATAATAAAACTTGACATGTTTGTGTGGGCTCTTGAGTGTGGGTTTTGTCTTGTTGTTTTGTATTTGTGTTTCTGTATATTTTTGTGTTAATTTTTATTCTTATGATTGTGTGCGGTATATTGTGGGATGACTATTTTTGGTCTTTCTGGAGTGATGATGTGTGAAGAGTTTTATTTCGCATGATGTTTCTAGTTGTAATTGAATGTCACTGTTTGTCAGGTTGATGAGAACGTGCAACGGGGTTTTGTTTTTGTGTAATCAAAAATCGGAAAGAAGTATCGATTTATTTTTTCATGCTAAATATCCTCAGTGAGATACAGGCAAAAACCTAGTTTACTGGGGATACGAAAAATGATAGGCAACAAACCCAGATCCATTAAAATAATGTGTGTCCAAATTAAATTACCTGTTGTTTTTTCGCAAATAATGTATATTTCTTGTCATGTGTAATAATAATAATAATAATAAATAATAATAATAATATCAATAAAGGTTTAAACATTATTGCAAAATACAAGTCGTGCAAACTACACAAGGTATCGAGAAAAATACCATCAGTGTAAAATTTGGTGGTCTGGTCTATCTGTCTACCACAACAGCTCTGCCATTTCTGTCGTAAATAAATTTTATTTATTTATTTATTATTGCACATGACAAGAAATACACATAATTTGTGAAAAAACAACAGGTAATTTAAATTGGACATACATTATTTTAATGGATCTGGGTTTGTCGCCTTTCATTTGTCGTATCCCCAGTAAATTAGGCTTTTGCCTGTATCTCGCTGAGGATATTTAGCATGAAAACATAAATCGATACTTCTTTCCGATTTTTGATTACATAAAAACAAAACCCCGTCGCACGTTCTCATCAACCTGACAAACAAATAAATAACTGTTTATATTAAAGAGATAGTTATGATAGAGGACGATCGACAAAATGTATGGTCGGATTTGGTTTCCTGATGCCGACAGTTGACGACCCGTGCACAGTGCGGATAAACTGCGCGAAATGTTTGCAATTTACCACATATTCCACTTTATTTTGCTGAGTATTTAAGCGCACTTTTCTGCCTGAGTCCATTTAATATCTTATAGGGGAATGCAATGTCGACTTCACTGTATTGTATCACAATATTATTATATAACACATAAAGAACAATGTGTGTCTTAGATTTATTTTAAGCCTACGAAAGTACGATCATATAACTTCATACCAGAAGGCATTGAACTGGTTGAATGTTAGAAATAGACGCCAAATTCACACACTGTCTCTATTGTATAATATCCTTAACTGTCCCACCGCACCCTCTTATCTCGCCGATAATTTTCAGCGTCTTTCCAATCATGGATTAGCGCTACGCTCAAACAGAGATTGTCTATTGGCCTTTCCAGTTCACCGCTCCTCTTTCTTTACTGTCCATGCAGCGAGACTCTGGAATCAGTTACAAATCAATATAAGACTCGCTCCGTCCTTGGCATGCTTTAAGAAGCGACTGAAAAAACTCTTAATTTCTAGTCAGTAAAATAACGTGTTTCATTCCTGATTTTTCTTTTCCTTTCCTCTCCACCATCCTTTCCTTTCCTTTTGATTGATGATAGTAACTGATTCCAGAGTCTCACTGCATGGACAATAAAGGACGACGTAAAGAAAGAGGAGCGGTGAACTGGAAAGGCCAATAGACAATCTCTGTTTGAGCGTAGCGCTAATCCATGATCGGAAAGACGCTGAAAATTTTCTACGAGATAAGAGGGAGCGGCGGGACAGTTAAGGATATTATACAATATATACAGTATGTGAATTTGGCGTCTATTTCTAACATTCAACCAGTTCAATGCCTTCTGGTATGAAGTTATATGATCGTACTTCCGTAGGTTGAAAATAATTCTTAGACAAATGTTTTGAAGACGGTGTAATTTGTCCAGCTGTTGTTCCTCTGTTACATCCAAATAACAGACGTCCGCATAGTCCAGAATCGGAAAGAGCAGAAATTGTAAAATTTGATATACTACATAGGCCACGTAGATCATTCATTTATATAAGGTGTGTGGCGTAAGAAGTACTATTGATGTAGTGAAGAAAAAAACATCTAACACAAAATAATAATTAAATAAAATGAAATTAACTTCAATACATGTAGATGGAGAGGGTTTTAATTTGAAAAGAAAGATGGCGGTTGACGGAAAAAATGTTCGTTTCACATTATGGAATTACTCGAAATTCTCGATTATTTAATTCTGAATCGATTTTCAATAGGGAAGGAAAGGTACATATGTTATATACGTGGGTTTGTTCCCTCGACAGTAATTTATTTGGTGATATCACCTCAATTTGATTAGTCCCGGTTCCGTCTTAATATGGTAATGCCCTCAAATTGTTATCTATTCAAATGAAGACTCCGACACCGGCGGTTCCCAACACTACATACAACTGGCTAGCTAGAGGCGGTGGCTTTTCATTAAACACATTTTTTTTACGTTTATCAATTATTAACTACATGTGCAAGGGTGTGAGCTTTAAAACAACATCTGATGTCGTTGCGACCTGGCTCGCCCTATATTGGCAAGGGTTTGTCTTGGTCGGGGGGGGATGTTATGAGACGAGCCCCGACCTTTTGATAGCTTCTCTTTTAATGTATTTTCTACTATTTATCTTGAGATATATGTGCGATTACGGAATGTGTTTATAACATACGAGGGTCAGAAACTAAGGTTACAAGGGCTCCTGAGGCCGGGGGAAATTTTTTGTTTCAAATTTGGTGCACCTGGCGTGTAGGGGGGATCCTAACGGTCAGTTTGTTTGGTCCCGCGTGTTTGTGGGCCATTTTGTTCAGTCACAGTAAATTCTTTCGATGAAAAGGTCGTCGTGCGCTCCCACCAACTCTCGTCCGTGCGAGACCCGCGCGGTCCTCAGTTTTTTTACTTTGCAGAACAATACCGCCTCAAATATCCATCGGAAGCTCGTGGAAGTTTATGGTAGTGATGTGAGATGAGTCGACAACATGTCACGAAGTGGGTTAGGTTGTTCAGAGAAGGCCGTATTGATACTCACGACGAGGCAATGCAGTGATTTCTGACGAATTTGTGCAAAAAATTGCCCACAATGCTCACACCGGAGCACCGTCAAAATCGCGTGACCGCCGCGCGTGAATTTTTGGATCGTTTTGCACAGGAGGGAGAAGTTTTCGTAGGAGGGAGAAGAAGTGGCTGAAAAAGCTGGCGGCGGAGGTCTATGACACTGGCATACAAAAGCTGGTGCTCCGACTACAGAAATGTCTCGATCTCGACGGCGATTACGTTGAAAAATAGTTTAATATATTTGTGAAGTATCCTGTGAATTTCAATTAAATACAAGCATTTTTCGATCCTACATATATATTGTAACCTTACTTTCTGGATGACCCTCGTATATGATATGTACATACTTTATTGCTATCAATTTTTATTTATTTATTTGTAAAAAAATAATATATTGTACAAATGTCTGTTGAAGGTGTGGTAGAGGAATTCTTAAGAAATCTTGGTTGGAGCAAGTGAAATATATTTTAAATGAAGGAATACTTCAAATATCCATTGCAAATGTCAATAGGAGTGGTAAAGCAATACCAAGGAAATTATGGTTGGATCGAGTGAATGATATTTTGAAAGAAGAAAAAGTATGAAGTGAGGGAAATCGGAGGGGTTGTATGGGAAGGTATAAGAATGTGCAAGAGGCAATATGTGTTTGTCGAGATAGAAAATTCTTGTGCTCTGTCGTTTCTGCCTATCCCGACAGATAAATTAAGTGATGGAATGCATTTATGTAAACCTATTTTACATTCAAAACATGCTAAGCTAATTACATCAAATAACCAAAACATGCTAAGCTAATTACATCCAACAATTAAAACATGCTAAGCCAAATAACCAAAACATGCTAAGCCAATTACGTCAAATAACCAAAATATGCTAAGTCAATTATATCAAATAACCAAAACATGCTAAACCAATTATATCAATTAACCAAAACACGCTAAGCCAATTATATCAAATAACCAAAACATGCTAAGCCAATTATGTCAAATAACCAAAACATGCTAAGCCAATTATGTCAAATAACCAAAACATGCTTAGCCAATTATATCAAATAACCAAAACATGCTAAGCCAATTACATCAAATAACCAAAACATGCTAAGCCAATTACATCAAATAACCAAGACATGCTAAGCCAATTATATTAAACGACCAAAACATGCTAAGCCAATTACATCAAATAACCAAAACATGCTAAGACAATTACATCAAATAACCAAGACATGCTAAGCCAATTACATCAAATAACCAAAACATGCTAAGCCAATTACATCAAATAACCAAAACATGCTAAGACAATTACGTCAAATAATAAATTAGTATACTCTACGCTTCCAAAAAATATTGGGGATCACTGATCAATCCGTCACTCCCTTTGATGGGCAATAACGCTAATGAGCCCCGTGCTACTACTAATGTAGAAAATGTCGTGTTATCATATTTTCCTTTTTTTTTTTTTATTTATCGAATTGAAGGTTTCGATTTTGTACCTACGCAGAATTGTGTTCATTGTAGGGTAGATTTCGAAATATTACCTCTTGCAGAGGGTGTTATTTCGCAACTTCCTGAAAATTTCAACGCACTTTCTTCGATCATGACCGGGAGATCTCTATTAGAAAGTTTATATACAGTGACATTGTAGATCTTTCGATATGTGATAATAATACATTAAACTTTAGGTTTACTGTAGCGTTCATATATACTCGTATAATCATGAATTTTGTAAGACTCATGAAAATGTAGTGTTATATGAACACCATATAACACTACATTAAACCATCCTTACAATGGCATTTTAGACTCATAACATATGTATCTTTATTACATTAACATACGTAAATTTATATCCTTTCTTCTCTACCACTGTGTTTTTCTTCTATTAACCCTAATTCATTATATAATAAAGGGTCTTTCAAATTGAGCGGTGTTTTTAATTAAATTTTTTTTAATTTTTGAATAAAACACACAATTTGCTTTGATTTCAAAAAACTTTCTATTGGTCATTGAAGTATGATGTTTGACATTTAAACACAAAAAAACAATATCCGCCAAATGCCCACCTCTTGCAGCTCCGCAGATGTCTACTCTTTTGTCAAAAATTTCGATGTCATTTTGGCATAATTGCGGTTCTAACTCACCAATAACGCGAATAGTTTCGTCCTCCAGTTCAGGAGTTGATTGGGGGTCATTCTTATAGACCTGGCTTTTCATGTAGCCCCAGAGAAAATAGTCCAACGGTGTCAGATCACATGATCTTGGTGGCCAATTGACTTCATCGTTTCCGGAGATTACAGTTTATCCGAACATCGGGACTATAGGATGCCCCAAAAAATGTATGCACACTTTTACACCGTGCCATTTACTTAAACTTGCTGCAGGAATTTATCATACCACGCATTCGTGAGGAGTTTAGGGATGAGAAGGAACTTTATTTCCAGCAAGATGGTGTAACTACCCACTACCATAGTACACAATTTTAATGGATCTGGGTTTGTTGCCTTTCATTTGTCGTGTCCCCAGTAAACTAAGCTTTTTAGCCTGTATCTCACTGAGGACACATAGCATGAAAAAATAAATCGACATTTCTTTCCGATTTTTTATTATATAAAACCCGTTGCACATTCTCCTCAGCCTGACAAACAGTGACACTGAATTACATATGTGTACATCACGCGAATCAAACCCCTCACACTTCAGACAGACTAAAACTTTCATCCCACAATATACCAACACACTTAAGAGTTCACACAAACCCTTGCTACAAGTCATTCCTCTTGCAAGCCCAAATATTCAAACTCCTGTCGCAATAACAACCACGCTCCGATCGACTGCTTAAAAATGTTCTCCCCCTTTGCCCTTATTGAATTCGGCACCTCATTGTATGCCATGGGAGCTAAATATGCATATTGCCTTTGGGCAAAAGATGCTTTAACTCTAGGGATGGTGAAAATTTGATCAGTTGCTATCAATGCATTTAATTATTACCATGCATTCAGTATTGAATCACGCTTTTTTTGACATGGCAAAAAAATGCGTTCTTTTATAAACTCGTCCTACTAGCTTTCTAAGGTTTTTTTATTTTAATTTTATTTAATGAACGACACAACAGTGTCTTTATATACAAATGAACATGTGACAGGTTATACAAGTACTTAAAATTATTGACAAATAATACAAAACTTTATCTTAAACTAACATGAAGATACAAAAAGCAGTAGTAATAATAAATTACAGTCATTGTTTTAAAATTATTTAATAATTATATGTATATTTAAGTTCAATATATAATATGTTATGTATGTATATCACAAAATATTACCAAACTTCACCAAGCAGACTTACCTAATTGTCGAAGACTTATTTTATAGAGGTAAAGAACTCAAATTGGTTTTTAGTG
The DNA here is from genome assembly GCA_949825065.1 of Odontocerum albicorne. Taxonomy (NCBI): domain Eukaryota; kingdom Metazoa; phylum Arthropoda; class Insecta; order Trichoptera; family Odontoceridae; genus Odontocerum; species Odontocerum albicorne. The sequence goes on along the minus strand of OX463866.1, from coordinate 5,309,693 downwards.
GAATAACGCTTATATAGAACAAAAATTGGATTTTTTGGGAATTTTATGGATAGATCTTGAGATATAGAAAACACACGGGCTCACTTGTAGAACGAGATGCAAGTTGCTTTGCAGAATCGAAACCTTCCACATGTTGATGCAGGGTTACTTTAAGCACTGTTTCTAGAACTTTTGATCACACACACCCCTCTTGGTAATTTTCCACTTCGTTACCGCTCGATGTCTGGGCGCCACGTCACTTAATATAAGACACCTCTTACAGTTCAACACAGTTAGTAGCGATCGCGAGCTCGGAAGCTGTACGCATCTATTTGCATGTATCGTTAATATCAAGTCGTCAACATCTGTCGTGAAGTCTGCGCGTAGCCCTTAATCAGAATTCATCGTCAATTGAGGAGACTCTGATTCGATCATCGGTTTCGGTACTTATTGATAATTTTCCCAATTTATTTACTAAACAGTTTATTAATTCATAGTGTATAGGACCCAACCTTTTATCTGTTCAGATAAAATTAGCCAATTTCCAACGCGAGGGTTGCGGGCTCGATTCCCGTTAGAAACCAGATTTTTTTGAGAATGAGTGATTAATTGTTTGATCCCTTTGTGAGAATGAGTGATTGTTTGACCACAATGTGAACTAATGAAAAAGAAAAATAGATAACCGAGGAAACAGTGATAGGAAATAGAAGAAATTTTAACTAAGTGAAAAGTAAGAAGTATGGCAAACAGCTGACCATATATGACGAGTTCTGTGAATGTGAACGAGGTGAGAGCTGTGTGTATGAATATAAAGACTTAGAGATCTATCCTCTGTGTCTATCTCAAAAACGATATGGCGTATGGTATATACATATATGTAATGTAATGTAGTCGATGGTTTTCTTGTCTCAGATATAAAATTGAATGAAAGAACCAAGAAATTGATTGAAGAACTTTGAATAAATTATGTAATATATTAGAACAGAGCAACATTAGAAGCACCTTTGAAAATAATACATGGATTTTGGATTTGATGGAAAAGTTGTCGCTCGGCGATATTATGTAGAAGAAGAAAAGAATTAATGAACTATGAAGATCATTTGGTAGTAAATATTCTTGAGATATACACATATTGAAAAGTTTTTAAATTTTAGTCTTGTTTTCACGTAATGCCTCTTTAAAGCCGAATGTGGTATCACATATCGAAATAACTAGAAATATTTCTGTGTAGTTCGTATTCCCGTCATAAGCTTTCTGCGGTTTTCTTACTAAATATATTTTAATAAATATATGCAGATGTGGTAGAGTATATAATCTAATGGTCGCAGCCACCGCCTTCATATTTTTACAATCAACTTGTTTTTTTTTTTGTAATATTTTTAATCTGTCAAAAAAACAGTGGATTCGAGCACTGAGTTGGAGCGCCCTTAAGGAGAGTTTGCTCTCTAAACGATGCTATATAAATTGTTCTTTTATTATTACCATTAATATTTTTCTGGTTAGTTGGTAAAGATTGCCATGTGACAATAAGCTCGCCTGGATGCACTAAAAACAATGAAAATGTAGTGCATTTAATTTTTTTGACGAGTAGTAAATTTTGAAATAAAGAAACCTCTTTTTTTAGTCATTACACGAGTATATTTTCATAACAAACGATTTTTTGGCGTTTTTATAAAAGTTACAATATAAAAAATTAAAAACCTCCACAACAAAATAAAAAAATATATTTTCTTAGTACTGCTTAGATGCAGGGTGTAAAGCATAAATAGAGAAAATTTATAGGGGTAAGGGGAAATGTTTATTTCAACTGTGATGATTTGACGTGGAATGTGCCCTCCATACAATTTGAGAAAAACATGTACCATCATGCATTTCCCTGTCTGGATAGGCAGATAGGGCATAGTGCCAGACTTTCCTATCTCGGAACACATCCTTCGCCTCTTCTCATAAAACTCCTACGATCTGTCTGACTTTTTACGTTTCCTTCTTTCAAAATATCATTTATTAACTTGATTTAACCACGCTTTTCTTTTACTTCCTCCTCTGCCACGCATTTTACACATAATTGCATTTAATATTTGTTTTATTAGTATTTCTTCGTTCATTCGTTGTACATGCCCAAACCATCCCAGACTGCGTTTCTTAATCTTCCTTACCACATCAGACTTAATTTCACATGCATATACATATAATCATTTCATACCGTATTCTGTGATACATTGTCACTCCATGTAATATTCTCATTGGACGCATTTCTTCAGAATGTTTTCGGTTCGTTTAAATTATTTCTACTTCCACGTTTCACTCCCATTCATGAAAATTGGTTGAAAATTTGTGAACTTAATCTTCTCCTTTCAGTACTTAAGATTTTTAAAACATATTATTGATAGATATTTAAATTTAGTATTTTTTTATATATTTAAATAATATATTGTGGATAGTAAAAACAAAATATTATAAATAATTATTTATTTTCTTAAATATTTTCGAACCGCGGTTGATTGCATTCGCGGACACGGTTTTTTTGTCCACTTGGCACGGATTTCTTCTGTTACACAAAGAGGGTCTGCTTCTAGAGTTAGCTTATTCGTTAGGAAGAATATCAGCCAGGATTCTTCTCATACTGCTAGACGGTGCCGAGACTATATCCACAGTGTCACTCAGTTGGTTCAATATCTCTATACCACGCGTGACTGAGTGTTTAGCCATGATATTCGTCCTGTAAGTTGGTATGTAGAACAGAGGGTGATTCCTTGCACGGCTATATTTATTAGGTACATAAAAACTTAGTGCTTCTAGAATCGCGGGACAGTTAAAGCACCTTTGAAAAACCTTAAGTAGGAATATCGCAATGGATTCTTGCCTTCTTGTTTCGAGGCTTCTATAGTTACACGCCGTGAGAAGTTCGACATGGTGAGCATATTTTGGGTAATCCCACTTTGTTCTGTACCATAGATATCTGAGGATTTTTTTTTGTATTTGTTCTATATTGTTTTTATATTTGAGCTGATGAGGAGTCCAAACCGTAGATGCATATTCTAATTTGGTTCTAATTAGATAATTATATAAGTTTCGAAGGATATCGGTGCTGTTAAATTCTCTTGATATTCTCATTATAACACCGATTAGTTTGTAATAGTCCGATATCAAACGCGAGACATGGTTAACGAATGTGAGTCCAACATCAAAGGTTACGCCCAAATCTTTGAATTCATAAACTCTATTTAATGCCACTCCCTGTATAGTATACTGATGGTGGATTGGTGAAAACGATCGACTATAGGATACACAGACACATGTATTAATGTTGAACATGAGATGAGTTTGCTCACTCCAGGAAACTAGCGAGTCTAGGTCTTGATGTAACTGTGCGCAGTCGTGAAGTGAATTAATCTTTTTGAAAATGTTTAAGTCGTCAGTGAACAATTAACATGTCGAGTGACTTATGGAATTTTGAATATCGTCTATTAATATGAGGAATAGCAGAGGATCTAAATTAGATCCTTGTGGTATACCAGATATTCTCGACTTTTCTCGAACTCGAAAATAAGAAATGATCTATAGAGCCTTCCAGGTGGAACAACACCTTCTCGGATAATTTTCGTCGATTTTTTTTTGTAAAATATAAACCATCTGAAATATTTATTGAAAGCATCACCTCGACGGAAGAGAATGTGCTTTATTAAAGTCAATAAATGTGTTAAAGGACGTATGTAAGGCATTAATTATTCACAACATTCAAATATTGATATTTCCACGAGTCGCTCGGTATCAGATTCGATATGAAATCGTGTTGTTTTACAATACCGTATTTGCTTTGTATCCCTTTCACGAGGTCTCGAGTCAATTTTTTTTCTCTCACAAGCAAATATGGTTAAACGCTGGGCGGACATTTCAGCGCTTGTGGGGGGGTTTTTGTTTCGCGGCAGTATATTCAAATGTGGATATTTATAGGCAAATATGGACGGTTTTCTTTGTTAATTGCATTATTTGAGTATTAAACTTTTGTTGTTTTTACGAAAGTACGATCATATAACTTCATACCAGAAGGCGTAGAACTGGTTGAATGTTAGAAATAGATGCCAAATTCACATACTGTCTCTATTGTGTAATATCCTTAACTGTCCCGCCACCCCCTCTTCTCTCGCCGAAAAATTTCAGCGTCTTTCCGATCATGGATTAGCGCTTCGCTCAAAATGAAATTCTTTATTGGCCTTTCCAGTTCACCGCTCCTCTTTTTTTACGTTGTCCTTGACTGTTTATGCAGTGAGACTCTGGAATCAGTTACAAACCAATATAAGACTCGCTCCGTCCTTGGCATGCTTTAAGAAGCGACTGAAAAACTCTTAATTTCTTGTAATTTAAGGTGTTTCATTCCTGATTTTTTCCTTTCCTCTCCACCATCCCTTCCTTTCCTTTTGATTGATGATATCTCACTTTATATGAAAAAGAATGTTCGGGTGATTGTCTGTCTTTGTGGGCGTATGCTCACGTATGTGTTCATTGATTTCATGGGGATGGATAGCCATTTGAAGAATTTTTACGACTATGTAACTTTGCTTCATTTACTTTTATTTGGTTGGTTGGAAGAGATTGCCACCTTTTATATGCAATAAAAGTGTTAAATAAATGTCTAGATAAACGCAGGCGAGCATACGACACCTGAATAGCGATGTTACAGTATTTAACTCTGTTTAATACTCTTGATATCTATCCAAACATCGTAGGCAGCTTTGCCAGTGTCAGGAGTCTTGTGCGCGATATACTTAACGAAGTCTTGGTGTTCGCATTTTACTTTCAAACCTTATAACATCTAAATTTATTAAGCGTTAGCTTATAAGCTGCCTTTTATAAACAAAAATAAAAAATTAATCGTTTTTGACAAAAAACAAATCGTTTTTTTCTCTCTCGACAAATATGTTTCCGTTTTTTATACAAAAAGTTATGTTTTTCGCCGGAAAAAAAAACTTTTTTTGTTCAGTGTTGAGTGTTTGTTGGAATAAATTGTTAGTTTTTTTGGCGCCGTTTAAATATTTATCAATCAGCTATGACTTGGAATTGCGCTGCTCCGTTCTTGTAAGTTTTTTTTTCATTTATTTTTTTATTCCGTGGAAACAAATCGTTTTTAACAAAAAAATACGCGCATAATATTTACTAATCTTAAATACAATTGAATGAAATTATTATTAATAAAATTTACTTTAAATTTTGTACTGGTTTACCCAATCACATAGTAAAATTTATAATAGTGTATACTCGAACCGGACAGTAACCAAATCTGATTAGATGATAGTCCACAACAGCGTTTTAATACCATCTTTGTTGTATGGGAGTGCAACGCGGAAGTGGAAAAATATTAAAAGGAGCCGAATAAATGCTTTAGAAATGCGTGCATTGGAGAAGAATGCATCGGGGACAATAACATATATGTCAGAATATGGAATGAAGTGATTATAAAGGGTCTTTCAAATTGAACGTTTTTTTTATTCTTGGATAAAACACAGATGGCGTCGCGAACTTGCCTGGGTCTTGTGACATTTGAAAAGTGTAATGTATGACATTTATAAAAATGGAATCAATTTGTTGAATTATTTTATGTATTGTAATCTCCGGAAACGGTGATGTTAATTGACCACCAAGATCGTGTGATCTGACACCGATGGACTTTTTTCTCTGGGGCTACGTGAAAAGCCAGGTCTATAAAAATGACCCCCGATCAATTCCTGAGCTGAAGGACGAAATTATTCGCGTTATTGCCGAGTTAGAACCGCAATTATGCCAAAATATCATCGAATTTTTTGACAAAAGAGTGGACATCTGTGGAGCTGCAAGAGGTGGACATTTGGCGGATATTGTTTTTTGTGTTTAAATGTCATATATTATACTTTAATGACCAATAAAAAGTTTTTGAAATCAAAGCAAATTGTGTGTTTTATTCAAGATTTAAAAAGCCGCTCAATTTGAAAGATATTTTAAATATCTTGTAAGTTATGCAGTGTATTTTTTTTGTCTGTTGGTGGAATACATATCACCACATCTTTAAACATGTTCTTTAGTAACCTGTTAGGAGGATTCTGCAAATTCCTTATTCTTTTGGACCCGGAGGCTGTAGTTGGTCTCAAAATTCATATGAATTAAAAAACCGCTCAATTTGAAAGATCCTTTATATCAATGCGAATTTAAGGATGATGTGTTGAGTAAGATGTATTATAGAAGAGTATACCGAGATGGTTTGGGCAAAGAGAACGAATGAATAGAGAAAGACCAACAAAACAAATATAGAATGCAAATGTGAAAGAAATGCAATGTCGAATCAAGGATAGTACGGCTGGATCAAATAGATAGTTTGGGCATATGGAACGAATGAATGAAGAACTACTATAGAAGAGACTAACAAAATAATTATACCTCGAAAATGGGAGTGGAAAGCAATGTTAAGGAAGGAAAGTACGGTTGGATCAAGTGAATGGTTTTGGCGTGTAAAATGAATGAATGAAGGAAGACTAATAAAATAAATACTATATACAGTGAAAATGTAAGTGAAATGCAATGTGGAGGATGACCAAGGAGAGAATGGTTGGGTCAAGTGAATGGCTTTGACATGTTGAACGAATGAATGAAGAAATACTAAGAAAATAAATATAAAATGCAAATATAAGTTGAAGGTAGTGTAGAGGACGACCAAGGGAAGAATAGTTGGATTAAGTGAATAATTTAGGCATGTAGATCAAATGAATGAAGAAATACAAAACAAACATACAATTAAAATGTGAGTGGAAGGGCAATATACTATAGAGGAAGATCAAGGAAATAATGGTTGGATTAGGTGAATAGTTTAGACATGTAGATCGGATGAATGAAGCAATACTTATAAAATTATTTAAAGGACTTTGAATATATGTGTATGTTTGTGTGTATATTATGTATGCATACCATATACAGTGAAACTCCGTTTTTACGTGCCCGGAATTCACGTTTTCCCGCTATTTGCGTTCAATTTTTCCAATCCCGTTTTATTTTAGTACATTTAGTACCCGCTTTTACGTTTTTTTGCCGCAATTTACGTTTGAAATATTTAAAATGCAAATCAATTTATAAACATGTTTAATTAAATGCGCGACGATTTAAAATATTTGAAATGAATATTAGGAAGCAGAAATGTGTTGTTTCTATTTATAGACACGTGTGCACCTGCACCTGCAGCGCTCATGGTCAAGGTTATGGTACACGAGTCGTGTAATACGATGCAATTGGTGGGAAGTTTAGCGAATCAGAGGCAGGCAGACTGTATATGTATTTGGTAAATCTATGCTCGTGTTTTAAACGTGTCGGTCGTGTACATACAATTTCAATAGTCAATTATCGTGTATTTCGTGTGTCAATTTACATTTTTTTCATTTCTTTTAATTTTTCGTTGAATTCCTTCAAATAATGTCTCCGCAAAGAAAAATATTACCGATTCAAGAGGAAAGGAAAATTCTCGAAAAAGTTAATAAACACGTTAGTTCACGTGTTTCGCTAGCGCGTGATTTGGGGATAACCATTACAGCTTTGGCTACGATAGTAAAAAATCGCGTATCGATTGAAAAAAGTTTTCCGATTTGCGTGATCATCTACAATAAATAAAAAACAATTTTCAATTTTTCATTTTTTTTCTAACCCCGAATCTACGTTTTCCTTCCAATTACGTTTTATTTATCAGTCCCTTCAAAAACGTAACAAAGGGGTTTCACTGTACAATTTTTTTTTATTTTATGTATTTTTTTTTAATGTTAACATTTTTTGTCTTTTTTGGGCTAGGCCTATATTGAGAAAATAAATATATATATATACAATAAAATAAAAAACAAATATACAGTGGAAATGTGAGTGGAAAGCGTGGCAGAGGAAGACCATGTATGGTTTACTGTTAAATATTATATTTTAATTATGAATTATATTTTACTGTTTAATTTCTGAATAAAATTGTGTTGGATTTATTCAAAAGGGTTTTGTTACCAATGCACAACAGCATGAGGTTACCTGACTGAAATTAGTTTCCACACTCCTGATGGAAACACACGGAACGCTTTACAATTTTAATATTAATGTCAATGATTAAGTATTTCCCCACGTTTAGATAAACATATTTAGTAAGAAAACCGCAGAAAACTCTACACCAAGAGAAAATGAACAGCAAAGAGACCTTTGTAGATTTTACGATAAGTCATAGTAACACGCTTTCGGTGTAGTGTAGTGTATGTGTGTAATGTTCATATAACATCAATTTTGTTTATTAAACCTTCTAAAAAACGTTGTCTTTAAGTGCTTCCTAAAGCTGAACACGCCACCCATATTTCGAATACTAAGAAGCAGACCAGTGAGTGGAATGCGTTGCAGAGGAAGAGCAAGTATGGTTTAGTGTTAAATATTATATTTTAATTATTAATTGTATTTGACTGTTTAATTTCTGAATAAAATTGTTTTGGTTTTACTGCATCGTTACGAGCATTATTGCCACCAAACAAGAGAGAGAGAGAGGTATGGGTGAAAATTTAGATTCAGAAAATCGTCCAAGTTGCACGCACACGCAAATTAGGCAAATTTCGCAAATGAAAGTTTAACGAACGGTCGGTTAATATTTTTAGTAAATACATGTATACTCGTACTTGCAAACTTATTCGGAAGAAAAGGAGGTCACCATTACTATATATGCGCAAACAGCAATGAGAGTGACTAATGGGTACTGGGTGACACAAGGTAATATTGCCTTATTGGTATTTTTTTTCTATTTGTTTATTCTATCAAATATAACTTTAAAAGTTAATGCTATTTCTTATTCAAAGTAGAATCCATTTGATTGTATACATTTCCACCAACGAATAGGAAAATTATTTATACCTATAGAATTAAACAATATAAAAGGTCTTTCAAATTGGGCGGTTTTTTAAATTGGTTTGATAAAATACAGATGGCGTCGTGAACTTGCCTGGGTTTTGCGACATTTGAGAAGTGTAATGTATGACATTTATTAAAATGGAGCCGTATACAATACAACAACGCGTTCAAATTGTTGAATTATTTTATGTATTGTAATCTCCGGAAACGGTGATGTTAATTAATTGGCCACCAAGATGATGTGATCTGACACCGTTGGACTATTTTCTCTGGGGTTACGTGAAAAGCCAGGTCTATAAGAATGACCCCCGATCAATTCCTGAGCGATAGGACGAAATTATTCGCGTTATTTGTGAGTCAGAACCGCAATTATGCCAGAATGGCATCGAAAATGTTGACAAAAGAATGGGGACATCTGTGGAGCTACAAGTGGTGGACATTTGGCGGATATTGTTTTTTGTGTTTAAATGTAATACATTATACGTTAATGGCTAGTAAAAAGCTTTTTTAAAATTAAAGCAAATTGTGTGTTTTATTCGACAATAAAAAAAAATTAATAAAACAAACCGCTCAATTTGAAAGACCCTTTACTAGGTTAGTCAAAAAAATTTAAAAGCGGAAATGAAAATACATTTTTTTGGGGGGAAATCACTTTTATTGCTCAGTATAGTCTCCCATAAGATCAATACACTCGGTCCAACGATCTTCCAACTTTGTTGTCCCATCACGGAAGTGACTTTCTGGAAGGCCTGCAAAATACTCCTCTACGACGACTATAACCTCTTCGTTTGATGAAAAATGCTTTCCACGAAGGAATTTTTTGAGGTGTGAGAACAGCCAGAAGTCAGAGGGAGCTAAATCTGGCGAATAGGGTGGATGCTGCAACAATTCGTACCCCAATTCACTGATTTTCGCGATGGTTTTTTGAGTTGTGTGAGCAGGTGCATTGTCTTGATGAAAAATTATTTTTTTCTTCTGCAAACCGGGTCTTTTTTCTCAAATTTTTTCATCCAACTGGTCCAAAAGGTCACAATAATAATCAGAGTTGATTGTTTTACCAGTTTGGAGATAATCTATCAATAAAATTCCTTTTGCATCCCAAAAAACTGACGCTAACACCTTCTTGGCCGATTTCTGGACACGAACTCGCTTCGGAGCCAAAGTGCCTGGTTCACACCACTCCTTAGCCTCTTGTTTTGTTTCAGGATCATGGTGGTAGACCCAAGTCTTATCCATAGTGATGACTCGACGCAGAAAATCCTTTTTATCCTTTCGAAATTGCTCCAAATGTTGCTCAGAAAGTCGCATTCGAACGTGTTTTTGTTGCATTGTTAGCAAATGCGGCACCCATTGTGCACACAGTTTTTTGAAACCCAAAACTTCAGCCAAAATATGCCATGTTGTTCCATGTGAGTTGCCTATGGTGTCAGCTATCACATCCACAGTCGATCGATGATCTTCCAAAACCATATCCTGTATTTTCGCTATGATTTCTGGTGTTGATGCACTTTTTGGACGTCCTGAGCGTGGATCGTCTTCAACGTTTGTACGGCCACGCTTAGACTCTAAAACCCATCGGTGAACGGTTGGAAATGAAGGAGAAGACTCCTTTAATACTTTCACCATCTTTGCATGGATCTCAGTAACCGATAAACCTTCCAAAACAAAGAATTTAAATCACTGCACGATATTCGGATTTTTCCATTGTTAAAAAATACACTGACACGTCAACTTCAAATGGCTTGTAAACAAAGAATGAATTGACAGATCGAAATGAAATTTTGAGTACGTTCTTATGAAAGATGAAATATTAAAATGGCGTAGAAATTTTGGTTTTTCTGCTGCTCCATAGATGTCGCTTTCAAAACTTTTTGACTAACCTATTAATATGTTAAAAAAGTTTATTATTTCAAATATTACACTTAATTTAAGGCGTTTTTCCTGAAGGACGCATTATACACGTCTATATGAGGACACACACGGTTAAAAAGTGTGATTGCTTTACCTACCGGCATTTCCAAATGCAGGTTGGGTCGACTTATAGGTTGATAGAACAATCTATGGATGCGTTGTCTCAAATAATTATCCGGAACACACAAACCAAGACTGTTCAGGATGTATGGGTTAACTAAATTACTCCTGAGCAAACATAAAAAGCGGCCACTCAATCAAAAAGATCTTCCACTAGGAATCTTCCACTTCCACTAAACATCCCCAGTAAGAATACACTTACATAATGTCAGGGATAATATATCCGTACTCTTTCATGTCGAGACAACGGGGAAATCTTTTCTGAACCCTTTTCGAACCCTTTCTAGCATAACGTAATCCTCATGCGGATTAAAACACGAGAGTTATTTAAATACATTTTCTGCTGCTTCTCTGTTATTGATTTTTTTCTGCCGTACATAGTTATCGGGGTGCTTGAAAATGTAAAAATCGGTCGGCGATACATCGGGTGAGTAAGGCGGATGAGGTAATGTTTCGTAGCCCAGCTTGTTATTTTTTTTTTAATTGGGACAAAAACTTTTGAGAAATGTTTCATTACGGATACGCAACTGCAACGAAAATAACTCTACGAAGTGATATTTTTTTTTAGTTATTAGAATCATGTGGAACCCTTTTGAAGGATCATGTGAAATCGATCTTTTTCATATTTCGAATTTTCTTTAAATGTACAAAAAAATGTTACAGCATCAGCACTCAATTCTTGTGCCGTTTCCCGTACCGTTTGTTCCGTGTTTGCTTCCAATAAAGCTTTCGATTCGTCGTTTTCAACAGTAGCAGGACGTCCTCGACCCTCTTCATCTTTAAGAATAACGTCTCCGTTCCTTAACATTTTGAACCAATGTCGCACCGTTCGTTTAGAAGGTGGACCCTTCACTTCGTGTTTGATTAACATTGAGTGCCATTTGAGATGCATAAATACCCAAGTTTAAATTAATGCAAAAAAATACACATATTTCTTCTTTTTTCAATCCCATTTCTGAAGGATTAAAGTAATGCCTGACTCAATAAATACATATAACAGATTTATAATTGCCTAACAAAAACAAATTATATGTACTTCCTAACAAAAAACGTTCGATATGATATAATATTAAAATCGGCCATTATTATCGAAACAACCTAATCTTCTTCTTCTTCCTAGTGTCATGTCAGGTCCCGCCAACGTTGACTATCACCTGAAAGTAGGCATCTTTGTCCCCGGCAGCCCGAAAAAGATCTTTAACGCTCCTTATGCCAGTCCAATCACGTATATTGCGGAGCCAGGAGATTTGCCTCGTGCCAACACCTCTTTAACCCCCTATTTTGCCTTGGATGATCAGGTGCAGTAATTTGTACTTTTCTCCTCTTAAGTACATGACCCAAGTAGGACACCTTTCGGATTTTAACATTAGTCAGCAACTCTCTTATCAACTTTGGTTCTTTGAAGAATCCTTGTGTTACTGACAATATCCGTCCAGGGTATCCGTAGCATTCTCCGGTGCATCCACATTTCTATTGCTTCTAGTCGGTTTATACTACTTACTTTGAGGGTCCATGATTCCACTCACACCTTTCGGATTTTAACATTAGCCAGCAACTCTCTATCAACTTTGACTCTTTAAAGAACCCTCGTGTTGCTGACCATATCCGTCCAGGGTATCCGTAGCATTCTCCTGTTCATCCACATTTCGAATGCTTCCAGTCGGTTCATACTACCAACTTTGAGGGTCCATGATTCCACTCGATGCAATAACAATGACCAAACGTAGCATTTGACTAACCCTTGTCGAAGTTTCAAGTTTAGATTATCACCGCAGAATACGCTTCTCATTTTATTAAAAGCCGCACGAGATGTTTCAATTCTGTACTATAATTTTTTAAATTCTTTTAAGTATAATATGTTGTACGAGTATAAGGTCTTTCGAAATGTTGTACCGCGTGATTTGACTTTTGATGCCCACGCGGTACAGTACCACGATAGACCTTGTACAACTAATACGAAGAAATACGAAAGTCTCAAAACATCATTTTGTGTATGCCAGTAGTTCTCAATCTTTTTCAGCTCACGGCACCCTCAATATATAACGATTTTTCCACGGAGCCCAATAAGTCAGAACATACCAAACAGTTTTGATCCCTTTTAGTGATCTGATTTTTTTAAAAGGGACCAGTCTAGATTTGCTTTAAGGCTTATTTTACACCCTTTTTCTTGGTCACAAGAGATTGTCACATGGCGATAAATTCGTCAGGTTGTATTTTATATAAATAAACTTAAAAAATGTACAATACAATACGAAAGCTTTTATTTTTGTAAAATGTTGTTAACCATAAAAAAAAGACATTTTTGTTGGCCACCCGTTTCAGAATAAAAGACAAAAAAGAGAACGTCTTTGACTTAGACTTCCGTTTATGCATGCAAACATCTATTTGTCATATTGCACTTTCTTTCTCTTTTCTTAGAAATATGACTGAGGGCTTTGTTACCAATACATCGTGAGGTTACCGCCAAAATATTGTAATTGCTATTTCGTTGATATCTTAGATACATATTGACTGAAATTAGTTTCCACACTCCTGCTGGAAACACATGGAACGCTTTACAATTTTAATATGCTTTACAATTTACGATTTTAATAACGCTTTACAATTTAAATAACGCTTTACAAGAGGTGCATGGTCAGGCGGTAACGCACTGAACTTCCGTGCGGAAGGTCGTCGGTTCGAACCCCGCGCTGTGCTACTCTCCTCGAACGACACAGGCACTTTTTCCACCTAGTGTTCGATGGCATAAGGATACCTATGACTTCGGGCATATCTATTCTTTAAAAAAAATATTAATGTCAGTGATTAAGTATTTCCCAACGTTTAGATAAACATATTTAGTAAGAAAACCGCAAAAAACTCTACACCAAGAGAAAATGAACAGCAAAGGAACCTTTGTAGATTTTCCGATATGTGATAGTAACACTTTCGGCTTTCGGTGTAGTGTAATATATGTGTGTAATGTTCATACACCATCAATTTTTTTTAAAACCTCCTAAAAATAGTTGTCTTTAAGTGCTTCCTAAAGCTGAACACACCACCCATATCTCAAATACTAAGAGGCAGATCAGTTTACGCCACAGGACCAGCAACGCAAAATCTATCATAATATAATGACCTCCATGGCCTACGCTTGTAAAACAACGCGATGTCTCACGGTTGGATTCCCGTTGGAATCAAGATGTTTGGTTTTCATTCAAGGCCTCTATTACATCTTTCTAGATGGTTGGAAGATATTGCTACACGGCATTAGACCCTCCAGATTGTATTGTGTTCAACGAAAGTGTAATACAATAATACCCCGTCCTATGTGTTTGATTTGGAACAACCAATTCGCCATATGAAGAAGAAATCGAACTTAAAGTTTTACTGCTCCCCGAAGGAAGTTGTTGTCGAAAGTGGGAAGAGATTGCCACATGGCAATAAACTCACCAGGTTAAAAAAAAGAAGAAGGAACTCCTTCAGACACATACTGGATAGATACAATGGAGACATCCCATTAAGGGACTTGAACACAAAGAGACAAAGTTGGAAAGCAATCCATTCGCGACAATTAATCCAGTGTAGACTATTTTAGAAGCGAACCAATATAGCAATATTTATGACTACCATATATCAGCCTAGCAGCTGTATTGGAAACAGACTGGAGTCTAGAAATCTGTTCATACAATGTATAATCATTAATTTTGATCATACCTCCAAAAAAAAGGTTGTGCTTCCTAAGGCTTTCTTGAACGAAAGTAGCATAGAATGGGATAGTGGGGATATAAAGGGTTCACGATACGTGCTTCCTTGCCTGATTAACCTTTCCCTTACGGTGCTAAAAAAAATCGCGCGTTCCGGTTCTGTGTATTCAATACACATCGATACACATGTAAAAATGAGCGATTTAAAATCGGAAAAATAAGAATATTCACAGCCAATCGCTTAAATATATTAAAATTGAAGTCAAAAGTGATAATAATTTAATTTAATTGCTGAAAACATGAAAAAACCTCGGCCGACGTTCACAAAACGGGTGCAGGGACCACTTCATATGGATGTCCGCGAGCTACTGAGACGGGACTCGGAACACTAACACTGTGTATGTTATACCTCGAAGGAAGAAACAACTGCGAACTGATATTCTATTTCTTGCGTTCCCATATACCGAAGTAGAGAGAGACGTGAATAGCGTCGCTTCCTCACCCATAGCGGTTTTTTAGAATGAATATACCTACGTCACACACGGGCACACGTTTGATTGTATTGGTGAATTTATTCCCAATTTTCACAAAATATCTCTGATGTGGCCGATAAGTGCTAATTATTATTTTTTTCATTCAATGCGTAAATGTATTACGGAGGAACACCTAAAATCTGAGACCAATATTTATTATATTTATAGAGATATTAAAGTATTTAGAAGCAATGTGTACTAGTTACACATCACAGGGGAAGAAGGGTTAACCTGAGAAAGTACGATCATAACATATTGTCATCGTCGTTGCTGGGCCTCATGGTCGAGCAACTCTTTGCCATTTCAACGTCAATTCAATTCGTAGAGTTTTCTTTCCTTTCTTCATTTTTCCCTCTTAAATTGAATAAGCCGCTACTAGTTATACATCACAGGGAAGGAAGGGTTAAAGCGAATAATAGGTCGCTGGGATCTCGGTTGCCTCCTACTGGAAACACGTGACATACGAGTTGTGGATAATTTATGTTTCGGACACGGAAATTATAATGAATTTGCACACTTTTGATAATAGCCCATTGATGTAGGTTTACGGAATTTACAGCGGAGAATGTATCATATGCAGAGATCCGTCTCCATTTGTGTACTTGTTTCTAAGAATGAATGATGATTCAGTGAGAAAGTAAGACGCTAAATTTAATCAATGTCATCGAGAAAATCACACATTTTCTATCGATGATGCCAAATTATTGGATATCAATAATTACGGAAATAACTCGACAGCCGTCCAGAGGAAGACCAAAGAACTCCTGGATGACTCAATGCTCCAAAATCCTGCAGAGAAACGGCCTAGATGAAAGCGACACCCAGAACCGAAGAACATAAAGCCTGAGAACGAGAAGAGCCGACCCCAACAGCCTACCTAGGCAATGAGTTGGGGTAGTGCCAGGAAGAAGAAGAATACTTACGGAAATAAATTGGACAGATTAGAGGCTCTGGATGTATCAAAGTCAGTGCATTCGGATGAACGCCTGACTAACACACAGTTCCCAAGCTCTGCTTTCCCTTCGGACGCTGCTTGCCGATGTCAATTCCTGCCTCCCTTTACCCATTTAGGCCCGCGTGCCAAAACCGGTGTAGGGCCGTAGTCGTCGTTGCTGGGCCTCGTAGTCGAGGATCCCTTCGCCATTCAAACGTGACTGGAGCTGCTCTTCCACGACGATCATGTGATCTTCTGTGATAAAACAGTCCGATCCTAGATGCGCACTCCCTCCCGCAAATACCACAGACATGTGGATCTTGCTGAGTCGCCTGCCAATGTTGATGCATGTTTGAAGCACGCTGACTGTTTGTCACAAGTTTAGCCGTTGGAATACCATCAGCCTGAGAATAAATGACTTCATCCTCCACGGTCCTGAGCTATCTGCTTCCAGTCCTCAGGCGCCTCGCACAAAGTCAGCGACTCGCGAACCACACATGTATTTCTTTTTAATTATTGTTATTATATACACTTTCGTTGTATACAGTACATACAACCTAGTGGGCGTATTGCCATTTGTCAATATCTTTCAAACAATCAGAAAAATGTTAAAGAGGTCTTGAGTGAAAAACAGACTGAAATCTTCTTTAAAAAAAAAACAGGATCCAATGGGAATCGAACCCACTACATTCGGGTTGGGAGATAGCTAGGTCACGGAGGTTGTCCGTACATTAAGCATATAAACATTACTAGACATTATATGTAGTTATGTTATCATAAAAAATACTAGGCATTATAAAAAAAATAATGCCTGTAAACGAGATACTCGTAACATGCTTCAATTTTTTATACGCTGTTTTGTTTTTTTTTTGTTTGTTAAGTATACACTCAGCTCGATAGTAGGTTGCTTCAAAGCACGACCGAAGGATATTTTAGGTATGGCGACCTCCTAAATATCTCCCAAGTATTTTCGCGGCCCCCTTGTTTTATATAATCATAATGAACATAATAATCGACATGATTTATTTTTATGGTTTTATTTACTGATTATAAATAAGCGCAATTTGAAGTCACAACCCGGAGGTTGCGATTTAAAATTTTCACTCATGGCCTTTTTTTCTGTCATACATAGTTTAAGTAAATGCATTTCTAAGTGCATGCATTCTTAAGTGCATGCATTTATTCGGCTCTTTTCAATCTTGTGCTTGTCAAATAATGGATGCGTCGACTCTCGCGCCTTGAATGTGTTTCCATTTTCTCGGCAGTGAAGTGAAATCACGAATTGGTCACGGTCGACAAAACCGGCTGCCTGCATCTTCCAATGTCATGGACGGTCGCATCCGGCAGAGCGCGTCACTCTGTTACACTGTCAAGTGCAGCACAGCTCAAAACCTGATCATGTAGACTTCTTCTTTATCATACGCTCATTGCTGACCGACGTGATCCTCTGTCCCTGTACCCTGGACCATGTTGAAAACTTAATCTAAAAGATAATCCTGTTTACTCCTTTATTTGATCTGTCTATCTCGTAGCACACCTCCCTCTCGCTCGACTTCCCTCAACTGTCCCCGTGATCACCAGTTTCTTCAGACTTTCATAATTCTTTCTAGCAAAATGCCCAAAGTACGTTAGGATTCTTTTTCTACATGTTGTCGAAAGTCTTTCAAATATTGAAGATACGATGGCATCATTGAGTATCAAAAGTTTTAAGGACAGTGAACTCCTGGATCATTGAGATTCTTCTGGTGTCACGTTCTCGCCTGTTGAGGGGTCTGCATACGTAGCTTGTATGCCTGAATACTGGACTCTCATAAAATATTATCTTTGGTGAGCTGACAGAAGATAAAAGATAGAACGGCGGGCAGCGCAATAGATATAAAGACGTTACAGCATTAAATGTTTAATGCTCAGCACAACTGGAAACAAACAACAGTAGATACAATCAAAGAGCGTAGAGTTGTTGCTAGTTATCAGGTACCCAAGGTAGGGAGAAGACGCAGATAAGCTTCTAATGCTTAAATATGCTTGTTACAAATAGGTTTAGATAGTCATCTCCGGTGGTACCAACGTCAGGTGCAGTACATTATTATTATTATTATTATTTAACACTTTTATTGCAATACCATCTGGCGGACTTCTTGCCAGGCGGCAATCTCTTCCAACCAACCAGACAAAAGTAAATGAAGCAAGTTACGTGGTCGCATAAAACATTCAAATGACTATCCATCCCCACGAAATCCATGAACACATACGTGAGCACATGCCCACGAACCCCACAAAGACGGACAATCACCCGAACATTATTTTTCATATAAAGTGAGATATCATCAATCAAAAGGAAAGGAATGGATGGTGGAGAGGAAAGGAAAAGAAAAATCAGGAATGAAACATGTTATTTTACTGACTAGAAATTAAGTTTTTTCAGTCGCTTCTTAAAGCATGCCAAGGACGGAGCGAGTCTTATATTGGTTTCTAACTGATTCCAGAGTCTCACTGCATGGACAGTGAAGGACGACGTAAAGAAAGAGGAGCGGTGAACTGGAAAGGCCAATAAACAATCTCTGTTTGAGCGTAGCGCTAATCAATGATTGGAAAGACGCTGAAAATTCTCGCCGAGATAAGAGGGGCCGGCGGGACAGTTAAGGATATTATACAATAGAGACAGTATGTGAATTTGGCGTCTATTTCTAACATTCAACCAGTTCAATGCCTTCTGGTATGAAGTTATTTGGTACCCGAAGGTAAATAATACAAATCGTTTGTAGAGCGTCGTCTCTGTCGCACGATGCGCTAACAATCTGGTATTGTAGTCACGATGCGGTTAGCGCATCGTGCGACAGAGACGATGCTCTTCAAACGATGTGTATTACTTACTGCCGGGTGCTGTACCCTGATCCCTACCTTTGTACCGTGCATTCTGTATTCATTCTCTCATTCAATTTAACATATCTTGATAATATTACATCCCGGGAATTTATTGTATTGTATTATATTACACTTTCATTGTTTACTATTATACAAAACAATGACGTGTTTATTGTCATAAGCGTAACTACTACCTTGATCAAAAAGTTTTAGGACCGGCCACCGTATGGCGCTGTCAGTCACCTGATTGGAATTCTTTTTTTTTTGTTAGGTTAACACATCTATCATTGACACTTCCCTCTAAATTTCAGCGTCATAGTTTGACATTTGTAAAAGTTACGCTATACTGAGTACATCTACCTTTGTGCGTGTTTTCGATTATATACAAGTTTGAAAATGGCATCAACTGTGCATCAACGAGTTTGCATTAAATTTTGTGTGAAAAACGGATTTAACGGTCCGCAGACCTTGGAAATGTTGGAGAAGTGTTTTTCGGTGGCACGAACGCTTCAGAAGTGGTCGTGAGTCGGTCGAGGATGACGAACGCAGTGGCAGTCGAAAACCGATGAAAACATTGATAAAATCAAAGAAATGTTGACCGAAAAGCGCAAATTGACCATTAGAGAGCTGACAGAGGACTTGAACATCGCTTATGGATCCGCTCAAGACATTTTGGTTAGTGATTTGGGCCTCAGACGTGTCGCTGCAAAACTGGTGCCGAAAGACCTCAATTTCAAGCGCTGGCGTAAGTGCGTTGCAGTCGATTTTGATGAAAAAACTTGTATTTTCGATTTTTTTAATAAAGCCTTAAGTGAAAACCAGGTATGAATCCTTTTGAAAAAATTCCGTGTTCCGACAGGAATCGAATACGTAATCTACGAGCTGGAAGACAGGCGTCTTAAAAATTAGACCGCAGATGTAAAGATGCCAAATTCACATACTGTATCTATTGTATAATACCCTTAACTGTCCCGCCACCCCCTCTCATATCGCCGAAAATTTTCAGCGTCTTTCCGATCATGGACTAACACTACGCTCAAACAGATATTGTTTATTGGCCTTTCCAGCTCACCGCTCTTCTTTTTTTTATGTCGTCCTTTACTGTCCATGCAGTGAGACTTTGGAATCAGTTACAAACCAATGTTAGACCCGCTCCGTCCTTGGCACACTTTAATAAGCGACTGAAAAAACTCTTAATATCTAGTCAGGAATATGACGTGTTTCATTCCTGATTTTTTTCCTCTCCACCATCCCTTCCCTTTCCTTTAATTGATGATATCTCCCTTTATATGAAAAAGAATGTTCAGGTGATTATCCATCTTTGTGGGCGTATGCTCACGTATATGTTCATCGATTTCGTGGGGATGGATAGTCATTTGAGTGTTTTTTTTGCGACCATGTAACTTTGTTTCATTTACTTTTGTCTGGTTGGCTGGAAGATATTGCTGCCTTGTAATAAGCCCGCCATATTGTATTTGCAATAAAAGTGTTAAATAAATAATCGAACCCTAAACTCTCCGAGTGGAAATCAAGTGGGTGACCAGCTAAGCCACGTAGGCTGTTCTCCAATCGTCATATTCACTTTTCCTGTTTTATGAATTTATGACCTGGAAATAAGAACTAAGTTCTTTTATAAACAAATGATTCGGCAAGGAACTAATAGACGCATTGTAAACTCATAAAATGAGGCAGAGACGCTCACATAACTCTGCGTGTGTGTTATCTAACGAGAATAACGTGTGTTTGCCCAAGATTAGTTCGATAACAGCAGCTGTTGGCGACCTCGTCTGTTTCCATACCACGTGCTCGCTTCTTCGGCTGCCAGATCAGGCGGACCTATTCGGAGCCGCTGCGTTTGTCGAGGTGTGGGAGATGCCCACATTATCCGTGGCTCTGAAGACTATCGACGGGACTGTCGCCAGGAGTTGTGCCGCCTGTGTGGCAATACTAGAGTACAACAGAAATACTGTGACGCTTTGAAACCCACCACTTTCCGGACTCCTCAATCGAGAGAAGTTCAACAATTACACATTAAATATCAATTAAAAATATTAATAACACACGCCCACTTAATCATTTGATGATCATCATCATCCTGTTATAGACCAATAATAGATCATTTGACATAATTGAGTCATTTTATTATTCTAGTTGTCATGAATGCTCTTCCGTTTTTCTTTAATTCTTGTCATTATTTTGTCGTGTAGCTCATGGCTGAGCATCGTGACTCCCATGATAACCTCTGACAACTCCTCCCTATCCACCTTTGCACTCCGTGATTCGAAAGTCAGTTGTTAAGGGTAGTCCTTATGCGTCCCTCACTTGGTCAATTCTTTGCATTGGGACCCTTACTCTTGTATGTCGTCCTTCCACACTTTTAATGACCACAAACCTCTCCAAACTGTCTCCTTAGC
This sequence comes from Odontocerum albicorne, assembly GCA_949825065.1. Classification (NCBI taxonomy): domain Eukaryota; kingdom Metazoa; phylum Arthropoda; class Insecta; order Trichoptera; family Odontoceridae; genus Odontocerum; species Odontocerum albicorne. The sequence continues at coordinate 5,288,374 of OX463866.1, read as the reverse complement.
CACTAGAAATGAGACAGTTTGGAGAGGTTTGTCCAATTCTTGTCATTATCTTCTGACGACACCTCCCTATCCATCTCTGCACTCCGTGATTCGAAAGTCAGTTGTTAAAGGTAGTCCTGATGCCTGTCTCACTTGGTCAATTCATTGCATTGGGACCCTTACTCTTGTGTGTCGTCCTTCCACGCTTTCAATGACCACAAACCTCTCCAAACTGTCTCCTTGGCCACGAGTAATGTGCCCATAGAATCAGAGAACTCGTCAAAGACATATTGTCGACAATATCTCGGTGATTCTTGGAAGTTCTTCGAGAATTGAGGTGTTAGTTCGTCTTACTGTCCATGGAGTTCGTAGTACCCTTCTACAGCATCACATTTCAAAGGCATCTATCTATTCTACCTCTCTTGCTTGCTCTCAGAGTCTGAGTCTCCACGCCATATATACATATTGCGAAGACGAAAGACTTACGTTGTGGTCTTCAATATATTTTCCAGCTCTGATATCGCATTCTTTGATATTTGATGATACTAACCAAAAATTTGATATTTGATGATACTAACCAAAAATTTGATATTTGATGATACTAACCAAAAATTTGATATTTGATGATACTAACCAAAAATTTGATATTTGATGATACTAACCAAAAATTTTATCAACTCGTGTTAGAAGTCTTACGATATACGAGTGTGCACAGCGGCTGTCCTTTTATTTTTATCGGTATGTGAAAACATTATTGAGTGAAACGTCGATGTGGAAAAACTATAAGAGGAGTCGAATAAATGCCCGCATTGAATATAATATACGAAGTGACAATATACGAGTATGACAGAAGACGGAATGAAGTGATAAGAGGTGAATGTGAACTTAAGGGTGGTGTGTTGAGTAAGGTGGAGAAGGAGCACGCTGAGATGGTTTGGACACGTGGAACGAATGAATATAGAATGACTAACAAAACAGATGTATAGTACAAATATGATTGGAAGGCGTGTAAGAGGAAGACCATGGAAAGTATGGTTTGATCAAGGGAATGATATTCTGAAAAGAAAGAAAAGTAGAAAGTTAGGGAAATCGTAGAAGTTCTATGGATGTAGAAGAAGCTAAGGATGTGTGTCGAGATAGAAAAGTGTGCCGCTCTGTCCTCTCTCTCTTCCCTGACAAGGAATGGCGTGATGGTATGAATGTACAATAAATACGTTGTCAAACTCGTTCGATGAGTTGTGAGCTGTCCAGCATTACTACAAAGATTAGCGTTAAATGTTCCTAACAATTACACTAGACTGCGCCGGCGAGAACTGTTCTCAATAACATACGCAAGAACGGGTCTTCCAGCCGCTATGCCTGTTGGAAGGGCCTTAACTCTTTTGAAAGGGACTGCTTCGGATATTGAAATATTTCATATCACATTAACAAAAGGAAAAATAAATTATTTTATAAGATTGAGCGCGTTAGAAAGCACTCATCAACGTATTTAAGTGACTGAATATATGTGTATGTTTGTGTGTAAATACAGGTTAGCCCAAAAGTCAACTCTCTATTTTAAAAGGAAATAACTTTTTTATTTCTTAATAATTTACATTTATTCTTTTATATACAGAAAACACACTTTTTGAACATCAATTTTATTTAGTTTTAAAAATTACATCTTTTAAATAACTGCCATTTTGCTCTTCACACTGACGCGCTCTTTCTAAGGCGTGAACCATCACCTGTCGTAATGTTTCTTGACTTATTTCTTCAATTTCTTCACGGATGTTGGCCTTCAATTGCTGAATGGTTCGAGGATTGTTACGGTATACTCTGTCTTTCAAATACATCCATAGAAAGAATGGTGCTTGGGATATTGACATATTTCATATCACATTACCAAAAGCAAAAGTAAATTTTCTTCTAAGATTGAGCGCGCTAGAAAGCACTCATCAACGTACTTAAGTGACTTTGAATATATGTTTACGTGTGTATGTATGTGTATGTTTGTGTGAATACGAGTATATGTATGCACATATATAATTTTTTTGTATTTTTCAATGGAATTGGGCTAAGCCTGTATTGAGAAAATAAATAAACAAATATCGAACGGCGTATAGCGATAGGAAACAAAGTCAAGGGCTCATAAACGTACATATATACATACACTCAGACCGGGGAGTAATAAAATGTGCTACGATGACAGTCCACAAAACTATTTTACTATCAACGTTGTATTGCACTTTCATTGTATACAGTACAACTTGGCGGGCTTTTATTGCCATGTGACAATATCTTCAAACCAACTAGAAAGATGTTGAAGAGGCATTGAGTGTAAATGAGACTAGAATCCTTTAAGAAAAATCCGGATTCCAACGGGAATCGAACCCGCTATCTCTGGAAATGGGAGACAAATGTCTTATCAATTAGGCCACGGAGGTCATCGATGATGTATGGGAATGAGATATGAACGTGGAAAAATATTTTAAAGAACCTGTAAAAGAAATACGTGCATTGAGAATAATACTGTGACAATGTAAAGCAGAATACGGAATGAAGTGATAAGGGTTTAATGTGAATTTAAGACTGATGTGCTGAGTAAGGTGGATGGGGAAGAGCACTTTGAGATGGTTTGGGTGTATAGAAGGAAGGGTGGGTGTATATAAGAGATTGCCACATGGTAATAAACTCACCAGGTAAAAAATAAATAAAAATACTAACGTTACAAATATGTGCCGCAAATGTGAGTATAAAACATGATACATGAAGATTAAGGAAAGTATTGTTTGATCAAGTAAATTATATTTTGAAAGAATGAATCGTATAAAGTACCTAAGACAAATCGTATGAGTTATATGAGAAGGTGTATGAACGTGGAAGTTGCGAAGGATGTATGTCGAAATAGAAAAGACTGGCGCTCTTTTCTCTCTGTCTACCCCGACACGGAAATGGCGTGATGGTGTATAAATGTATAGATGTCAATGCTTCTTATAATTTGGTATACCACTCTGACGTTTCAACGCAAGGTAACATATCTTCTTTTAGTGACAAAATTGAATAAGTTACTTAACTTTTGTTGCCTTGTTCAACATCAGCAGGTTTAACATATATATTACTATATTACTAGTAATTTTTGAGATAGCCTTTAGTTCACCCTGTGATTTTGCTTTTATCTCCTCTATGGTCGAAAAACGTTGTCCTTTCAATATCATCTTCCTCTTTGGGAACAATAAAAAAGTGGCAGGGGGGCATATCTGGTGAATATGGTGGCTGCAGCATCACGACGGTGTTGGTTTCGATAAAAAAAAACACAAATCAAAAGTGTGAGCCGCTTCATTATCGCGTTGCGAAATTCAGGAGGTGTTCATCAACAATTCTGATCGTTTTCTTCGGATTGCTTCACGCAAACGCCGCAGAGCCTCAAAAATAAGTATTGCATCTTCGCTTCTTGAATTTTCATGTCAATAATACTCGTATTGGGTTTAAATCCCGATGTAGAGTACTTATGAGTCTGCGCTCCAAATAACGCTGTATAAATTGTCCATCCATTATTATAATTATACCAATACCGACATGCCATGATGATGATGATGATGATGGCAACCGGAAACCTCTCCGTTGTCTCTTCATGTGAAAATATGGATATTATCTCTGGCCTTATCCAAACATGGGGTGAGGAAATCACTTCTGAACTAACAGTGCAGCTTTATGTTAGTTTAAAAAGTTTAGAAACGGAGACGTCATTCTTAACATACAGATGAAGAAGATCGAGGACGTCCTGCTACTGTTGAAAATGACAAATTGAAAGCTTTATTGAAAGCAAACATGGAACGAACGATACGGGAAAAGGGCACAAGAATTGAGTGATGTTGCTGTCACAATTTTTTGTAAATTTAAAGCGAATTGGAAAGATGAACAAGCTTGATAAGTGGGTTTCACATGATCTTAAGATAATTAAAAAAATCGCTATGAAGAATAATTTTCGTTGCTTAGTCGTAATGAAACTTTTCAATAGTTTTGATCCCAATTTTAAAAAAAATTAACGAGTTGGGCTACGAAATATTACCTCATCCGCCTTACTCACCCAATGTATCGTCGACCGATTTTTAAATTTTCAAGTAACTCGATAACTATAGTATTTAGGCAGAAAAAAATCAATAACAGAAAAACAGCAAAAAACGACTTTAAATAACTCTTGTGTTCTAATCCGTCGAGGACGTCCTGCTACTGTTGAAAACGACGAATCGAAAGCTTTATTGGAAGCAAACACGGAACAAACGGTACGGGAAACTTCTACATTTTTTTGTACACTTAAAGCAAATTGGAAGTATGAAAAAGATCGATTTCACACGATTCTTCAGGATCCTTCAAAAGGGTTCCACATGATTCTAATAACTAAAAAAAATAACACTTCAGAGAGTTATTTTCGTCGCAGTTGCGTATCCGTAATGAAACATTTCTCAAAAGTTTTTATCCCAATTCAAAAAAAAATAACGAGTTGGGCTACGAAACATTACCTCATCCGCCTTACTCACCCGATGTATCGCCGACCGATTTTTACATTTTCAAGCAGCTCGATAACTACGAGTATTTAGGCAGAAAAAAAATCAATAACAGATAAACAGCAAAAAACGTCTTTAAATAACTCTTTTGTTCTAATCCATTACGTATTCACTGATGCTAGAAAGGGTTCAGAAAAGATTTATCCATTGCCTCTACATGAGAGAGTATCGATATTATCCTTGGCCTTATCCTTAAGTGTCTTCTTACTGAGGGTGCTTAGTTACAGATCATCAGAGAATGAAAAATCTCTTCGATTGGGTGTCCACTTTTTTTGTTTGCTCATGGGTAATTTAGTTAACCCATCCATCCTGGACAGTTATGGTTTGTATGTTCCGGATAATTATTTGAGACAACGCTCCCACAGATTGTTCTATCAACCTATAAGTCGAACCAACCTGCCTTTGGAGAAGTCGAGGGTAGGTAGAGCAATCACACTGTTTAACCGTGTGTGTCCTCATATAGACGTGTTTCATGTGTCGCTCAGCTCCTTGAGGAAAAAATAATCTTAAATTTAGTGTAACACTTGAAATAATTCATTTTTTATTTTATTTATAGTTAAATTATCAACATTGTGGAGGTTTACCCCTTTAACGGGCATACTCAGAAATGGGTGGCATATGCGACCACCCTTATGGTTATACTTATAAGGATTCATTTTCTTAATGAAACGTTTTTATGTAGCACAAATGTCAACTTGGCAAATGTAGTGGACGGGCAGAGGTCTTATTAAAGATGGATCGTGGTGAAGTTAGCTGCATGTTCAGTAGCAACGATCTAAACATCCGGTCAATTTATTGTCAAATATGTAAATAGGTATTATAAGTAAATCACCATTAATTATATCTCACATAAGAATTGTATTTCCTAATACTCATACAACCTAAACTTAGATATTATTATCTAAACATTCATTGGTCACTTTTCCTCCCACTGACATGACCCCTGAAATGGGCACAGGTCTCATATGCGATCGCCTCATTTCCAAAAAAAATAAATTTTAAAACACATTTTCTTAGAAATAAAGTTGATTTGATACACATAATAATGATTTATTCAACAAAAAACTCAATATCTCAAAAATAAAAACTTGCCCTATAAAGGGTTAAAGACATTGTAATTTATTATATTTCATTTATAGTTCGGACAGAATTCAGTCTTGTTTATGCTCCCCTGATGATAAGGTTAAAACCTTGAAACCGGTAGGGTTATACCGTCACATACAGTGGAATAAACAGTGTTTGATAAAAAAAATTGCAATTAATGTATTTATATTATTTAACACGCCATATTTTGTCATAGTGTTTTAGTGTAATATGTACATTTTAAACTATTGTTTTTTTTTTATCAAATAGGTCATAAAATGTTAGCCCTTGTACGAATTAGGGAGACTTATAATGTACAAAAGGACTTGAAAAATAAATGAACAAATGGATATCAAGTGTTCTGTCAACCAAGTCACGGAGGTCGCCTTTGTTCAATGTCTTTTTTTTTTTGTGAAAATAAATGAAGGTGCGCCGCGCCGCGCCGCGCCATTCCCAGTGTGCGTGTCGCTAGGGTTGCGGCCCTGACTATCAAATTGAATACGGTATCTAACTATAAACCTGGGAAGTGGCTGACCTGCTCTAGTGGCTCATTAACTGACTCGAGTTCAACAACACTCGCCTGGTGTGGTAGATATCAAGATTTGATAGCGCCCACACTATCAAATTAGCAATCATAAATTTGTAAACAGATGCAAGACCTTATGCAAGGTGCGCGTGCGGAGGTTTATATATTTATTGAATATGTATATACGAGACTCAAGTGTCATTAAGAAAGTAAGAAAACCGCAGAAAACTTACTTTAACAAGCGAACTGTGAAGAAACCTTATTTTCAGATATGTGATAGAAACAGATTCGACTTTAGGTGGAGTGTAATGTATGTATGCAGTTTTAATCACATGAATTTTGATAACACTTCGCAAAAAAGCTGTACACGCCACGTGAACAATCTATATTGATTCTCATGGAACAAACAGCTGATGGTAATTTCATACGTGTATGTACTATATTACGAATTGACTCGTAAATGCGAGAAATTCAAGTCGATGTAAAATCGTTGTTTGATGTTAACGTTTTGTTTGTCGACGATTGATGTAGACGTGTTGTTTTATCTGTGATTGACGTAAAAGTGTTGTTTTATCGGTGTTTGATGTAAAAGTGCTATTTTATCGATGTAAGTGTCGTTTGATTGTTGTTTAAAGTAAAAAATGTCATTTTGTCAAACACCGATAAAACAACACTTTTACATCAAACAACGATAAAACAACACGTCTACGTCAAACAAGGTTAAAAAAAACACGTTTAAATCAAGCAACTATAAAATAACATATCTACATTAAACAACGATAAAGCATCACGTTTATACAAGTTTTGCACTTTTGAGAAGAGGATCGATTCAATAGATATATTTATCGAGAAAACGAACCCGGTTTGTACTGGATTAAATGCCAGACCGAAGTGAGAGGATTGGAGCATATTTTTTTTCATTACTATATATTGTGCATGTCCGCACGGTAACGCTCTGAACTTCCGTGCGAAAGGTTACCGGTTTGAACCCCACGCTGTGCCTCTCCCCTCAAATGATATAGGTTTGTTTAAGCCTTATATTTAAGGGCATAAGGATACCTATGACTTCCGTTATATCTATTATTTATAAAAAAATTAAACGCCAAGTATTGTCCAGGCTTCCGATTTCTGGGCGGAAATATTGTAATTTAGCGCGTTCGACACGATAAGATGATATTTTTATTGACTAATTTAACATGCATGTCAGTCAGTCACTCTTCCTATAAGGCTCATGAAGAACATGTCTCAATTAAGCTTTATTTCAGTCTATGAGAGCAAGTAAAACATGTTGTTTTATAGAAGTAATTCAGGTTTCTGAGGAATTCATCGAGTCTAAACTGCTGCATAGTACGAGTATGCTAGAAGTCTCTCTTTGAGATAACCAGCCGCGTGACGGAGTCGGTTTCCCGTTAGAAGATCTGCCGTTGCTGCTGATGTCTGCCTTGGCCACGGCTGGGCCGTTCGAGAACCGGTTGCTCCGGCCGCCGCGTCGCTGCGCACGCGACTCCGCTCGCCACTCAGCCACCGCGCTCTTCTGGGTCATCGGTTCGGTGTCAGGCGGTCAGGATTATGGGGGCGTGAAAGTGCCCCACTACATTCTGCGATGGAGGTACTCGGAGTCGTTGACCGATTCTGCAATGCTTTTTGCTCATTTGCCATAATGAAAGGAGACACTTGAATGGACTGATGTTGACTTATTGTTTTCGCTCTTTTTTTTAATGAAGTAATTAACATTTAAAGTCAAATTTCGTATATATACACGAGTATTTGAAAAGAAAATTATTTTATTTATTTTCTCAAAACAAGAAATGTTAACATTAAACAAAAATTATATAAAATAATAAACCGCTATGAGTGAGGAAGCGACGCTATTCACGTCTCACTCTGCTTCGATATATTCATTCTAAAAAAACCGCTATGGGTGAGGAAGCGACGCTATTCACGTCTCACTCTCACTCTACTTCTATAGAATCTCAGTTCGCTCGCTTATCTCGCTTCTGTAGCTTTCGGGCATCCATTTGAGGTGTTCACTTCGCCCGTTTTGTGAACGTCGGCCGATGTTTTTTTTTCATGTTTTCAGCAATTAAATTTCAATTACTATCACTTTTGACTGCAAATTTAATTAATTTAAGCGATTGGCTATGAATATTTTTATTTTGCCGATTTTAAATCATTAAATTGTACATGTGTATTTTTATTTATTTATTTATTTAACACTTTTATTTCAAATACAATCTGGCAGGCTTATTCCCAGACGGCAATCTCTTCCAATCAACCAGACAAAAGTAAATGAAGCAAGTTACGTGGTCGCATAAATCATTCAAATGACTATCCATCCCCACGAAATCCATAAACATATACGTGAGCATACGCCCACGAACCCCACAAAGACGGACAATCACCCGAACATTATTTTTCATATAAAGTGAGATATCATCAAAAGGAAAGGAAGGGATGGTGGAGAGGAAAGGAAAAAAAATCAGGAATGAAACACGTATTGGATGTGTATTAAATGTGTATTGGATGTGTATTGAATACACAGCACCAGAACACGCGGATTTTTTTTAGCACAGGAAGGGAAAGGTTAAGGGAATCAGTCTTACTGAAAATTTTAGTGACCCGCATAACGAATTCTATAATTTTGAAACTTTTGCAGACAATGAAATCCAATGTTTTGCTCTTGAGTGTAATTTTCGTTCTTGATTACTTCTTAACGTTTTAAGGCTAGATAACCTTTTCCCAGTGCCCGGCTGGTTTTTGTGGAATTCGGATTTTTGTTAAGGGTTTATTAAAATTGCTATATTTATATAAATTTTAGGAATATTGTAATGAAACTTTGTGTATTTGTTTAAAATACTTTAATAATTTAGTTTCCGACATTATCCTTTCTGGAGAGCTACGAGGCATATCCAGAAAGTAAGTGTACTGAATTTTTGTAGGTTACAATTTTTTTTATTTAAACAAAAAAATTACGTGGTTACCGTAGTACATATGTAAGCTATTTTTCGACATAGTCGCCATTCCTCTCAATGCAGGTGGTGAAGCGGGGTATCAACTTTTTGATGCCTTCCTCGAAGTAGTTTCCCGCCAACCCCTACGTCCACTTCTCCGCCTCCTCCTTTACACCCTCGTCGGTTGAAAACCTTTTCCACCCAGCAGGCAGACTCCCTTTGTCAGCATGCCTCTCCTCTTGTTCTGAATCGCCCTTCGCAATTTTTTTGGGGGTCTCACAGTATCTTGCAGAGTTGATGGTCTCCCCTTGAGGTATATATTCAATTAAAATTATGCCTTGACAGTCCCAAAACACGGATGCCATGATTTTCTTGGCTGAAATTGTGGTTTTGAACTTTTCTGATCATCATGCACAGACGTACGACCGTTTTTAAACTCGCGACACCACTTGTACAAACTCGTACGATTCATAGCTTTATCACCATATGCAGTTTTCACCTCATTATAAACCTCAACCGGATGTTTTCCCTTCCAAACGAGATAACGGATGATGCCGCGTATTTCGCACTTGGCGGGAGATTGGATTGACATTTTTCACGAAACGTGTTGTCGCGTCGACACTTCTCAACGTACTGACCTCGAACCGGCCTCGTTTGCGTAGGGGAAGGGTCAGGCTACACGGAAGTGTAGCCAACATGTCGTAAATAAAATCCATCCGGTCGTGAGAGCCTCAGTACACTTACTTTATGGATACGCCTAGTAGTTTCCGACATTATCCTTTCTGAAGAACTATTACATCACACTCCTTAAAAATGTACCGTGTCTCACATATCTTCTCGTGCTTAGCAACATACCTTGCAAGTTCTGCAGGGTTTTTATTTTATGTCAGTTGATGTAATACATATCAACACATGTTTAGACATGCTCTTCGACAACCTGTTTGGAAATTCCTTATTCTATTTGAACCCGGAGACTGTAGCTGGTCTCCAGATTCATATGTCAAAATCTTCAAGATCTGAGACTTCACGTTGCACGTTGATAACGCGACGTCAGAATTCATACATATTTTATATGTCTAAGGTATTGTCCATGTAAGAAATCAAAATACTATCGTTTAAAGCAGGGGTCGGCAAACTACGGCCCACGGGCCAAATCCGGCCTATTTTAATCCGGCCCGCGAGCTATAATAACCGATCTCATTTTGAATATTTTATGTGTTTGTTTTGTTAAATTGTTTTAGTTAAATTGTTTATGTATAATATTGTTTTGTTTCGTACATATGCAGTTAGTTTAAGTTTATTGTAATACTTTAATTAAATAAAACCATTTTGTCATGAACAAATTTTTTTCATTTCAAGAAAATATTAATTATCACAAAAATATTTAAATGTTCAATAATGACGTACGAAAAATTGCAATACAGGTCAGCACTAACCGATTACCATTTGCAATCAATTTTGATGATAGGAAGTACTAACTTCGAACTCCAGTTTAATGAAATGTTATCTCAGAAAAAGCTATTACATTAACCCCATTAGTAGAGCTTATTATAATATTACTAGTTGCAACCCGTGAAATATTCACGGAAGTAAAACAAATTCTACATTTATGAAAATATATATTCATAAATATAGAATTTGTTTATATATATCATTTATACATCGTCCCCTTTTACACCGGTTCAAAAATTGTTAGCTAGGTATTTAAAATTCGTTCAGTATCACGGACCCACCGAGATTCAAATTTCGAATTACTTTCGGAGAGAATCCAAGTATTCCTCTCTCGCTCTCTTGTATTCAAAATTCAGTTCTCGTATTCTTTCTTTGACGACGACCGTCGTACGGGTTTTGGCCTATTATAATATTATTATGTTACATTTGCTGTTCAATAATACTAAAATTTGGCCTGTTTCTATAATACCTTAATTAATAAATGTAAACATTTCATTCGTTTTTTTGTGTGTCAGCAAAATGTGTATAAATATTATCACCGCCTAGTAAAACTGTAAAACCTGTTTTTTACTATATAAGTAGAATTAACTATATAAATATCCTCGAGTTTGCTTTATGGCCCGCCGAGCCTAAATTTTTTACGATCTTGCACTTAGCGAAAAAAGTTTGCGGACCCCTGGTTTTAAGGTTTAATAGTTGACAAAAATATTTGTTAGATGGCAGTTATATGCCCTTTTTTTTGAAGAGGTATTGATAACGTGAAAATAAGGAACCCAAACTCAACGTAGATTTAGTTTATTACGTTTAATCACGGAATATATTGTATTGTATTACATTTGCGTTGTATATAGTACCTCCTAGCGGACTTATTGCCATGTAGCAATATATTCTAACCAACCAGAAATATGTTAAAGAGGCCTTAAGTGAAAACCAGACTCGAACCCTTATAAAAAAATCTGGTTACTAATGGGACGCAACCTTCGGCATGTGAGACAAGCGTCTTACCAAGTAGACCACGGAGGTCGGAGAGGATGTGATTTTTTTGAAGCGAAGTATTAGGTGTTAACATAAGTTGTACCCGTTTTTCTTTTCAAATTTAAAAATGAGCACCAAAAGTAAAACGAAATGGTAAAGGTTATACGTCATTCGAAATAATTTTTCTGCTCTACAAGATGTTGCGTTTGCTTTTATGTTACACATATTATTTTATTTGATTACAAGCCTTCAAAATGGAATGGCAAGTAGACGAAATTGAGCATTTTCGACACCTCCTTCTGTTCGCGTTGAATCGAGGGAATAAAGCTGTCAAAGCTGCTCGCGATATTTGCGAAGTGTACGGTGAAGATGCTGTGAATGAAATGACAGACAGACTGAACGCGAACAGAAGGAGGTGTCGAAAATGCTCACTTTCGTCTACTTGACATTCCATTTTGAAGGCTTGTAATCAAATAAAATAATAAATGTAACGTAAAAGCAAACACAATATCTTGTAGAGCAGAAAATTTTCTTTCGAATGATGTATAACCTTTGCCATTTTGTTTTACTTTTGGTGCTCATTTTTAAATTTGGAAAAAAAAAACGGATGCAACTTATGTTAACGCCCAATATAAAAATTATTTATTGTACATTTAACTGTAAGATAAACCACTGTCACTGAACTGCAACAAAGAATTAGACATCAATTGCTCTTTAGCGAAACTTTCATCTCTCAAGTCTTCTATAATATGTTATTCCCGCAGCGTATCTCACGCGACAGACAAGCCGGGTGGCGTATGTTAACTTTCTAGACTAGAATATTCTCCGCCTTACCTGAATAATGTTCTACGTCTCTCCGATAGCAGACTTGCAGTGTGGTACTCCAGCGGAGTTCGCTATCAAAAGTACTCAGGTTCTATTTATTAATGTATAGAAAGATTCTAGTATAGATGACATGCCCTTAATTTATAGCATGTAAGATTCTAGTATAGATGACATGCCTTTAATGTATAGCATAAAATATTTTAGTACAGATGGCATGCCTTTAATGTATACCATGAATGATTCTAGTATAGATGACATGCCTTTAATGTATAGCATAAAATATTCTAGTATAGATGACATGCCTTTAATGTATAGTATGAAATATTCTAGTATAGATGACGTGTCTTTAAATTATTATTTTTATACTCACAATAACTGACGTAGCTAGGTTGGTAAGATGCGTGTCTTCCAATCCGGGGGTTGTGAGATCGATTCCTGTTAGAACACTGGCTTTTTAAAAAGAAAATTCCTTCTGTTTTTACTTAAGGCCTCGTTAACATATCACTTGTTGGTAGGAAGAGATTGCCACATTGCATTAGACCCGCCAGGTTGTACTGTATACGAGTAGAACAAAAGTGAATATAATATATTTATTTTGCTACTAGTCATATTCCTTATTCCGTGACGTCGAAGCTTTTAAGTCCGACGTCGCTACTATCCGTCCTTGGCATACTTTGAGAAGTTAGGAAAAAACTCTTAATTTCTGGTCAGTAAAATAACGTGTTTCATTCCTGATTTTTTCTTTCCCTTTCCTCTCCACCATCCCGTCCTTTCCCTTTGATTGACGATATCTCACTTTATATGAAAATGAATGTTCGGGGGATTGTCCGTCTCTATGGATTTTGTGGGCATATGCTCACGTATGTGTTTAAGGATTTCGTGGGGATGGATAGTCATTTGAATGTTTTTACGACCATGTAACTTGCTTCATTTCCTTTTGTTTTTTTTTAAACCTGGCGAGTTTATTGTCATGTGGCAATCTCTTCCAACCAACCAGAAAGATATTTTTATAGGCCTTAAGTGTTAACCAGATTGGAATCATATTTAAAAAAATCTAGGTTCAAGCGGGGATCGAACCCGCAACCTCCGGATCGGCAGATAAGTGTCTTACCACCAGGCCACGGCGTTCGTCTTTTGTCTGGTTGGTTTTTAGAGATTGCCGCCTGGCAATAAACCCGCCAGATTGTGTTTGCAAGAAAAGTGTTAAATAAACAAATAACATCGCTCTCATTAATAAATAAAGAAATTTTGTAACTTCTGGATAAGAACGTGGATGGTAGAGAGATCGTGGATGGTAGAAAGATCGTGGATCGTAGAGAGATCGTGGATGGTAGAAGATCGTGGATGGTAGAGAGATCGTGGATGGTAGAAAGATCGTGGATCGTAGAGAGATCGTGGATGGTAGAAAGATCGTGGATCGTGGATGGTAGAGAGATCGTGGATGGTAGAGAGATCGTGGATGGTAGAAAGATCGTGGATGGTAGAGAGATCGTGGATGGTAGAGAGATCGTGGATGGCAGAAAGATCGTGGATCGTAGAGAGATCGTGGATGGTAGAGAGATCATGGATGGTAGAAAGATCGTGGATGGTAGAGAGATCGTGGATGGTAGAAAGATCGTGGATCGTAGAGAGATTGTGGATGGTAGAAAGATCGTGGATCGTGGATGGTAGAGAGATCGTGGATGGTAGACAGATCGTGGATGGTAGAAAGATCGTGGATCGTGGATGGTAGAGTTCGTGGATGATAGACAGATCGTGTATGGTAGAGAGATCGTGGATGGTAGAGAGATCGTGGATGGTAGACAGATCGTGGATGGTAGAAAGATCGTGGATCGTGGATGGTAGAGAGTTCGTGGATGATAGACAGATCGTGTATGGTAGAGAGATCGTGGATGGTAGAGAGATCGTGGATGGTAGACAGATCGTGGATGGTAGAAAGATCGTGGATCGTGGATGGTAGAGAGTTCGTGGATGATAGACAGATCGTGTATGGTAGAGAGATCGTGGATGGTAGAGAGATCGTGGATGGTAGAGAGATCGTGTATGGTAGAGAGATCGTGGATGGTAGAGAGATCGTGGATGATAGACAGATCGTGTATGGTAGAGAGATCGTGGATGGTAGAGAGATCGTGGATGGTAGAGAGATCGAACTGAACTGTCGATGGATCAAAAATGTAATAAAACTTCGGGTATTGCGAAGAAAAAAATATTGAAAATGAATTTAGTTTTGTAAAATGTTTCCAAACACAATTTACTTATCAGCGAGTACGTGTGTAGCGCAAATTGTCACGGTAATTTACCCAGTCAGGTTATTATATTATATTGTTGGGAACGAGTTGGGAACGAGCTCGGTGTTCGCGCATGCCCGCCACGTGGCCGTAACAACATCAGATATTGTGACACGGCACCTATGTTACAGCCAGCCTATCAGGCAATCAATCAAATCGGATCGGCTCGCAATTGACACGTCACCGTTTAAACTAAACTACTGGGGGTGCTATCAATTATTTTTACATATCGTACTAGATCAGTGTTTCTTAAACCGTATTGAAAGAATCGCCCCCTTTACCACAGTAAAATTATCCAGCGCCCCCTCCCCTACACACAAAAAACTAAATTTAAAATTTACATTTTTCTCTATGTATGTATTTTATGCAATTGATTTACTACTACAAATAAAAATATATGAGAAATACAAATATTATAACACGTGATTATGTTGTTTATAGTTAAGGCATTAACGTTGTGGAAGTTAAAAGACATTGTAATTTATTTTTATCAAACACTGTTTATTTCACTTTTTTGTGACGGTATAACCCTACCGGTTTCAAGGCTTTCACATCATCTTCAGGGGTACGCAAACATACCGGTTCGAACAGCATTTAGTCTTGTTTGCGCTCCCCTGAAGATGAGGTGAAAACCTTGAAACCGGTAGGGCTATACTGTCACAAAAAAGTGGAATAAATAGTGTTTTATAAAAATAAATTACACGTGATTATTTTTATAAACATTATGTATTTATTGCCTTTTATGTTATATAAACATTATAATATTATTTCAATAAAAAAAAGTAAATAATTCAATGTGAAATATGAAACTTTTATTAAAAAATGTTAATGACATCCTTGAGCCTCGTGTGATTGCGCCAATTTCGTAATATTAGATTCAAGTTTAGTTAAATACAATCTCAAATCTCCTCTTTGTCTTATTTGTAATCGATTTCGTGATTTTTTTAATATATGCATTACTGCGCTAACATAAAACCCCTTTCTACTAAATACTCGGAAGATGAAGGAAACGCTATGATAGGTAATATAATTTAACTTCTTCCCACAGAAGAGGGTATCGATGGCGAAAACGAACCCAGAAAGCATCATAATCACATTGATTGAATATTATTTTGGCTTCACAGCCATTTTGTAGCTCAGACCTCTAAAACGCCCACAAAGGGGCACTGGCTCCCCGGTTAAGAATCCCTGTACTAGACGGACCAAAGGGTGGGACGTAGTGGAAAGGATTGAAGCGGATTTGATTATTGTCTAATCTCTTCTTGGTCGATTCCTCATGGCTAAGGGCCGTGATATCTTCGATTCGTCTACCCAACTTTGATCACGACGATTCTTCACCTCTTCATACTTTGGGTACTCTCAGAGTGCCGTTTGGACCTCACAGAGAACCCCCGAGTACACTGATGCTATCCTCAGCATGCGTCTCCAGTACCACATCTCGAATGTATCCACCTTTTTTCTCACTTTATTCCTTGAGTGTCATTGTATCAGCTCCATATAAGAGAATGTAGATCAATGAAGACCTTGGCTTTTTTTGGTTGTTATTGAAAAGTTTCGATCTTTCCAACTTCGCTGCAGTTTGGCCACCGAGTTCTTTGTCAACTTCATTGCAGTTTTGCCATCGAGTTATTTTGCCGAATTCGCTGCTGCGTTTTGTAACCGAGTTCTTTGTCAACGTGACTGCAGTTTTGTCATTGAGTTCTTTGCCAACTTCGCTGCAGTTTTGACACCGAGTTTTTTACCTACTTCGCTGCAGTTTTGTCCCCGAAGTTTTTGCCAACTTTGCTGCAGTTTTGTCACTAAGTTCTTTGCCAACTTCGTTGTAATTTTGTCACCGAGTTCTTTATCAACTTCGCTGCAGTTTTGCATCCGAGTTTAATGCCAACTTTGCTGCAGTTCTGCTATTGAGTTATTTACCATCCCACGTTTCGGAATTTCAAGTTTGTGATGTATATAATCTGTTATACAAGATCAGATACATACTAATTGCTTTTTCACCTCAAGATCTTGGGGAGTATTATTTGTTCATTTCTATATCCTAACATCCTTTATGTTCCCGATACAATAAGTAAAATAAAATAAAAATCGTAACATTCCTTCTTTCTGTTTGCATCTCTCATACAATTGACTTATTTTTTTTCATTCTTCGATAACACCACCATGTCATCACCATACAGCAATTCGGACGCATTCTCATTCGACTATTGCATTCATTTCCATTCGATATAAATATATCAATTATGAAATTCCACTAAGAACCACAGCAGAAATACTTAAACAAATGATTGAAAAGGAAATATTGAGAGCCGCTGTCCGGGTCTGTACCACAGGGTGACATTTCGGATTTCATTCATTTCACTGCCTCCTCTACACTATCGGGCAATTAATCAAATTCTATCAAATCACGAGGAGGGGCAGCCATACCTGCCTGTGTGGTATAGGTATATATATATTTTATTGATTCATTTACAAAAAAAAAGATTAAAAAAAACTCGAAGCAAATGAAAAATACTGAATTATTTACATTTTTTTTACATAAAATTGTCAACTCTTACTTCGGATTGGTTAGATTTTTATATCATATACACATATTCGAGTTCCTTCAGTGCATACTCGTCACAGGGACATTCTCTATTGTTGACTAAACCTCTAATCATAGAAAAAACTCCCCTTTATATAACATATGCAGAGTGTTCCAATAAAATGTATACACACTTTGAATTATTATAAATTCAGTTTTTACCAAGGTATTTCTAATGTTAAAACTCTATACTTCAGTTTTTACTCAGGTATATCTTAGGCTAAAACTCTATACTTCAGTTTTACTAAGGTATATCTAAGGCTTAAACTCTATACTTCAATTTTAGTAAGGTATATCTAAGGCTTAAACTCTATACTTAAGTTTTACTAAGGTATATCTAAGGCTTAAACTCTATACTTCAGTTTTACTAAGGTATATCTAAGGCTTAAACTCTATAGTTCAGTTTTTATTAAGGTATATTAAAGGCTAAAACTCTATACTTCAGTTTTTACTAAGGTCTATCTAAGGCTAAAACTCTATACTCCAGTTTTTACTAAGTTATATTTAAGGCTAATACTCTATACTTCAGTTTTTACTAAGGTATATCTAAGGTTAAAACTCAAAAATAAAGGTGAAAAGCGTAGATTTTTTAGTTATAAAAATTATGAATTATCCTGATCGACCTTAAATGAATAAATAAATAAAAAATTAACCAAGCATCTATTACAAGAAGAATATGTATACAGGTATCCCAAAAAAATATGTACACTTGGAATAATGATATATCAGTATTTATTAATATTTATAGTTAAGCCCCCAAAGTAAAGGAAACAAGTGTAAATTGTTTTAATTGTCGCAAGTGCTCAAACTGATGACCGTTCTGGTCCATGCGCTGCTGATAATATGGAATCGCTAATATCACGAATAATTTATTTCGGTATTTGGGCGCATTCTCTTTCAGTAGCTGCTCTCAATTCATGAACTGTTATCAGTTTTGTAGCAATAGCTGCTCTCAAATCATAAACTGTTGTCGATTTTGTGCCTCCAACTTTATTTTTGATGAGTCCCCATAAAAGTATATTAGTGTGAGGTCTGAGCTGGGGATATTCAATTCTAACTCTAAACCCAATCCATCTGTACAACATAGAATCGCAAATATAACGAATAATTTATTTTGGTATTTGGGCGCATTCTCTTTCAATGTTTCGCCATAAACTTTATCTTTATGGAGTCGCTATGAAAACAAGTCCATTGGCGCGAAGTCTGGAGAGCGAGGGGTATTCAATGTTACCTCTACTTTCAACCCATCTGTCCGGCAAATTCCCATCAAGAAAGTCCCTCACGTCACATCACGATGGTAGTGGGGAGGTGCACCATCCTGCTGGAAATAAAAGCCCTCCTCATCCCTAAACTACTCACGAATGCGTGGTATGACAAACTCCTGCAGTAAGTTCGAGAAAACGGCAAATGTGTAAAACGTGCGTAGACATATATTTGGGACACCCTATAGAATGTCTTTCTTTGGTTAATCAGTTTTCTAAGATAGTCGATACGAGTATATATTTTACCAGTTATTTGATAAAATGTTGAATTTGAACTGTACTTTCTTTCCGTATGAATGTCGAGTGGGGCTCGGTGTGGTGAAGTGCGTGCAGCCAGACTCGAGACGGTACCGTATCGTATAATCAACAATTTTCAATTTTGAAAAAAAAAATGAGTTGTGTGCTTGCTTAATTAGGTGTAAATTGAATTGTTTTAATGTGATTATAAATTGCTTTCTTTGTAATAGAAGAACAACTCGCTACTTGAATTGTTTTTTTTATTATTGTTGTCGAGTATGGTTGTAAAAAGAGGTATGGTAAACAAACGTGTGTGCGATATATGAGTTGACTCAGAAAAACTGAAAAAGGTTTATGAGTTCTTTTATCTGGGCAGTATGTTTACGTGTTATAGGCGAGTTGAAAGGGATATTGAAAGAAGGGTAGCGGAACAAGGTAAAAGGAGCATTTAATTTCCAATAACATGCAACAATCGCTACAGTAGCAAAAATTAAAACATATAATAGTGTGTATATATATATATAAATATATATATATATATATATATATATATATATATATATATATATATATATATATATATATATATATATATATATATATATATATATATAT